>OX596202.1:5637994-6237119 GCA_951394215.1 Glyphodes perspectalis
TGGGTGTGTCGCCGCGGCTGCCTCCAGTGACTTTGTCGCGATTCCCTTGTCGCGTTAGGACAGTGATCGTTATCTCCCGGCCGAACATACTTCTAGGTATGTCAGTTTTTGTTTTGTATG
Source organism: Glyphodes perspectalis (assembly GCA_951394215.1). NCBI lineage: Eukaryota > Metazoa > Arthropoda > Insecta > Lepidoptera > Crambidae > Glyphodes > Glyphodes perspectalis. The sequence continues at coordinate 5,638,115 of OX596202.1, forward strand.
ACCGCCGCTGTTAGTGTTGCGAACTGTTGACTTAGCGAGTTACCGGCCGTCGCCGGCCGAGAGTTCAATTAATGTTGTTGATGAATTATCCTGTATTATATTATGATTATTGTATTTTTTCATGGTTTAAGTTAAAATATTTTAAGTTGTGCCGTGCGGATGGACGCGAGAGTGTGCGTGAGGTTTTTGAGAGACGATGTAGTGTTTGGGGTAATTTGAATACCAAAAAAATTTGAACAAGTTGTAAATATAGTTATAATGGATAGAATTGGAAAGGAGGCGTTTAGATTATTAAAGTGTAGGTAGATAGTGATAAGTCGTGCCACGACGCCACACTCTTACGCCCGTCGTGCGTTGTACAAAATATTTGTTATATTGAAACGAAAGTTATAAAGCCTCGAAAGACTAAAATATTGTAATACGAAAATGTACAGTGAGTGTTATATAGTCAGTGGACACAAAAGTATATTGAAGAAAAGATGAAGTTATCAATAAACGACGCGTTAAATTGTATATGCTGTTTTGTTCAACTCCCAAGTGACACCCCGCTAAAAAGAGAGAGATCTCTTTTGAACACATTTTTAAACAATGAGTCAGGTCGTAAACCCTTGAAGCGCAGGTATTATGACGTTACAAAGTCTCCGTGTACCCACAAAATGTGCGGCAAGGACCCTTAAACGCAAAAAAAAAACCTTCATAGCTTATATTATATCTAGTAATTTAATAAATATGGTTTCTGCATTTAAATGGTTCTAAAGTTTCGCTAGATATTAATGGGTTGCTCATCATTACACAATTTCTCATACAATATAAATAGCTTTTCTATACAAATTTGGGTACACAAAATTATCACAAATTAAATGTTTTTAGGTCTGTCTAGTAAAACTATGTCTATTACTCTTCGAAGCCGTACAAAAGACATCAACGAACTTTCGTAGCGAATGATAAATTGCAAAACATAAAATCCTATTTTAATTTGTAATTTTTGACAAAACATTTATTTTACTTTATATATATATTTTTTAAATAGATGAACTTTCTTAGATCACGGCATTTTGCATACAAAAGCATAGATTTATGAGTTATCACAATTAATATGAAATATCACGTTGACTTAAGCTTTTGTGTATAAACACTTGTTAGTAATTAAATAGGTAACATTAATTTGTTTACAAATGTTTTTTTTATTATTAAAAACAGTCATGAGAAAAAGACACAATAAGAAGTACATAAAAAAATCCTTATTGACACAAAGAGAAAAAATTAAAATGATAAAACTAGATACAAAATTATGTCGAAAATTAAAAATAGGTAACAAGTAAATTTTTTTTTTAATTGCAATATATCATACGGTCGTTAAACTAAACAAAATACAATAATTATGTCTAATATTTGGTCATGATGATGTCATATAAATTAGAGGTCAATGAACCAACGAAATGCTAATTACTTTCAATGTGATGACTCTTTATTTGTTTGGATAATAATAGTGAGAAGTTCAATGGTAGAAATTAAAACATTCTAACAGTTCCATCATATTAGATGTTTAAATGCATATTTTTTACATAACATAGTATCATTTGAGACTTCCATATTCTAGACATTTATATTTCAAAGGTAGGTATGTTTTATATCAAAACACAAATTAATTCAAACAAAAATTATTAATTAATTTGAAAATACATACCCTATTGTAATAAACAACGATTAGAAGAGGAAATGCTTATACTTATACAAATAAAACAATCAACTATTATTTATTTATATTCGGTATTCATATGAATACACAATACTAATCAGAATCAATAAATTGATTAATTATCATAGTAAATTAATCAGCATTTTTTGATGTTAATATGCTTGTTATATATTTTAGCTATAACAATAAAACAAAAAAAAAAATTAAAAAGTCGAATTACAAAAAGTTTTTGAACTTGAACATTATACAAAAAAATATGGACAAACAAAAATTTTTAATTATAAATGGAATATGACGAAAACTTAAAATTATTAGTAATAATAAGTATTTTAAAGAAATTGTCAAAAACGGAAAACATCATCATCGTTTTTTTTTTTAAAGCTAAAAATATCTATTTTTTTTTCTAATTACCTTTAAATGCTGATTGATTGATGATGATGATGATGATGATTCGTACCTAAAAATTTTTATAAAGTGGTCATTGTTAGGTAATTAATATATGATTTAATTAATAGATGTATGTCGGATCAAGAGTTTTCCCACCGAAGAATATTTCCCGCAGTTTAACATTCTTTCCAACACAAAATTCGCATTTCGTCCCAGTAAAAATCACGCTTCAAAATGCCACGTGGTAATTTATCAGCTTCGCTGTGTCGTTGCATGCATTTATATTTTCGCACTCGAAAGTCAATTGCAAAAGAAACTAGCGTTTCCATCTATTACTGTCAACAAGCAGGGGTGAGTGGGTTTAATCAAATCCCTCCCAGGGACCAGCCGACGGAATTCGGCACTTTTTCGTCCCTCGGGAGAACAGCTTAATCCCGAAACGCCCCAGTGTTTAAGCTGTATTAATTTAAACACTATTTTCACTTATGTGGGGTCGGCGGCAGTGCAGAGAGATTACATATGGTGGGAGATTTATTTTTTAATTATAGCTCGTATTTCTTCGGTGGATTACAATGATTGTATCAAAAGAGATGACCGCTTACATTTAATTACAGCTTGCTAGGTATTTCACGCTTGCAAATTTAATTAAATTATTAACTTTAACTTAAAAATAAAAATAAAGAGTAATGTCAAAGAAATAGTCGATGAAGCTAATGTTACTTTTGTACTATTTTTTACTTTTCTCTTGATAGGTATTCTCGTGACTCGTATCATGAAGTTACGGGAATTATAATAAATACTTTCAGGTTTCAGGTTATCATTTATCGCTATATTTGATATATTCAAATACAAAAGAATCATCACCAAAAAGGTTAACCATATTACTGTAGGACCGTTTTTGGAAGCACCCAATAAATAATACTAAAGAATAGTGTTTGTGAAAATGCCGTAAATAAATTGACAACAAAAAATTATTTATTAATATTAGTAATAAAGGAACAGTTCTAAAAAAAATTATAAGAACATTTTTGGGTGACAATGACAACTTTGCTACAAAACACCATCATTGGGTGACAAATGAAATGCTGGCTGTTAATGTTAAAATTGCATATTTATCAGTAAAAAAACTGTTAAAGATGTCATTATATGCATTTGGATCAATGCGCGCGTAATTACCGTGCAAATTGTATCTGAATTCAGACATATAACAATGACAAATGACAAATAAACATAAATTACCATTGAATTTTTGTAGGTACATATTTAATTTACATTTTTACAATTATTTCAGTAATGTGTAAAAAAAAATTCTAACCAGTATCTTTAGGCATTTTTTATTTGTCCCGATACCAATGAAGTTATAGAAGGACATACTTACAGAATGAAAAAAAAAAACAAATATAAATGAAGGTTAATTTAATTTAATTATATTCAAAAATTAATAGAGATAAACTTTAAACCCGATATGATTCGGTTTTTTGTGCGGTGTGTGAGCTTTCTTAATAATATCTGGATTGCAGATAAAATACCATACATGTATGTATTGTAATCCATATTAGATCAAAAACTGTTTCAATACTTCGATTAAAATACATGTCACCCAAATACTTTACATTTAATACCGAATTGAACTATACCCGTCCGAACATTGCACATTCCTATTTAAATATTAGTAAGATACACACACACACAGACACACACACACAGACACACACACACACACACAGCTCTATAAATATTACACAAACAACTAGTTACAAGTGAGGTTTAACATAAATGTAACTAATACAATGCAATAAAATAAACTACATACAAATGCAATGGTGCAATGCATCAAGATATGTTTAAGTTTCCATTTAATGACAATATCTCTCATTGTAATTTTGTAGCGTTATCCAACTTTAGGCAATATAATAAAAGATTCAATACCGGAATCTATTTTCTCCCCATAATTATTTATGAATACTTTGATAATGGTATTATCATTTTATTAACACATATTTTACAAGAATTAAAAATTAAATGACAGTAAAATTACCGGCTCATCAATAAATTTTGACATAAAAATAAAATGCGTTGTCAAATGAAAAACGGTTGTCACATATAGTTTTTAATATAAGCGTACATATTTGTTTACGTACTTTTGATTTAGATTTAAACTGGCTATAAATATCGGAATAGCTATTAAGAATACTTTATAGTAATGGAAGAAGTTATTGATGTAGTAGCTTCAAAGATTAAGAATCGTTGATTTCTGAGCATTAAAATAGCACACAAAATATTACCTCTGAGACCTCGAATTAAAATACTAGGAAAATAAAAAAGAAACAAACTAATTTGTTATAGACTTCAAATACATACAAAAAATTATTTTATCCAACTTATTTATTTCAGAATTGCATGATTCGAAGCAGCATAATATATCCTTCGGTTTTAACTCGTGTAAAATTATGTGGTATCGTTCATTTGGTTGCGTTGCGTTGCTAAATTATATATTGCATTTAAAATAATAACTCTTGCCTGATTTCAGTTTTAAATTTTTTTGATTGAAATTTATTCAAACATTTTTAACAATAACTTTCAGTATCGACACCATTTGTATGCTGAAATTTTAATCATTCTATAACCTGGCATGGATGGATGACTGGCCCGTTGGTCGAGTGGTCAGAGCCCCTGGCCACAAAACCAAGGGTCGCGGGTTCGAATCCCGCTAGGGGCAAATATTTCGTGTGATGAACATGGATATTTGTACTCGAGTCATGGATGTTTATAAACGTATTTAAGTATGTCTATCCGTTCACCTAGTATCCATAGCACAAGCTCATAAGCTTAGTTTGGGACTAGGGAATTGGTGTGCCAGTCTGAAGAATTTATTTATTTATTTATAACCTTGGTTGGTAAAAAAAACTGGACTTTTCAACTGCATATCTCAAATTAAATCTACATTAAGAAAATGTCATAAACAAATGTATAAAAAGTATCCAACCGGGTAAAATATTTTTTATATATTTCTAGTATGTATCCCGTTCTAAATTCGGGTTGTTATCATGATACTAGATTTAGCGAATCTGGTTATAACAAAATATCAACTATCATTTGACTTTTATAATCCCTAGAGAACGGAACATGACATATAAAATCATTGTTATACATCCGTACATACATAACATCACGCCTATAATCCCCGAAGGGGTAGGCAGAGTCAAAGGAGCAGCAAGCCCCTTTAACCACATTCAGCCAAAATAAAACTGATAGATAGAAAATTTTGAAAAAGTAGTGACAAGTGGCTAGCCTGTCGCCTACACAATCACATACCCAAAACCCTATATACCAGTAGTCGCCTTTTTCGACATGCTAGGCAAGGAACACAATTGGCACATTCTTTTAAGTCCTAGACAAACATGGGACAGACCAACATCCGTAGGCCAACATATACATCCGTAATTATTTGAATGTACCGGTTTCCTGTTGCTTTTTCTCAACGATGCGTTAGTTGTATGAATACGCGCTTAGATTTGAAAATCCCGAGAGATGTGTACCCAGAGTTGAACCAGCTACCACCACATTGAAGGTGGTGCGTCCTTACCTCCGAACTACCGATCAAATTTTAAACAAATAGTGAGTGAAACTAACTGCATTAGAGGGGACAGCTAATGACTAATCCGGTGCATATTATTCATTGCACTTTCCATGGGGCTGATGCGGCCGCTGTAATTTAACTGATATGTAAATTGTTTAATTGCATTGTTTTGCATTACTGATTTAACAACGGGGAGTCAAAAATGCGGTTGTAATTATTCAGTGGCGAAGTAATGAATTTGGTAGGTTGGTGTTATTTAACTATTACGTTTAAACATATATGTATTTCGGAAGTTACATATTCATCTGATTTTAATTTCGAAAATCTAGCAATAATCATAATATTAGATTGCATTTGCATGAACACGATTTATAACTTTCATATTTCATTAAGGATTCTTTAACTTACCACCATATAGCTTTACTAACTACATATTATGTTAATAATCAATTCAATAAATATTTCTAAGTAATGCTTATATAAGATAATGTTTTGCGTGACGTACAAGAGTAACAAACTCTTTTAATTATTTACTACTCAACCAATCATCTCAATTTTGCATACTTTAACAAAGAATCAGAAAAGCATACAGAGATACCCTATATCCTTTGATACATACAGAAAAAACACCGCTCTCGAGAAAAAGAAACCTAAGATAAAACAACGATATAGCTATATATAAGAAAACATATGCCAAGAAATGGTCGCAGCATAGCGCTAGCCCGATTACCCGCTAGTATATTTCTAATACTACAAATGCAAAAGTGAGTCTGGCCATCTAACACATGGATGGTCAGAGTTACTTTTCGTCTTATGCCTTAACTGCTGCGTTGAGATTTGGCCTAAAGTTTGAACCCTGAGAAAGGAAATCGGCTACTTCTCATTAAAATTCACAGGACATACGATAGAATCTTAGTTACAGTCTTAATTCACGCAGGCGAATCCGCGGAAATAACCTAGTCTATATTAAAAAATATTCAAAATAGTTTAACTCCGATCACTAAAAGCAAAAGCGAAAACGCACGCGCATTCCGGATGTGCGGGCGCTCGCGCCCCGCCGTCACGCAGCGTGCCCGCGCCGCGTCGAACCCGCGACCCTACGGTACGCGGTGGGCAATCACCGTTCCCACGGCACCCCATTGTTTTCTCTCACGGTTCGCGACATGTCATTGCGATGATTGCGGTTCCTTTCTAATCATATGTTCGATAGGAGACAAAGAGCGTTTGCAAGTGAACTAGATTTAGGTCTAGAAAATAATCGAATGTCACTTAACGTTATTTCATTTTAATGACTGATTATTTTACTGGCTCGATGGCGCATTCGGTGTGGCCCTGCCTAATGCGCCAAGAGTTGTGGGTTCGATCCCCACCCAGGACAAACATTCGTGTGATGAATACTTGTGTTTGTTCTGTGTCTGGGTGTTAATATCCAATAATTAAGTACATGTTTGTAATACCACTGTTGATATCCGTAACACAAATGCTTAAGCTACTTACCTCGGGGTCAGATCAACGAATGTGAGGTCGACAGATATTTATTTATTTATATTTGATGGTAAATGCATTATATTTTCTACAGGTACATGTACATAAATTACGTCACGACCGCAATTACCAAAGGGATAGGCAGCAATGAGCTCCGTAAACCACATTCAGCCAAAAATAAAATTGAGTTGGGTTAGATGGAAAATTGTGATAAAGTAGTGACAAGTGGTTAACTGGTCGGCAATAGAAATAGAAATAGAAATATCTTTTCTCCAAAAGCACTTACACAAAAAAGTTATTCTACCGCCAGGTTTAGAACGCTGATTCTACTGAGAAGAACCGGCAACTCGGTAGTTACTCTTTTAAATCGCCATGTATACAATAACAATTCCTAATATCTACTTTACTAGTTTATATAGTACCTATACTAGCTGTGCCAGCGGTGCCACCCGCGTTTATGGTTAATATTATAAAGACCATTTCCGTCATACATGATTTCTATGTAACTTTAACCATTAAAGCTGCACATGCGACGGAATCTTAAAAAATGGAGTAACTTCTCCCGTTTTCCCAACATTTCCCTTCACTACTCTGCTCCTATTAATTGTAGCGTGATGAAAAGTATACTATAACCTGCCCAGGAGTATGAAGAATAATTGTACCAAGTTTCGTTAAAATCCGTCGAGTAGTTTTTGTTTCTATAAGGAACATACAGACAGACAGACAAAAAATTTACTGATTGCATTTTTGGCATCAGTATCGATCACTAATCACCCCCTGATAGTTATTTTGAAAATATATTTCATGTACAGAATTGACCTCTCTACAAATTTATTATAAGTATAGATAATCACCAATCTAACATCTAATACACCATTAGTCGCCTTGTCACCGAAGTGAAATACTAGGCAAGAAACACAGTTGTTACATTATTTTGGGGAAAACTTTAAGTCATTTTTAATTTATTTAAATGGAATTTACATAATCTAGTCTCGTGTGAGCCATTAATACAAAAATAATTAGATAACATTTTAATAGTCATCTTCATAGCAAATAATCGCGATCTTAGTCGGAGTGCACTCATACCTATTGGCCGTGATTCTGGACTTAGCATTTTAAATTAAGGATTTATTTTACCAGCTCATAGAAGTTCACTTTAGTATTTAAACCTTCACCTTTTCGAGTTTATAATATAAAAAAAACAGCATAACATTAATACTTAATAATAATGTTATGCTGTTTTTTTTTTACAATGTGTTGTTTATTCTTAACAGTGCGAAACTTGCGTTTCGGATGTGGATTCTGAGAAAAAGAGACAGATGTAAAATATTCAAACGTGTAAAAATTTGGTAAAGACTTATATGACGTTTTGCAATTAATATGTAATAGGCGCATTAAATAACTTTGCGGTGGTAGCTCAATGGTAAGGATACGCGCCTCTTAACCGAGGAGTGCGGGTTCAAGCCCGGCACGTACCTCTGGATTTTTCAAATCTATGTACGTATTTATACCACTAGCTCGGCGGTGAGGGAAAACATCGTGATGAAACCTGCAAATTCAAACAACTTTGGATTTGTAACCATGATCCAAAAATTGTCTGGTTCCCCTATCTTAGGGTTGCGAAGGTCAGATCGGCAGTCGCTTCAATGTAATTACCAGACTCGCTAAATCCTGGATCATGGCTAAGCGGACCCCGTCTAAACACGGGACATAACGCTAGGAAGATGATGAGGCGCATTAAATAACTTTGGTGCATGTCCCCAAGTATGTTATAGATCACAACCAGTGGTAGATTCACATTACCTTGTAGATTTTTGGAAACTTGACGATTTATAAGTGCTTTTGAGGCCTACATAAATAAAGGTATTGTGAATTTGAATTTGAAGCACAGTGTACTAACATCAAATTATGTTAGTAATAATAATATCAAGCGAATAAAGATTTTTTAATTTTTGTTACATGAATGTACAACGAGTATATTACTGACAGATTTGCAGAAGTTTTGGTTATATAAATTTTTTAGATTTAGCTTAACCAAGATGTTGTGAAATAATAAACAACAGCGAAGTGCTTATCTCTAAAAACGTTTTGTCCTACAATTTTCATTCATCTTGGCTTACATGAAAGCACTTACTTTGGTATGAACGTAATTTATTCATTTTGTTTTGATTTCTTTATTTTTTTGTTAAGATATTCATGATTGTATACATTAATTCGAACAAAAAAAAAACTGTTGTACACATTTAGTATCAAAAAAACCTTAATTCGAAAACCAACCCGACATGAACCTAAGTCTAAACAGTTTGTAAGCTGGACTAGCTACTTATATGACACCCTCGTAAACACGCCAGCTACATAATCTGTGCACCTTTAAGTCGCTGCACATCTGTCCCGCCCGACATCCGTCTCAGCCCATTTTTTCCGCCATGTCGCAATTCCCAAACACGAATCGGCAAACAGCGGGGCACAAAGTTGTCACGTAATTCGTTAGTCAAACAACCCACTATTTGTTCTAGAGATTGACACCGACCGGCCCCCAGTATCGGCTTTTTGTTTTTCCCAAGCCGTCAATATTTGGTCTCATTTGTCATTAGACCCCGAAGTGGGTGGCGTTATTCCGCTCAAACATTCAGTAGGAGTGTGAATAGACGACACGTAACGCGTGAACTTTGCCTCTGAATTTAAATAGAAATGGAGATGAGGAATGAATAATTTAGACTCCAGATCGCGCTTACTTTGAATTTTACAAAGTTGTTAAATACCTACTCTTGATAACTATGTCTGAGTCTGTGAAAAACGGTTTGAATTTTGGCTTCGGTTTATGTCCGTGGCAAATTGAATCTTATTATTACGTGGTCAGAGTAATTTAATATTTTAGCAAATAATAATAAAATAATTGTAGTCTGATAACATATAAAGGATGTATATATTAGAATGAAAGGTAAAGTCATGCAATTAAGACGCAAAATTCACTACTAATGAGTAGTATGTCCTTACTTGGGTATAAACAGCAGGTGTTAATAGGTTTATTTATGAACTTATCAAAATACAGACATTAGTAATTCACAAATAAGTACTGTTAAAGTTTAAAAGTCTTTACGGCATTTTAATGGAATTATTACCTACAATTTTGTGACACTATTAATAAGATCATTATATCTTTTAATTTTTTATATAAGAGTATATATTAATATAACATCTTATGGCTGTGCTTAAATGTAGTAACTTTTCGTTTCTATTTACTTTATTTCTAAAGCTGTATAATTATATGGAATATCAGGTAAATATTTTGGGAATCTTATATATTATATATAAAATTAAGTAACCCAAGTCACTTTGAACAGGAGTCTAATACACCTTATTATTATTTACTATGAAGCAGCTGCTATGGATGGAGGTGATTACCAAATGAATTATAGCAAAAAATACTACCCAAATTAATATATTGCAGACATAAGTTTACATGTTTGAACTTGTACAATACCCACGTTTACTGAAATCGCAAGAAAGAAACAGCCAACTAAAAATATTTAATAAGCTAAAAAATATTATAATTAATTATAAGCTATACTAAGTTTGATCAATCAAATTTAAATTATAAGCAGACTGCATGAAATTAGTTTCCACATTTTACAATTGCACAAATGCAATACCGGAAAATACAATTTATCAATTTATTGTGCCACATAATTTTGGCAGTCTTATTTGGATACAGTGGGGCTGCAATTTCAGCAATGTTTATTAGAAAGGTGTTATGTAACCTAGCGTACTTATATTTTATAACACGCTTTTAAATATAAAACAATGCAGTTGGAAATCAATACAATCGTATATAGGTACTAATGTATATAAACACGCTTTGTGTTTATATACATTAGTACCTATATACTTTTTAACTTTATTTTAATACTAGCTGTGCCCGCGTGTATCGTTATGGTTAATGTTATGACTGCCACGTTGGTCTAGTGCTAACATCCACCACCTAAGGACCAAGAGGTCCCAGGTTCAAATCCTGGGTCGGGCCAAAAAGTTGTGGCTGGGTATTTCAATATTTAAAATTACTCAGTAACAGCCCGAAGTTAGGAAATGTTGGTCAAGCCGTTGGTCCTGCGTCTGACGTCTCCGGTCATGTCGAATTGCCGTCTTACCGGACTTAGAGTGAAAGAATAGAGAGTGCACCTGTGTTTGCGCACACACTTGTGCGCTATAATATATCCTGTGTAGTTGGCTAATCCTCGTTGAGATTGGCCGCTGTGACCGATACCGGTTAGGAGGACATTATCATTAATGTTATATGGCCTTCCTCGATAAATTAACCATACAACACAAAAATATTAGTAGGTACATATATATTTGTTATGATAAAACGTAATATAGTATTACACATGTATGATGTTATCATTTAAGACAAGTCAAAAGTCGATTTCAAAATCCTGGAACAATTTAAGACAACTTAAAACTTGCAAATAGTTTATTTGTTTTATGTGACACTAGTCACTACACCCCAGCCTTGCTTATTCGTCGCCGGCGGACAAGGCAAAAAATTAAGTGGTACGAGTATTTCAGCCTCAGCCGCAGCGCATGACCTTCTCGGAAACGCCGGCCGTAACGGTACGCGCTGCGTACGCGCAGGTAGGCATTGCGGGCGAGTACATCCACTGGGTATATACTTTTTTAATGTTGGATACTGGAAACTCAGTATACTAACCAGATTCAGCGTTGTGAACGATTTATTGAGCCACAAACTGTTATCAGTTGATTTTTGAGGCGTTTCTCACTCTGATTCTCATTTCAAGAACTCTAGCTATAGATTTGTAAATATATTTTAAAATTCAGTCGAATTGAGAACCTCCTCCTTATTTTTGAAGTCGGTGAAAAATTAGAGAGACGTCACTTAAATAAATAGGTTCGATGTTCTCCTTTATAGATTGTCAAATGTAAAAGCCAATAAATAACCATTCACTTTTTTCAATTTTCTTATCGCTAATTCATTCATTATTCATCGAACCACCCGCGTGCGATTTAAATAAACAATACATGTTTGTACATATTGTTTGTTTTATAAATCAATTTTAGTTTACTAATAAGCCTATAGCTTTTCTTTAATATATTTCAATATCAGATTTACAAGTATGTAGTACCATATAAAACCAAAGCAGTAAGTTAAAATATACACTGTCACAAGTCTTTGTTTTTGTTTTTGTTAGAAATATGAGGGGTTTCATAAAATTGTACAAAATAATGAATCAACTGTATCTACTCTTGCTTCAATTGTTAATCAAACATCGATTTAATAAACACTGATGGCATTTTAATTTGTTTACACGATGTAAAGCATACTACCGAAGCATCATCCATTTGTACCGCACGTTTGGTTGTCCAAAAATAAAACACAAAAAACCAGCAATAAAAATTGTTTGGGAAAGTTTTATTACCGTAAAGGGGTACCAAGGGGTAGGCCGTAAAACAATTAAACTGGACCTTGGGCATAAACCTCCAGGCAGATCACCTTTGTGAACATAACTGTGATCCGTTTCATGTTCCGCTCCTAAAATTATCACTCCAATGTTAATTTCCACGCCGTTATTATTAACATTCAGTATCTATTGTGAAGGCAATGGCCGCTAGACGAATTAATACGTTAAATTACAACTGCTTCATACCTGTATACATAACAAAAATATTTTATTTACTAAATTGAAACTGGACCACATTTTAGGCTTTATCTGAACTTGATGCTGATATCACAGAAAGGCACCGAAGATGTAAATTTACAGTGACATTTTACGAGCGTATCACATCATAATTTGTGTTAAATGAGACTCAATCACACACAATTTTGTTGGAAGGCTTGTTAGTTATTTAATACTTAATTTGGCGCTTATATACTTAAATGTGTAATATATTGAATCAGAAAACAAAATGTCCACTGTTTTATCAGATCAAGTAAAAGTAGACTTATTTAAATTATAGTCCTAAGAGTAACAAAGAAAAATAGGACTATCTAGTATCGCAAATAATTTGCAATACGATAAAGATTTTTTTTTCTTTAATTACTCCATCACAAATATTATAAAGTATAATTTCTTACATTATTAATAGTGGGTATAACTAGATACCTGATAGTAATACTGTGAATTCGGGACTTTGAATTGATATCTAGAAATGTATCACATAAAGCCTTAAGATGATATCTATGAACTAAATGAAAAGGTTTATAACAATAGCATTTCAAGCAGATTATTAACTACTAGCTGTGCCAGCGGTGTCACCCGCGTTTATGGTTAATATTATAAAGACTATTTCCGTCATACATGATTTCTATGTAACTTTAACCATTAAGGCTGCACACGCGACGGAAGCTTAAAAAATGGAGTAACTTCTCCCGTTTTCCCAACATTTCCCTTCACTACTCTGCTCCTATTGATTGTAGCGTGATGAAAAGTATACTATAACCTGCCCAGGAGTATGAAGAATAATTGTACCAAGTTTCGTTAAAATCCGTCAAGTAGTTTTTGTTTCTATAAGGAACATACAGACAGACAGACAAAAATTTTACTGATTGCATTTTTGGCATCAGTATCGATCACTAATCACCCTCTGATAGTTATTTTGAAAATATATTTCATGTACAGAATTGACCTCTCTACAGATTTATTATAAGTATAGATTTAAACTCCTGTTAGATTTTATGTAGGTAATCATCAGTAAGGTAATAACAGTAAAATATACAGAAATCTCATCAATTAATGAATGCTTACTAACTAACTAAAACAAATAATGCTAGCCCTATATTACAAACAAAAATAACATACCAAAAACTTTACGAGGAAAATATTTAAAATATGTGACTTACAGGCAGTGACGAGTCGGCCCAGCGTCTGTGGACAAGGTAATGAGTAATGTCTTCTTCGGCACCGTGACTCGAATGTTTAATAGAAATCCTTCAAAGGTATTTCGCTTTTGTGTCCGAGCGTCCTCTGACAGGCGATGGATGGTACCCGCGGTATGTGCTACGTATGGTACTGGTAAATATACACATGATTAATATTATAACACACTGGAGTAAGTATTAGTATTTAGAATGAATCATTTTGAGCGAAACGTATTCTTTCTAGCGCTATTTCCCGTTCATAATCGGACACCGCTTGAACGATGATCTGAGTGCAGCGAGTCTAGTTACGTGTTACATTGAAGTGATTATCGATCATATAGATAACGTAGATCACTTCTCTGATATAATCATAATGTCCTCCTAACCGATATCAGTCATGGCGGCCAATCTCAACGAGGATTAGCCATCTGTGCAGGAGATATTATAGCGCACAAGTGTGCGCGCAAACACAGCTGCACTCTCTATTCCTTCACGCTCATAGTCCGGTGAGACGGCAATTGACATGACTGGAGAGAGGGCAGGCGCAGGACCTACGGTTTAACGTGCTTAAATCAAATCTACGATGTATCCCTTTTAATATGTCTTTAATATTCTTACTAAAATCACACATGATATAATTGCAACACATATGGACCGAATTTATCTTAGCATGATTACATAATAACCGACATCATCACATACTTTGATCTGACTCCGAGGTAAGTAGCTTAAGCACTTGTGTTACGGATATCAGAATCAACAGTGGTATTACAAATATATACTTAAATATTACATATTAACACCCGGACACAGAACAATTACAAGTATTCATCATACGAATGTTTGTCCTAGGTAGGGATCGAACCCACAACTCTTGGCGCATGAGGCAGGGTCACTACCGAATGCGCCATCGAGCTAGTCGAAAACATATAACATGTTATTAGCACAGGGCAGTCTCATACAAGTCAGTGTAACACTACGCTGATCTTATGGCGCCATCTCGTCGTCAAATTATCATATGATGTTAATTCACTTCTACAAAATAGCACACGGCGCACTCCGCCTGTAGCGGTGGGTTCAAAAGAACCTAACCTGGGTGCTGAGAACCTAAGTGGTCTTTTATTTTGATTGAACCTAAAAAGTTACGTTATCGGTAAAGTAAGCTGTGCCTAAGTTACTACTAGATACTACTATATTGGGCTTTGTAATTTTTACTAAAATAAAAAAAAAAACCGAACTGACAAACCAATTCCCTAGTTCCACACTAAGCGTATGCTTCTGCTATGGATACTAGGTGAACGGATATACATACTTATATTATATACGGAATACTACTACTATATTAAGAGCGGTGGTAGCTCAATGGTAAGGACACGCGCCTCTTAACCGAGGAGTGCGAGTTCAAACCCGGGCATGTACCTCTAGATTTTAAAAATATCTATGTACATATTTATACCACTAGCTCGACGGTGAGGGAAAACATCGTGATGAAACCTGCAAATTCAAACAACTTTGAATTTGTAACCATGATCCAAAAATTGTCTGGTTCCCCTATCTTAGGGTTACGAAGGTCAGATCGGCAGTCGCTTCAATGTAATTACCAGACTCGCTAAATCCTGGATCATGGTCTAAGCGGACCCCGTCTAAGCACGGGACATAACGCTAGGATGATGATGACTACTACTATATTAAATACGTTTATAAACATCCATGACTCGAGTACAAATGAATGTCCATAGTTATCACACGAAACATTTGCCCCTAGCGGGATTCGAACCCGCGACCCTTAGTTTCGTGGTGAGGGTCTCTAACCACTCGACCAGCGGGCCAGTCTTTATGTAAAAGATTAAAACACAGTACTAACTGGTAATCATAAACAGTTATTCAAATTCACAAACAATACCCTAATTCTGACGTCATTCAAGCCAATTGCTAAGCCGATATCATCATTAACCCTGTTGAATAAGGTACCGCATTTCTAGTTATTACGCACTTAACTAGTTATTTTTTACGAAACCTTTGTCTTAGCTTATCTGTTATCTTATCTACCTGGCACCACGCGCCTGGGTCAGAGTCCAGGAATTTGTTAAAGAATTTGAAATTGCGAAATGACCTGACGCTTTCTCATAACTCTTCTAAGAAAATGGGCTTATTGCCAACTTTCTAAGAAGTAATGTTCCGGTAATCATTATATTTTCTTCTAGTTATTTTGAAGGTCAATCCACGTGGATAAATAAACTAATATAATATTAAAATACCATAAATGAAAAATCTTTCGTAAACTTCTACATCATTTATATACCTCTTAGCGTGTTGGGTTAGTATACCGTATAAAGTTATTGATTTGGTATATTTTAATTATAATTTGTGATCGTCCAACTGTATACACCAGGTAAGCAACTATTAAAAACCCTGATGTACCTATATAATTTCACATTTATATCAGTTGATACGCTTTTTATGACTATCATAATATTATGTAGATTTTGAGATACTTATAGTATATCGCAGTCCGTGTGGTAACGTAGGTACGTATTTATCTATTATTAAAAGTAAATAAATAATACGTTTTTTCTTTCTTTCTTTTTTCTGTACTAGTTTTATGCTTATTAACAGGAATTAACGATTTAACAGCCGTTTAAAATCGAGGTAAGTAAAGCATTTTTTTTACCATAATATTAAATTAGTGACCATACTTTTCCCCTAGCCAGTATTAATCTTGAGACAACAAGCCTACTACACGGTCGTAAACATCATCCCGTTTAAGGTGTCCCTCCATCATCCACCGAGTAGGTGTTTGGGGATAAAAAACAAAAGAGCGGGCCACTCGTAAATCGGCGCGATAGAGTCATTAGCCAGGGGCGGACTTGGGCTGAATAATTAAAAACAAATAAACTCGACACGGATTACTTTATCGGTCACGATCTACGCTCATTTGTTTTTGTTTAATAGTTCCCTTGCAGGCCGCACGGGTGCAAGGTGATTTTGGGGCGATTCCGTATAATAAACGGCTCATCAAGGTTTGTAAATAATTGAGGGATTATTTATGAGTCGGACGAAAAATGGATGAATGTACACGCATTCATCCACTTTTTTTGAGTTGTGGGATAATTTTTGGAAACTAATTTTACGGCTATTCAGTAAATCAAGACATCATTCAGAATAGATTTAGGTATATTATAATGACTCCATTGTCGCAAAGAAAACACAGGAACAAATGATGTATACAGGAAATGTAACATTTGGCATTATATTATGTAGCAACCTATCAATCCATACTTTTCGTTTGGTGAATCTACTCGTATACAAGACCATCCCTATCAATCAGCAATTCCAAACTGTTGTCTGGTGGGTCTATACTATGACCAGCCTATGACCTACACATTTGTATGGTAAGCAATCTAGTTTTTTCACAATTAGATATACTGGCGGTCTGTTGATAGTAATTTTTATATTATTTCCAGTCGACGTTTATGTAAGTATGTCGTATTATTTACGGAATTTTGAAAACGATCCTGTTATATTAAAGGACATCGTTGTTAATTTACTAATATTAACAAACACTAGTTCTCATAGTTTTTTTGCTTGTTTGCCCTCGCCGCTCGGTCCGTAGTTCGACCCTGCGTGCGGTGTGGGCCGCAAACACATGTACACTTTGATTTAATGACATTTACAAATCTTGCGCGGCGCCACTGTCACTGCCGACACAATCAACTGTCAACTGTCATTTGTTTTAATTAATGCGTTCCGCCCACGTCACGCCGCGTAATTTGTTTGTGGGAAATTACACTTTTTGTACTCGCGCAGAGTTCATGTTCATAACATAAAATTGTGTAGTTGTTTTAACAATCATACGAGTACGCCGTCGGTGGTACGAAATTGGATGTCGCTAAAAATTTTGCAAATGACCTAGCATCTAAGTTGTACGGAGTACCGGCAAGGCTGATGAAATAAAAAGGAAAGTTGGACCTGAATATACCCAATTTGAACCACATAGAGAGTGATACTGTAATCAGCTAGCTATACATTCATATTATACATACACTTCGGAACAATAGATTTTTATTTTTTTATTAAACCGTTGCCTTAAGTCTTTCGCTCCACCGTGAATTGAGACAAGTTCTATTTCTACGTACACCCCTGCATCGTTTGCGATGAACACGCATCCTTACCACAGATATACCGCTATTAGCGCATATTATTTTTAAGTCGGCGTGATTCCGGCGTGTTTACGCGAAGGCGCCGGCGCGTCTCATCCATCCAGTGGAGGGCCCTCCACGTATAAATTGAACAAACACTCGCGCGTCACTCGCGACGCACCCACAACTATACGGCCCTGTTTAGATTGATGGGAGGACCGCTTTTATTAACGTATTCTTCGGCACATTGGATTTATTGAATCTTTTTTAGTCTAGACGCGGTTTTGATTACATAGTCCTGAGCAAGTTATACTCAATGATTTGTTGCTCTAAAATGAATAAATCAGGTGATTCATGAAGATAACATAACATTATAGATCCTGTGAGGGCACTTCAATTTGAGAGAGATTAAAACTTTACTGTTTATAAAGATTACAAGGGTTCTAGGACTTACAAATCTAACGCAAAGTAAATAAAAGCTCGTCTAAATCTTTTACTATATCTCAGTAACAGTATATTTGTTTACTCAAAGTCATAACGTTTAACGGACTTATTTTTTATTTGAAACGACCATGCAGCCGTCTTACATTAGGTTTGAAGTAATTCCGATTACAAAAAGAACCATTTTTATTTTTGTCTTATATTAAATTAATTATTTGTATTTAAGAATAATAAATAAAACATTCCTTCTTATTAACACATGCTAGTCAATCTCCTGTCAGGTACGTCTACCAAAAGACGCTCCTTCCTAAGTTCCTTGCCAAATTTTAACATTAAGTGCCTATCATAGTCTTCAAGTATCATAGTCTTTGGTGTGTCAGTCTGAAGTCTTGTTGAATCATCTCAAAATCTAAGAAAATATACAACCAAATAAAAAAGACTTCTCACGAAAATACTTCACGGGTCTCAAGGAATTGCATGCATAAAGCATTTTAAATATCAAGGTGACGTGCTAATAATAATATGGAGACGAAGATTGTATATTTTTTACGAAAATAATATTTTGTGCTTAACAAATAGATGTCACTTTTTTACAAGCCAACAAAACTACACCTGATTCTCTTTTCATTCACAGCTAACTAAATTACTACTATCAAATTAATTTTTGCACATGTTTCCACTCCATTTTAATCACCTATTTTAGTGACCTAAACTACTTAAATAACGCAATCCAAGTGTATATCTAACAAGTGTCGCCTGTTACCAAATTAATTTATTGAACGGTGCAGACTAACGGTACGCCTGAAGACTCTTCTGCCAGTCGTACAGTAACAAAAGTCCCCATAGCACATTATAACTCTTACTCACAGTACCGTAGAAAAATAAACCGTATGCCCAATACAGTAAAGCCTTTTTTCAATCGTCTAATGTTGGAGTTAAGGCTAACGCGTTTCAAAAGGCCGGCAGTAAATAAACAGTTGATACCAACTACACATTATTACATCAAAGAGATGAATAGGCTTTGTGATAGGACATTGCACTTTGCACGTCCGCGAATAGGTATCAAAATCAATTGGTCTCGTGTAGTCGAGTAGTGGGTTAGTGGGCGCGGACGGAGCCGGGTCAAACGGTTAGCAAACAGCACGAGTGGATTCGTCTTGGTTTATATTTGTTAGCAGCGTGAAACGGTTGCAAAAGCCCTGCTCCTTCCAATGTTGTCGACCGGGTTTCGTTACGGCAATGGCGGCTTGCTAGAAATTTCCTATTTGGCCGTACCTGGAAATGGCACTAGAAAGCTAGCGGTCTGCTTATTGAAACGCCGTTTTTGAGAAACTAAACAATAGCGATATCTTTCAATATGCTGTTTGCAACGGATATAGATTTTGATAAGACATTTGGGATAACTGATTGCGCTCTTGCAGTGAACGCTGCAAACAAAACTGATCTCTGTGTGATTGAATCTACGGTGCAATGTAACTTAATCAAAATTTATCAACCTCAGTCGACAGTAAATAATGTCACTAGAACAGCATTTAATGAAATAGCTTCTAACTAGACAAAATATCGCTCTTATATATTTATATTTACACACCAAAGTTTACTTACTTCAATCGCAAGAAATACTAATATTCCAATATTCCAATAGATATAAAATATATAGGAAGTTATATAATCCTTGTCAAGGCCAACATATATCCCAAAGTTTATAATCCAATCAGCATTCATACGTGATTAAGCCAATATCGAATCATCTTTTATAACATCAACATTTAAAATATTGGCAATGATAGTACAGGATTTTGCACCAAGCTTCGAAGCCTATGACTCAATATAGATATTACTATCGCAATTTATTGATGAGTCAGTGGTTATCTAATCTTAAAAGCGTACAGCTAAAAGTTACTAGATGTTATTTACGACTTACGGTTAGTTAGTAATTTATTACCGAGAAAAAAAAGAACGTGAATGGAAGTTTTAATTGATTTTTTTCTGCAGTCACCAAATTAAGCAATAATAAAGCGAGTCTAATCCCGCCGCAGCTTAGCCTACGACAAAAAGCTCTAAAGAACAATAAGAAATTATAGCAACAACGAACCGTAGCTAGACTGCGTCGTTTAACAAAACAACTCGGAAGCATCTCCAGATCAAATCCAAAAATAATCGGCTATCAATCAGCCGAGACTACACAAAAACTCTTTGTCGGAACAAAACTGCCGTAATTGACGGTGAAAAAACAAAAGTGAAAATTTATAACGAGACGAAACACCCAAATCATTCTGTTTAGTGCGAAATTACAGCGTTTTAAATGGGCCGTTTAGTGATTTGTATGTCTTTAATAACCCCATTATGTAAGTGGCTCGCCTCGGGTCGGAAAAGTGCGGCGCAATCTATTAGCCGGGCAAAAAATGAGCTTAATTTCACACCTGTTTGACTTTAATTCCATAATGATGCGGGAGCAACGGGCTTTTTGCACGCGCCTCCGATCGCTAGGCTTGCAACGGAACGTGGACGAGTCGGCGTTATCGAAAAGACGATGCTGCGCTGTCGAGAAATCGATTATGTCGAAAAGCCAATGATAACCAAAAGCCGCTTATATAGAAAAATCAATAATATTGAGAAATGGGTAATTTTGAAAAATATATAAATGGAAAGTAAGTATCGTTAACATAATCCAATAACGCAGAATGATCGGATGAGGAATGAATCCTCGTTGTGAAATATCGACTAAACTAATATACAAAAAACGCATTCTTAGTTTTTTACGAATCATTAAGGCAGCCCAAATGAATAAATACCTACTAACCACTTTTCTAATTCATTTCTCGCATCGGATAATATCGATTATCGATATCATTCCAGTAGATAATTGTATCTTCATCGACATTAAAATCTCCCTGCATCCCTACCGATTGCTCGCTTGCTTTTACATACTATATTCGGCCGTGGAAATTCATTATAGGAATCACGAGCTCACGAACGGTCCTTTTGTGGATGCGAAAGTAAATTTCGGATACAGTTTTATTACGGTTCGATTGTGTTGTCCGGATCACACGGTGAACATTTAAGCGATATTTGCAGACTGCTCAATGGCCGAAAAGATCTGTGGTTTTACCCGTTCTTATGATTCTCTGGTTGAACTCGATGGCGCAGTTGTTTTAGTAGTATTTGGCCGAAGGAAGTCGTTGGGTCGATTCTCAGTCGAGGAAATTGTAGGATCTAATATTTTTAATTAACCCAGCTCAATTTTCTTAGTCTCCATTTAGTTATAGCATTTATATATCATCATCATCATCCTAGCGTTATTTCCCGTGCTTAGACGGGGTCGGGTTAGATCATGATCCAGAATTTAGCGAGTCTGGTAATGACGTTGAAGCGATTGCCGATCTGACCTTCGTAACCCTTAGATAGAGAAACCAGTAAATTTTTGGATCATGGTTACACATGCATAGTTATTTGTATGTGCAGGTTTCATCACGATGTTTTTCCTAGCCGCCGAGCTAGTGGTATAAAAACGTACATAAAATTTGAAAAGTCCAGAGACACGTGCCAGAGTCTGAACCCACACTCCTTGGTTAAGAGGCGCGTGTCCTTATCATTGAGCTACCACCGCTTATCATTTATTCATCAATGGGTTCGAAAATTATGAGTCAAGTAATAATTTGTGTAACATTAATACATGACGATAAATCTTTTAACCACAATCATATTTTTTGTTCCTAACTCAAAATTGATAGAAGATTTACGTTCATTAAGTACCCAAATTAATGTACTTCTGTCTTAATTAACTTTTAATCAGACAATTCGATCGAGAAATGAAAACAATACGAAAGATAAACCACCGTATGATGTGACTGACGGTAAAAAGTGCGCGAAACCGGTTTTTAAGCTGATGGTGACAAGTACCGTCCCGTACAAGTTACACGGCTCATCAAGAGAACATTTTCCTCATTTATACCATGCGATCAGTGTCCGTGTAACAAATCAACATTTCGCACGTGACCTGATCTGCACGAAGTATGCTATTCCTGATGTGACCTTTTTATATCTGGTCAAAACGGGAATTGATAAATTCCCGTTTGCTCCTGTCATAATTTTGTCCACAGAGCTTTACTGAGGTATACCAGGACTGGGAACTGTTCAATGGGTCACATGGTCATATTTTACGCGGTATATAGCCCATTTAGGTCACTGTCATCGCACTTAAATGATGTCTAAATTAAGTCTAATACTAATGTTGAAAACCATAAAGGACATTAGTGGCTGTGTTTTTTATGATCCTCGAACTCACTTGTACAATATTGTGGAATCAGGAACAATTATCTAAAGTGCACATTTTTTTTTGTACTTCAACTGGCTGATGCGACAGTCGTTGATCTGTCAATTTATAAAAAAAAAAAATAATAAAATAGAAAAAAATTAATATCGTCGATATAATCGACTGTTACCTCAATTTTTTGTAAATAAGTTTAAAACACGCAAAAAATAATTATCCCGTTTGTTACAGCTGTTTGAAAGTTATACGCGTACATACATTCCGGCAATTTATTTCATTTATATAGATATCTGCACGTGTATATTCTGTTACGGTTTCCAAACAGCATAAAAAAGTTTTGACTGCGAATTTCATTCTCATTACAATCTTGAAAATCATTTATATCAATGCTATCTGAAAGGTTCTATGACTTGCTGTTCGTCACCATTCCGAGCTATTTTGCTCTTTTTTCGGGCACGTGTAAAGTTTTTATGTATCTGATTTACGAGTAACTATTTTTATAAATGTGAACATTTGTACGTTTGGGTGTTTGTCACTCAATCACGCTTAGCAGCTGAACGGATTGATTGAATTCAAATTCAAAATCTATTTTTATGTAGGCTTCAAAAGTACTCATAAATCGTCAATATACGAAAAAGTGACTAAGTCGGAAAGTGGTTTCTACCGAGAAGAAACCAGAATGAAACTCTATAGACACACTTTTAAATGGCAACGTTTACAATTGTATAAACTAATTCATCCATTCATAAAAATAGGTAGTATCAGTGCTACCTGCACTAATAATAGATCAAAGCCTGTTATAAAGCTAACCATACATTCTCGTCATTTATGTAGTCTTAAATTTTACAGTAACCCTTACTTATTAAGCATGTTTTAGTGTAGGTACAATTTAATAAGGAGTTGTTGTAGTTCGACAACACTTATTTCTACTAAGTAATGAATGAATTGCTACATTTCTGGAGTCTTTAGTTAAGTATGCATATTTTATTATCCTGTGTGATAATTTCAAATACTTCTTAATTGCGACATTTTTTTTTGCTTTACCCACTTCACTTGGTCAAGGCAAAGACTGCGCATACGAAACCAGGGACAGACACTAGTTGACTCGCGAGACCTGAACAAACGCTTGTCAAACGTAGCCCAAAAGCCCCCTTCCATCAAAAGCTGGACGTGTGTCCAAAATTAATGAAGCCTTCTATCAATAGCTGCACGCGTACCCATATGTCACGTGACTCATATATTTGGGCTAGGTCTCTGTTCAGATCTCGCGAGTCTTGATTGAAGGCTACGTGACTTTTAGTCTAGCCTTCTATCAGACCTGGACGCGTTGAAACGCCTCGGTCTACTCATCAGCTGACGTCACACGGTGGGTGCCGACACGTCGCCGTCACGCTCCACAAACGGCGAGGTTAGCACAGCCTTGGCGCCGGCCCACATTGCGCGCCCGAACAGAACCGGAGCGTTTTTTGAGCGAGCCGCTCGGTGCTCGAGCATGAGACAATGCGGTGCGTCTTCCGGCACCCACGGCTCAAGAAGGCCAGCAAGCAGACCTAGGCCTTTTATTTCATAACCTAAACTTTGTTCAACGCAAGATGGTTCATTAGCTACAGAGATACATACACATCATCACGTCTGCATTCACCAGAGGGGTAGACTGAAGCCAAAAAGCAATAAGCGGCTTAAACCACATTTAGCCAAAGAAAAAATTGATGTGGTTAAAATGAACTATAATAAAAAAGGAGTGGCAAGTGGCTAAGCAACTTCAGTTACTTCCTAGTATCATGCTACCACCTTAGTATGACAATGACAATGCAGTGCGTATTCCAGCAGACAGCTCAAGGAAGCCTGGTCAAGTAAGCAGATCTAGGCCTTATTATTTTATAGTCTAAACGCTGCTAAACGCCAGATGTCACACGAACAATAGAAAGAGAAGCAGATAATTAAATGTTCTGCTACAGCTTAGATATAAACAAATTACCTAATACAAATTCTCATGTTGTAAATCTGGTAATTAGGTACTACTTATCAATAATATTTATCAGTAATTCTAATGAGCGCTTTACCAATGCTTAATGGAAGGCCCCAATCTTATAATATGACTAACATAAAAATATTTGTTTTACTAAATTAATTTGTCTGGGAATCGAACGCGGAACCTTCTACGGTTCAGGCAACGTCAAACCACTAGATCATCGATTTCTTGCATGAGATACGATCCGCCAAGCGTGTCGCTAAGTATTAAGTTGGTTAAATTGCCTGCCCTTCAAGTTTTGGTTACATTGTCAGTAATCAGTCACCAAAGCATACAATACAATTGGTATGTTGAAAATACCACAAATAATATAATCTAAAAATTATAAAAAATGCGCATATGAAATTTAAAAACATATGAGGGATTGGATAATAAAACAACTTATTGAAGACTTCTCTAATAATGCTGATTCTGTTCCGGAGACGCCCTGTACGTATCTACATCAAATGAAAATACCAAGCCATCAATTTACCCGTTCTACCACTGCCCCACACACAGCAACAACAAACACAAACTAAAAGGTCCGATAAGCAAAAATCAATAGGGCAATAAATTAACACCCTGTACACATTTCAACAAATTGATTTGTCAAGTAAAAAAAACTTGCGCCAAACAAAAGATGGGACGAGTCGTAAAGGGCTCTTAAATTTTTTAGCCATCCGAGGGCAGGCATGGCCAATCAAGGGCCGAAACAATGGGCCAGCGTGAAAGCATCGTAAAACTACGGGCCCGTCCAAAATATTTACGGCGCGTGACAGACTCTTTTGTCTCGAAGGACTGTCTCGCCGATTAGTCGCGGCCGATCTTAGGTTCGGCGCACACGTGCGACAAGACGAGACGTGACTGTCGTATATAAAACTAGTAGCCCGTGGTTTCCTTACGAAACGATGTCCTTACGAAACCATTATTTTAGATAGAAATTGTTAAAATTCGTTTAGTACTTTTCTGGCTACTTTTTTGGCACCACATTTTTCACAATTCTGATAGGTACTATTGATTATGATATGATATAGTATTATACGTAATTATACGAAAATGTTTAAAGTTTTTATATTTGTTTTGTTCGACTCTTTGTTGTGATTTACAATTAACTAAGAATGTAAAGTGTAACCTTCAAGACGCGAGTCTTACTCCTTTGCAATAGTGTAAGGAGCTACCATGTACCGCTATGATCACTATCGATTACGTGATCTGCTCTGTTTTTCAAGAATTACAAAATGTTGCGACACAATCGCAACGTGTCTATTGGAAACTGATCGCCAACCTTAGGTTAAAACGGACGTCGTGTTGCGGAGCCAACGACACAGAACAATCATAAACGATCCTTCGAATGAGTTCTCGCGTTTTGGGTAACGATGCCATAAGAACTGGCGATAATCGAATTTGCACGGCGTCGAGCGTCGGCGACAGTGCTAGGAGACTTCAAGGGCCTCATGTAAGGAAAAACATTTGTTTTTAGTAGACCTTTATACATGAGGTGAATAGGCCAACGGAAAAAGAAAATTTTTTGGGCATCGTGGGAAGCAGGTATATCTAAGTTTCACTTTTGTTTGTTTATTAGAGAAAATGGCAGTACAGGGGCACGTTTATGAATGACTTTGTATTTATTCCCTTCATTTCCCATGTGTAGAACTGAGACCATGACTTATTATGATAGCAGAAAGCTATGCAACTATTGACAAAGTGCGAATGGTGTAATGCTGCTTTGGCGAGGCAAGGCGAAACTAGGCTATGTGGAAGGAATTTTTCGGTACCGTAATTGAGTTTATTACTTTTGCTAACGAGAATTCTGGTCTTGGAAATTTTCATCTCACCTTGGCACTCTAAAAGCAATTAGATTGATTTAAAGACAGCAAATTACTCAGTAAATTAATAATCGTAATGTAAAATATTAAATTTCAATTGCCAATAACCATCATCAACAGCTGTGGTAAAATTTAACAACTTTCCTCTAAGCTCATTTAATTAACCGTTGATGCTACTTATACACTAAGATATTTACTGTATTTCGATTAATATTTAAGAATAGTTTATATTACAGAATACTATATAAGTGACAAAATAAAAAAAAGTCCCATGTTGGTCTGGGACTTGAAAATCATTTGCCAATTGTGTTTCATGCCTAGCATGTCGTAGAAGGCGACTAATGTTATATGGGGTTTTGTGTATGTGATTGTGTAGGCGACGAGCTAGCCACTTGTCACTATTTTTTCACAATTTTCCATCTAACTCAGCCCATTGTCCCATGTTGGTCTGCGACTTAAAAATAATGTGCAAACTGTGGTTCTTGCCTAGCATGTCGTAAAAGACGACTATTGGTATATCGGGTTTTGGGTATGTGATTTCCAGTTTTGTTTTGGCTGAATGCGGTTAAAGGGGCCTGCTGCCGCTTTGACTCTGCCTACCCCTTCGGGGATTATGGGCGTATGTATGTAATAAAAAAAAACATGTTGTGTCTTTAACTAACGTATTAAAACCCTGCAGTGATTAAATTTGATGTCACGATTGCAATCCAGCCTCATGTGTTGGGTTCAGCATAACGAAAAATTACGAAATAAATGGTCCCAGCTAGATTGCTTGACCCAGCATTGCAATCTCTAATTCGATGATAGTGACACTCGGTCACAGATATTGGTGACTTACAAAATAAATACATAAAATATGTTTGTAGCCTACGATGAAATCACGTAACCTCAACTAACGTATTAAAAGTTTATAGTGATCGCAACCGAAGTCAGTCACAGATATTGGTGTCTTAAAAAACATGTTAAAGTATGTTATCTCGCAAAGCAAAATCCTATGTCCTCAACACGGACTTATAAAATAAGGACTCCGCGCTGTCATACTACAGAGTGAAGCCACGTTTATGCATGTATGAGTGAGATTCTTATGGATACCTAACATCAGAAATCTGTCATTTGGTTATGTCAATGTGTGACATAAGCTGCAGGTCAAGTTGGAATACCTGCGGCGCTGTAACGTCTAGTTAGTGGCGCGGAGTCCTTATTTTTTTACTATTCCGTGGTCCTCACTAACGTCAAACGATACAAAATACATAAAATGTACATGTACGGCTACAGGGAAATAATGACTTCCTGATATATGTATATAAGTATGAAAACACAATACGAGTAAAAATTTTAGTATACCTATACGAAAACCGAAACCCGGAAATATATTTTAATTTAGAAAATCAGTGAAAAAAATTATAATGGTATCTTAAAAACGTGTGTTTTTAAGATACCATTATTATAGTGTTGTGTATACTAACGGGACTTAACGCACGCGCCATACCGTTTTTAGTAGCGTGCAACTTTATATTCAAGGTTTTGTCATTTTTACATAAAAACTATTGCAATCGATTCTAATAACGATTCTGTCCAAACGGCTTTCAGGTTTCGTATATACAAAAAAGGTTCTATACTCTCAACGAACGTATTAAAAGTAGTGATCGACCATCGACCCATTCGGTCGGCCGGTCGGTCGCAGTGACACCAGTCACAGATATTGGTGAGTATTACAGCGCTGCACTATTGTGCGGAGGAATGCGCCCATCACGGTCCTCCTCTCCTTGCACATAGTTGTAAAAAACGCAGCACGTGCCGGCGCACAAAATGCCGATACTATATCAAAGGAGAGATCGTCTGCTCCGGGATTAGGGCTGCCATTCACCGCAACAACACAAATTAACGTTTCTGGTGATAGCGATCTTTACTAATTGTAAATAATAAATAAATAAATTCTTCAGACTAACACACCAATTCCCTAGCTCCAAACTAAGCTTATGCTTGTGCTATGGATACTAAGTGAACGGATAGACATACTTAAATACGTTTATAAACATCCATGACTCGAGTACAAATGTCCATGTTCATCACACGAAACATTTGCCTTTAGCGGGATTCGAACCCGCGACCCTTGGTTTTGTGGCCAGAGTCTCTGACCACACGACCAATGGGCCAGTCATTGTTCAAACAGTAATCTCGTAACGTTACTGTGGTCAGTTATTTATGTTGACTAAGTTATATTTTGCTATATTAAACTGTGTTGATTGATATGCCGTTACTAAGAGTAGTCTACTTAACTGGTGTACTTCATCTGTATTTACCTCTGGCGTTAAAAATTACAATAGCCGCAATGAGCATTGGGGCCTCTTCATATTGCCCAACATCTTCAACAACTGCTACAATTATACTCAGTTGTTGCAGCACTCTGCATACGTAAATAACTATGAGAACGTATTCTGTGAGAGAATTTAATACAAGCCGATTTTTTCATTCATTCAATCACATAACTCGCAGAAGTTATTATAACTTCGAGGTAGTAAATACATTTGTACACATCAAAATGTGAATATTACAGTAATACATTTAAGTATGTATATTGTTATTTTTGTAATACCATTTTATTGTGGCATACCGTATACCTATTTAATCTCTTAACAGTAGGTAACCCTAGTTCAACTGAGGACGAAAAAAACTTCCCGGCTCGTTCGGCTCAGCTATAAAACCGAGATGCCCAATAGCTGTGAAAGTTCACACAACAATTTGGGGTTTTAACACTACACCGCCACCGGACACTCATTAATCGAACGCTCTGTCCGTCTGTCGGGCCGTCGCTAATCATTTTATTGTTTTGCCGCATTCATGGCAAATTCGGTAATAAATCAAATACTACGGCTTATTAAAATTCCTTTACGCTCGCTATAAACATCTGGGAAAATGTGCTTGATCGATCAATAAGACGGATAACCAAAATTAAATACTTAGGTATAATATTAAATGGAAGTTTTATTAAGTATGCTCCTTATTTGGCGACCAAACTTTTAAAAGTATGTTGAAAAACTGATGGACACAAAAGCAATAATTTCCGACACTTACTCTTATTACATTGCAAGGTTTTGTAATCTTCCTTGAAGAAAATCAATGCAATATTTATTCTATTGGTCAGGGTTTTTGGATCTGGTGCAAAGTTTCACTCATCAAGGAGTCATCTATTTAGGCCATATCGACCGTGGTGATTGCAATCTTAAATTCAGAAACGCTTAATTGTCATCGTGTAAGACGGAAGATAATAAATACATAGATAAGCTTATTAAAGTGCATTAAATACATATCTATAAAAAAACTGGCATGGATAGGTGTCTGCTCCCATAAAAAACCATGTTCATGGCGGATGTAAATATATGTGGCTCTGTAGCGGATATTTACAATTCGTATATAGTATTAATCTTAAAAAAGTTTTTTCGGGAATTAACATAAACGAACCCGACGGAATATCTACTTTCGAATTATTAATTAATTACCTCAGTGAAATCTCTGGACGAACCTTCATCGGATTGATCATATATCACATTTTTTAATTAATTCAGCAGAGAAGTTGTACTGCGATCGTAAAAATATTGACAGCATGAGAAAGGATTTTATTATTATTGTTATTGTTAATAAATGAAAATAATAATAAAATCCATAGATTTTTATTCGTCGGGTGTGTCTTATAGAAACATTCCACACAGACACAGTAATGATGAATAAAAAATTTCGAGGAGCGGTCAAAAAACTGCAAAACATATAATACACATGCTGTTAAACAATTCGGCCCATGATACGGTTAGTCCTCCAGCAAAAATTGTTAAGTCAGCCTTCCATATACGCACAGTAGTCATTATCGCAGGAGTGCAATCCCAATTATACTTACCATCAGCGTCTCAAGATCTTTAAGCAATCTTATCGCGTACTTGAATTACGAATAACCTTCTTATCAAATACCAAATCCTAATTAATAAATCTTCAGCAGGTCCTGATTGCTTAGCAGAGTCTAGACGTTGTTAGTTTTTATTTATATTTGATTGCATGTAAGTAACACAATTTCGGCATGTCAGAAGAGGTGCCAATCATTTTGATGGATGACTCGTATGCAATTATATTTGATATATGTGCATCAGCTGTATGCAACTATAAGATTTGAATGCTAAGTCGCACTGCAATTGACTACATAAGTTATTTATCTATCTGCCATTGGTTATTGCATATATGTATGTGTATGAACAAAGCTCTTCGTTAATTTTGATGAGTTTCAGACCTGTACGTACTACTTATTGGTTTTCTTGAATTTCGTAATGACATTACAATATTTATAGTAATTTAGATGCCAATACATTTTGTCTTATAAAAACCGTGGAGCTTGTATGAAAAGCATTATGAATGTTGAAGAAGCAAATAAGGTGTGTTACATTTTGTCTCCTAAAATCCAGAAAACGTTTTACGTTTGTAACGCTATGAGCTTGAACCTTATGGAAGAATATGGGCTACTTTTTATATCAAAAAAATTATTGATCCCGAGGCGAACAGACGCTTGTAGTATTTAATAAGTACGCAATTTACTTTCTAAACATTTGTGTAAAATAAATAAGTTGTCCCACTGCTGTGCAAAGGTCTGTGGACATTATACCTTTTTTTTTTTTTTTTTACGTGAGGAATGCATTTACGCACCGTCCAAGTAAACCTAGGTTCGGCCTACGAGGGATGTGTCGGGCTCAGAGGCCGGGAAAGCACTCTACTACCGACTAAACCTCACGGTGGTCATTCTTCGGGCGTTGGCGCAGATTCCGGGCTCCCCACTCGGGACTCTACGCGAAATCTACGTCTACGCCGCTGCCGATCCATGCGGCCCATCTCGAGGGAGAGGCAACCTCGCCCCCAGAACACCTCGCGGTGCTTATGACGGCACAGACCACAGTGTCACCCCATCCTATTTAACGGACGAGGATCCACGTGTCGTCATCTTCTCTGGGGCTGCTTAACGAAGTGAATGCAGGCCCCCCCGCAAACACTCCACAGCCCCAAAGGCCCTTTTAGTCGCCTCCTACGACAGGCAGGGATACCACAGGAGTATTCGGAGCCCCCCCTGTAGGGCGCGTGGACATTATACCTAGGTTAATAAAAAAAAAGTAAGTTGTTGACTTTTAGGCACATATTTATAGTTTTAAGCTACTAGTGTAATAAAATTATTACTAGTCCTATGTGTTTCGTGAAAATCACGGGGGAAGTCCAGGCCTTGAAGGCTTGCATATGTAGAGGCTTTCTGAGAGATTGGACCTAAATATGTGCTGGCCAGGTGTTGACCCTGGGTAAAGTATAAAACTTGCAAGTCTTTGAGTGCCAGAACCGGCTAAAATATGGTATATTGCGACAGAGAGAGACTTTAACCGAGGCTGTGGAGTGAAGTTCTATGGACTAGCTATTTATTAGTTTATGAAGTAAGATACTACACGTCTGCCTTAAAAAATCTTTTTCGAATAAAGAAATGCATAATTATATATCACAATTAAAGGCCACAATTAACATACGTCCAATTTATTTAAATAACACTCATGTACAATAATTCAGCCTCGTCACTGATCGATTTCCAATTAACCATCTACTTTCCATCATTGATGACACGACTTGTTACATCTACCAACAAAATCCAATCCAACCGCGTTTATCACAAAGCAAACATTTCAACACGGACAATTTTCCTTCTCGTAAACTCGCGTTAAAAAAACGACCTCTATCTCGAATGTCATTTGCACGGCGCGAGCGTGCCGTTGAAAAAGCAATTATTTCAATATCTGGCCCGCGCCGGCACCCAGCGGCAAAAAGCGGCGCACGAGCCCCGTGACCGCGGCAAGAAGCCGAGAACCTCCAAGGACATGCCGCTTGGACGTCATCGGTCTTTTGGACCTTTGATTTAGTTGCGGGTACATCATCATTATCATTTCCCATATTAGTGTAGGACCTAAACATATCAACCTACTTTGATTTACTTACGAGAACATCATCTTCTTTTACCATGTTAGTTTAGGACCTGAATACCAACCAATAATATTTTTACTATAGATATGTTGTACATGCCAACCGAGAAAAATGTTTCGTACCCAGTGATACATTTTACACACTGATAAACAAAAAAGGATGCTATACGTAATTGAAAATAAATATCATAAAACGTCCTAAAAGGGGACGTAGACGCAGTGGCTTACACTCGTGCACGGAGTCCGCTAACCCCTTAGGGGATTGCGGAAGTAGCAGGATTTATTTATATTTTTCTAGCCATAAACATACTTATTTACATCGGACGAAATAAACGGCTGACGATATACTGAACATTACAAGACGTTATAAAATATGAACATGTGATGAGATGAGATGCTGCAATTGTTGAACAATTATATTGTATTTACATATGCAATTTACGTTAGTCAATTGGTCTCCGCCACCAAAAACAAAATTTATATCTTTATTTTTGCCTACAGCTATGCGTACTATGCGTAGAATTTGATCTTATGCAGAAACTCTACTCTCGTTTTCCCAACATTTCCCTTCACTACTTTGCTCCTATTGATTGTAGCGTGATGAAAAGTATACTATAACCTGCCCAGAAGTATGAAGAATAATTGTACCAAGTTTCGTTAAAATCCGTTGAGTAGTTTTTGTTTCTATAAGGAACATACAGACAGACAGACAAAAATTTTACTGATTGCATTTTTGGCATCAGTATCGATCACTAATCACCCCCTGATAGTTATTTTGAAAATATATTTCATGTACAGAACTGACCTCTCTACAGATTTATTATAAGTAGGTATAGATAAGGTTGCATATTGATTAAAAAAGAAACTATTCCCACAATTCACTATTGTATCACACATTAATCAAATTCACGTAAAGCCACAATAAACCGACAAGAGATCAAACAGAACTAGCACAAAGAATTGACATTTTACACAGCAAAAAGTTTAATTTGTTAATTCATTAAGCACATCTATCATTTTATTATAGTATTAATCAATTACAGTATCGCGGGATAAATTGATGGATATTTCATTGTTCGCCAACTCAAAGAACAAATGCGAACGCCTAAGTGGCATAAAAACACTGTCCTACCTAATCGCTAGTCTTTCCACTCAATTGACTGTTGTAGTTTTGAATAAATCGAAACAAATACTAGTATAAATCCCACTTCCGCTGATCAATTAGTTTTTATGCCGCTAAAAAAACATACTCCACAAGGTTTACTGTCCGATTAGACACGTTTAAAGATAATATTGAAAATGCCCCGCACGTTTTCCTTATATTTTGTCATGTAACCATCTCATTAAAATACATTCGCTGGTAAAAAGTGATAAGATGAGATGTTGATGAAAAAATTGGTTTTATTAATGACAAAAAAATTTCATTTACGAATACCATATCTAATGAAGTTGATTCTTGGAAACAACAACCTACAAAATATCAAAGCCATTAAAAAAGTATGTATTGTTTAATATACCATACATACATACTTTTGAACCAAATTAAAACTACGGTGGTAAAAAGCTTCGACTTGAGACTTAAAAAAAATCGATTTGGATTTACCATATCGAAATTTTAATTAAGATTTCCCAAGCTATTTAATTTCCCAAACTGTTATAATCCTAATCAATATTATAAATTGAAAATTTAATTTGTTTGTGTTCATCCAAACTCCTTATCTTATCAAATTTCCTCCAAGGACAAATGATCCTTGATTTTTCATCTAAACCAGCCCAGTTTTCATTTTTGGCTGTATGTGGTTAAAAAGGCTTGCTGCCTCTTTGACTCTGTCTACCCCTTCGGGGATTATAGGCGCGATGTTATGTATGTATGTATTTAAATTCGTGTATATATAAAAATCCCGGTCAATTAATTTGTACAGATTAAAAGTTGAACGCACTGTTTCGTAACTAAAACAAAATAGCTTTTATCTCCACTAAATAAGTGTCAAGTGTGCTACAGTACTCATTTTGATAAGTGGCAAACATCTACAAGTGTCGCTCGAGAGTTACTCGCTAGACCTCCGCGACTCTACGCAACATAAAAATTATATTACGTTCAGAACGTAACTATTTTCTATCTGTGTTTTTTTTCCATATCTACACGTCAGATTTAAGACAAAGAGTAATACAACAAAATTAAGTAAAATCACCTTCTTTACTACAACCATTTTTTGTCCCGTGTTGGTCTGGGACTATAAAAGAATTTGCCAACTGTGTTTCTTGCCTAGCATGTCGTACAAAGCGACTAATGGTATATGGGGTTTTGGGTATGTCATTGTGTAGGCGACGAGCTAGCCACCTGTCACTACTTTTTCACAATTTTCCATCTAACCCAGCCCATTGTCCCGTATTGTTCTGGGACTTAAAAAGTATGTGCCAACTGTGCTTCTTGTCTAGCATGTCGTAGAGGGCGACTAATGATATATCAGGTTTTGGGTATGTGATTGTGTAGGCGACAAGCTAGCCACTATTCACTACTTTTTCACAATTTTCCATCTCACCCAAAGTTCTCTCTTAGTTACCAGTTTTTGGCTGGATGTGGTTAAACGGGAACTGCTGTCCCTTTGACTCTGCCTACCCCTTCGGGGATTACGAGCGTGATGTTATGTTAGTATGTTAGTTTGTTTACTACAACCACATAGAATCCTAACGTAAGGAGTTAAATGTTGCAAATTTAGTAGCATTGATAATTTTGCTTACAGAATAAGCACCAGAGAATCAAGGTTTGATAAGAAGATTGGCTTTGGTACAAGTATATGATTAAAAGAGAATACTTTTTTAACACATAGAAGGGGAAAGAAATAAATCGTAGTTATTATTATATAAAACAGGCTTACGTGTTAGGAAGACGTACTTAACCTTCTTAGAGGACAGTGTAAACCTAATAAATATGTATAAGACAGAACACAAAATGTATGAATAAGATATTTAAGGCAAATCAGTCGAGCACGTAACGAAGTGTCCAAAAGCCATCGTCGTTTTCTGTTCTCGTGACTAGTTGATTGGCTGGAATAAAGAAGAAAGACTAAATTGCAACGGTTCCACTCGTGAATCCCTTGGTTGTGTAAACATTTTATTCGAAGCCGCACGGCGTGCGTGTGAATAGTGCACACTACTGTTATTGGCAACAAATCATATCGGCTAGGGCTCACTGACGAGACCGTTAGGCGCGGGTCAGTGTGTCGGCTCTGTCGCTCAACAGCGACCGCTGTTTAGGATGTGCCTATGTAGGGACGCCATTACATCCTATCCTACTACGTTATTATAGATGTGAAAGTTTGCGGCGATCGTTAGGCGTTTTGGGCCCTATCACGCTTACTCAAACAATTGAACGGAATCACATGGATTACTAGTACTATTGCAGCTAGTTTGAGATACATATCCATCAGTTCATGATTTAGGTTCTATTCAACCTTAAAAAACAAACCGTTTTCAGGGATCAGCAATTTAAATAAGTAATATTTTTAATAAATATGGACGTTTCTCAGGTAAATAGAAAACTCAGAATATTTGGGGGGACTTCTAAGTACATCATAATAAATTCATAGTTGCCATCTTAGTTACCGAGTCCGTCAGACGACACAACAGTTACTACAATAAGCAACAATCGACATCCAAAATGAGATTACGAACTTACAGATTAAACTAAGATTAGGCGATTTAAAAATCAATTATCTTGAAAATCTACGACTAATAACGTTGACAATAATCACGTCAGATAACCAATCAAATATTATGATAACAATGTTTCACACACATCTTTAACAATAGCTTGGGTTATATTAACGTTAATTCGCCTTACGGCTGGCATCGGAATAGATACACAGTTACAACGACAGAGAGCAATAAAGTGCTCGCGGAAGAGAAACGCGCAAGACGTCGAACGCGCTTCAAATGTGATAAATGTTGCTTGTAGAATTAAAGCGATGGCTTCGGACAAGGAGTGCGATCATATGTGGATGTGCCTACGTCGTAAAGTAAAAATATCGGATAGCACTTTCTGTGCCACAGTAAGTTTCTTAAGCAATTATATTATAGACATCAAAAAGTCAATCAAAAAGTCATCAAAAAGTATCCTTCTGATTCCAAAATGTTAAAGACTATCAACTCTTACCTTTTTGTTTTAACGCTTTTCTGTTATGGTTGTACATATTATTTAAACTAAAGAAAATCAAACTTAAGCAATTACGGATATTGACATAATAAGATCATTTCAAATTGACAAGTACAGTCATAATTTTTGTCCAGAGTATAAAAAGTTGTAATAGCAATCAATGCGCGAATAAGTAAGATGATTACTTTTCATGTTGACAAGTAAGTTTGAAAATAAACCTGGAGTAGATAGGTCCTAAGAGATTCTAAGTTTTATTGATTATGATCGCAGTTACAATGTCACTTCAATAGAAAATTGTAAAATATACACACCAACCAGCGTGCTTCGGCTAAAACGTAAAAACGTCTATTGGCTTAACAGTCTTCCATCTTCCCTCTACCTGACATTTTTCCTCCACTTAACACTGCCTTGATTACTAAATATACCATGTATGAGTAAAAGTCCCTATGGACCTTTTTAATGGCATTTAAAAAGTACAATAATTTTCCTCCGTCGAAACCCATAACTCAACACAGGCATATCCACGCAAAGCCATCGCCTATTCCCCGACGCTGCATGCCAATCACCGGCGCAGGCTGACAGCGAGGTTAGAGCTTGCCGATTCCTTAATTGCCGTGACGTTTTGGTGTCACCCGCCGCGCGAGGTCGCCGGTGTGCACGCTACTTAACTTTGGTAGCCTGCGCCCGCGCCAGCCTGGTTGCCACACCGGCCCGTCAATCGGATCTCAATCCGATAAATATTGTGAAATCGATTTGGATATGTGAAAAAGTGTTCACAATAGCAATAAACAGCGTGTTAGGAAACTGGCGGTGATTTTTTTTTTGGGATGCTGTTTGCAAAATTTACTTTTAGGATGTAAATAGATGGCTATTGTGTTGATAATGTTTGTACATACGGGGTTATTTTTGAACAAAAATTCCGAATGCAATCCCATTTAACAACCTTAACTTTACGTATTTAGGCTATTCAGAAATACAATGTAATTTTGGATTTCTTGCGTATTTGATGGTCGTTTAGTACGAGATATAATTTTATATTTTAGTCCATTAATAATCTATACGAACAAATTCTAGTATGTTTACAAATTGAGACAAATGAGCGGACAATAAATTTTGACGTAAGTACCGTGTTTCGTTTACAGACAGAATAAGCGTCGTGGTACATCATCTACCTTTGTAAGTATTATTTTTACATAAGGTTCCATAAATGTAGGAAATAAGTAAAATCAACTTAGTTACTAAAATGCTAAGTAGGTTTGGATGACTAAGCTAAATAAACCGCTCTGTGCGGTATGCACTTAGAAAGGAGTTGAATGCTACCATTAGCATGACTGTTATGTATTAGTAAATTATGGGAAGGCAGTATACTTCATCGTAATTCTGGACTTAGTCAAACAGTGAATGAAGTAAAACGATTAACAATCAGTTGCCACCAATTCTAACAGTTCCATAATAAAATAAACTACCCAAACTATTGTATCATAAAAGGGTTTAATAAAAAGTTTTGATACATCAGATGCGCCTATTAATATCAATACTATAGCAACAGTGGCTCAACGAAATGGGCGCATTTAAATATCAAACAATCTTAAAGTCCCGACTAAAAGCATCATAAATTCTACAAATTGAAAAATAAAAAGAAAACATATAATTTAAGAGTAAATGTGGGATGAGACCAGGCCCGTTTATTTCGAAACCCAACGAGGTCTAAGGAGGTTGTCAACGAATAAATTACATCAGGATCTATAAAGCATGTTTCAAAACAAAATTATTTGGAAAAGGAGGCCTCATTCACACATTAGTGACGCTACTCGCCGCGTCCGACGGTAATTATTAAAAAGTAACGTCCTGGCTCCTTGGCTCCTTTACATTTTTCCTTTTTTATAACTTTTTAAATTTGGAGTGTCGTAAGCGCTAAGCAGTATTTATGCGATCCCCAGCGGCGCGAGGACGATTTTGCCGCGAAACAAACTTCGAACACTGGCACAAAATAAAAGTAAAACGCATTTACAGATATTTTTGATTATTTCCTCAGTGGCATTATGGCGTAATGCCTAACTTTAACAAAGACGTAAAGATTCTTTTGTACATTTTAAACAGGATTCACGTCCTATATAGTAGACACAGAGCGAAGCCAAACTCGTGAGTCGTTCGCAACTACGAGCGAGTTTTAACATAATGTTTTAAATTTTTTTTTTACCTGCTCTCCACATAAATATTACGTAATGTACAGATGATGACGAAAAAGCTGTGCAACGGTCACGCTTGTTATGGTGACTTATATTCTTGCAACTATATTTACCGGTTAATAAACTCGTAGTTAGGTAGTTAGAATTTCGTAGCTATTTAATAAGGTTTTCTGGATTCTGAATATTTAGCTTTTTTTTTCATACACAACAGTAAACAGCATGTATACTGCTATTTATATCGTATCTCGACGCGCTAATCCATAGATCGATCTCAAATTATTCAGATATAACTACTTAGATTTGAAATCCTTTAAAATAGTAATGGTAGTTTAAATGTCCGATTGCTTTATACATGTGTTTTACGAATTGCCAAGTCTTATTATATTTTTATAAAACTTTCTAGGTTTCCAGGGGAAACAAATAATATCATTATTGTTTATGAACCACAAAGTTAAATATTACTATTGAAAGAATACGGTTTAAACTAAAATTTACCATTTCGATGGTCCGTGGACCACTACTTTGAAACCGTTATAGTATATTGACTAATTAGTAGTAAATTTTAGTAAAATAAAAACTCTTATTCAAAAGTTAGCAGAGGTAGATGTTATCTGGCTTTTCTTGTATGCTTCATGTCATTGTTTACATGTTAATTTACACTAGGAATCCATCGATCCTATAAGCTAATCCACCACCACGCCAATGCGTCTCCCGATAAATGCCTTCGCAAAAATAAAGCAACGAACATCCATTTCGTCCTACCGATTTGAAATAAAAAAGAAATTAAATTAAACTTACCCATTTCTACAGCGAACCGATATAAATTCTCGCCGGACACTCGCAAGAGGATCGCCAAAGCTAATTCTGTTTTGATTAATGCTCCTTGCACATTTCCACCGCGCTAGCTGACATCACCAAGCGGCTTCCTTCTGGTAGGATCACAAAAAACGTAGAAAAATCAACCTTATTTAGTGGCAATAAGCAATTGTAAAAAGCCATTTAAATTTGTACACCCGAAAATGCGTTTGGCGTACTGCCGGAGTGCTTAAAAGTAAACCGCTACTGACCAGTCGCGTTTCACACGCAACTACGACGATTCACCAGGAATAGGGGACGTCGGGTTTCGTTAAACATTAGTACGGATTATGAGAGACACGTTTAATTTAGTGATATTTCCTGATTCCCTTGGGAATGGATGTGGATTGTTTTAGAAATGCTCCATCGATGCAACGTTGAATATATTTTTAGCAATCTCCTGTTCACAATCCTGGGCGAAGAACCTTCATCCCAAATTGGCAAGACTAGTTCATACATTGTAGGGACAGGAGCAAAGGAGTAGACAAGCAGTCTAACTTAGGAATGAGTAAATACGGTTGCAGATATCAACCAGGGACACCAAGTAAATATTTTTTTTATTTGACTGAAACATTTAATGCAGGCTTTTATTTCATGGTTACAGCGACTATTCTAATCTGACTCAAACTGGCTCAAATAAATAGTTAAATATTTCTACATCAACTAATTCCTGTTTCCCACCACTTGTCTATATGTATAATCGTCGATATAGTAACATTTAATGAAATAACAAGCAAGCATATATTTCCTAGCAACTTAAAGGTTCCTCTGTCTAGCAGTGGACCAAGTAGGCTGTTGATGAAGGTGGTGAACCTAGAGAGCAGTTTTAAAAACAGCGACTTTCCATACAAAACGTTCCAGGGGCATCAATAAACGCTGTATAGCCTCGCTAAATGTCAGGACCATATGAAAAACCCCGCTTTAAACTTAGTCGTTTTTTGTCAACGAGTTAATACTTAACCCTGTTTCCAACCAATCCCGTAGCTTCCCGCTAACAATCACTTCACAGTTTCACACCTGTAAAGGAAGTCTATTTGCATAAGAAAATTATAGTGGGTATAATTCCAGTGCTGCAACGGCCTGGGGCACTTTGCGCGATGGCCGATAAGCTGCCGCGTGGGGCGCGAATAATGAAATTATTAGCGATACTGTCGCCTTTTTGTTTCATTAATGAGGGGCATTGGGTGATTCGGCTTACTACTGTGACACGCGAAGCTCTGTTAATTGGTCGCTATTTATTTTTGGGTAGTAAACTTTTTGTATTTGTAAATCGATGATGATGATGAATCGTGATGTTGATTTTGTTCTAACGATTTATATATATATATTATTATATATATATACATAAGGATCAAAAGATCTTTTAGATTTTGGCTTTGGCTTTTGAGAAAAAATAATTAAAATATTTTTGCGAAATACATAGTTACATATAAATTAAAAAGCAGAAATTAATACACTGTCACGTGAATAGAAAACTCACAACGACTTTCATATTCAGATAACATAAATATGGATAAAGAAAAAAAAAGAATATACAGTTAAAGATTATATTAACAATTAACGTTGCAATCTAGTGTAAGAGTTGGAAAAGCAAAAGTTTCCAAATGAAAAATTTCCAAACCAAAATATGTCCAATGACGTAGGCGACGCCGCTATGGGCTCCCCGTTGCCCAAGCACCCGGCATAACATTGAAAACAAACAAACCACCGATTGCCAAAACTAAAATATTAAAACCATTCCCTTGTAATTAGGGAGGCGATCATTCAATCGCTCTCGTATCAACCGCATTTATCTGCCTAATCGAATAGAAAACGAACATTTATCAAAAAGCACCCTTCACCGCCATCCAAGGAAACTTTTCTCCACATAATTTCATATAAATTACTTAAAATCAAAAGGGAAATTATTCGTTGCCTAATGCCCGATTTGCATGTCGGCCGGCCGCCTTTACCTAACTTATTATTTTTATTTTATTTCCTATTTTCCCCCCTTTTGTGGTGGGCGGTTGCGTTTAACTATAATACGTCAACACGCGTTACCGATGGTAATGGTTATCGTTATGGTAATTATTGGTAGCAAATGACTTGTTTTATTCTTCACATCAATTGTGTGTCCCAGTTCTCATGGGTTTGATAGCGATAATCGCCCTATTACACAAACCTACCCCATGTTTACATGTCTTTGAATACAAATCGGATTCTGTGGCGTAGTAATATGATAAACATTAAATAGGATGAACAAGTTTTCCAAATATTTCCATTTATTTAAGTAACATTCAACTTCACCCGCTCATTTAATATGGAACAAATTCAATGATCGTATTCGAACATTTCTTTTGTACAAATATATCCCCGTGATATTAAATTTAGTTGACGGATAAAGTATTACTGTGAACTAAATTAAATTAACGTTAGATTTCAAGCTACTCCCTTTCTGTAAATAATTTGCATTAGTCGCCAAAACTAATTCATAGCAAGCTCTACTGCATTTTTTGAAGATATATTATATCCCGTCAGTGGCCGGGGTGGGCAGAACGAGGTCTATAATTTTTAACCATCAAAGTCACATCCTCGTACTGTTACAGACTGCCTAATAAAAAAGAAAATACCGCTTACTTAGACAATGAGAACTTACTGGAAAATAGAATCCATAAAATCGAAAGCATAATGTCATTTCTCCAACACAATTATTTCCTCCACTGATTAAATGGCAAAGATCAGATAGTTGTCGCTCATCAAAGCAATCTATTATTTTCTTTTACACGATCACGACACGATCTTAATTCGATACCTGTCGAGCACGCGTCAATAGACTAACCTCTCTGGATCGGAATGGGCCTCCATATCCCCCTTATGCCAATATTTTGCTTCGTATCATTGGCATAGATCATTAATTTTCATTTGACCTACAACGTTTCGGCTTAGTCTATAAAAAAATATTTTTGAGACCTTAACTCCTAAGTCTTAAGGTTCAAGAGAGATCATTTGTGTGGCATTTCAAATACGTGTTTAATAATACACTCCTGCGTTTGAGGTTCATGATTGACGTATGATTTTGAGCAGTGAGTGCAGCATCTCTTAATGTAATTATACGTACACATCTTAACGGAATTTTAATAGACAATCGGTGGAACAGCGTGAAGGCGGGTCACTGGAACATTACTCTTCGACTTGCTGTAGGATTCGGGAGACTAACATATGGGCACCATAAATAATTGCTCAGAGTTGCTACCTTCCTATTCTTATATTATTCCGATTTTTCCAAAGTAATTCAGGTCTTTTTAAATGTCTTACCCATA
The DNA here is from genome assembly GCA_951394215.1 of Glyphodes perspectalis. Classification (NCBI taxonomy): domain Eukaryota; kingdom Metazoa; phylum Arthropoda; class Insecta; order Lepidoptera; family Crambidae; genus Glyphodes; species Glyphodes perspectalis. The sequence continues at coordinate 5,681,319 of OX596202.1, forward strand.
AAGCCCTTCATTTAAAAGCGTTAGTTTTAAAACAAATAAATAAATATCAGACTACAACAAATACATTGATCTGACTCCGCTAGCTTAAGCACTTGTGTTACGGATATCAGAACCAACAGTGGTATCACAAATAAGTATATACTTAAATAATATTAGTAATAACACCCAGTCACAGAACAAACACAAGTATTCATCACATGAGTGTTTGTCCTGGGTGGTGATTAAACCCACAACTCTTGGCGCATAGGACAGGGTCACTTCCGAATGCGCCATCGATACAGTCAAATATCTTTCTACCTACGTCCGTTAAAAAAAGAAGAGTCTCTTAGTATAAATTATACCAAAAAATTTATATTGTCCATATTTCAAAAAAGTTTATTATATTTCTAAAAGCCTAAACGTACTCGTATTAACGTCATTTAGGTCTTTCGAAGGATGATTAATACAAACGTCACTCCCCTATAAATAGTGGTTTGTTTCCAATAAACTGTTTCAATTCACTTTTTATAGCAACAATACAATCTAATTGCATCGTTGCTCTTCTGCACAAACGATGTCATTATCAGTGATAGTCCTGTTTATTTGTAGACCACCCTTTGAGCACCCTAATCGCCCGCAGGCGTGCCATTCATAAATTCATAATTACTCACATTCATTGATAACGGTACTGATTTATGTTCAAAGCACTACGCTAATTTTGGCACAAATTGAAAATATACCGGCCGGAATACTTTTAAAAGAAGGCTATTTAAAATTGAACGTAGTGCAGCCAAAGATACGGGTTAGAATCGGACAAATGCTGGTTACAATGGCGATTTCATGAACAAAGAAAGTTTCGAACCGACTACCTGGTGTACCTTCCTAGAATGCAGTAATAGCAAACTCGGTAATCCTCTTCCACGGAATATGCGATGTGCAAAGATAACATGATAACTCCGAACTATCAGCAGGGTTGGCGCTGTCATCGGTTAATTTGATACCTCGGGTTTGGCTATCGGAGCTTTGATCGGCTTAATTTTACGTCATCACATAAAAAACTGAAGATGTAATCGTACAAACTGACTGACTTATGAATGGTAGAATAAAATATATATTTTGCAACATTACAACACTGCAGACTTTTATGTCATGTTTGTGTAAGTTGATAACAGTTAAGTAGAAGTAATTATTTTTTCTAATTAATACTATGAAAGATTGACATTATACAAAGATGTAAAAAAATATATTTTTAAATATCATTGATATGACAAATCGATATTAGACTAACTACGCTAAAATACTTACTCGATGAACTGTTTCTTATAAATTTCAAGCGCTAGACAACCCTAGTACACCTGAATCGCTTTACGGTGCCGCCAGAATATTACCAATTTTCGGCGTTCGCAGCGCGGCGTCACAAAGTCTGCCGAACTACCCGTCTCCCGGAAGGATTATATCTATTCGCTTTTTTGCAACTCGCCGAAACAAGGGTCTGCTTATACCTGGGTGTAACTTACTGGATAATGTTACGGCCAAACATTGTTTCAGCGATATTTGACGAGGACGCTGTTTTATTTGCTCAGACTACGTGATCTGTATCATCTGGTGATTAGCTGTGTTAAGACTTAATGGAGAGATCAGCTGACATGAACTTAATGATTCATGTCAGCTGATCTCTCCTCATTATTTTTTATTTTTCACTTTAACTATTTTATGCCAGTGAACATTTATTCAATAACTTTGAGAAAATAAAAAGTCTCTTCAATTTTCATTATCATTCTTAAGAAGTAAAGCGAAATCAAATAATTTGGAAATCTGCCTAATAATAACGTAATATTAATGAATACTAGATTATCTTGACACGAGATAGATTGTAAGAAATACTTGAAAAACAATAGTCATAGATGCAATAAAGACTGAACGCTCTGATAATAAAGGAATCACTTCACCGTTTATTCCCAACAGATTATTTTCCCACCACTAGAAAGCAATAAACTCATCAATGAATTAACAGATTACAGCACAAACAAACAGCATTTAACAAATTACAACAAAAGCTGAAGTACGTTAATTGAAGTCTTTCAACAATGCATTGAATAGCGGCCATTGAAGTGGCGGTGGGTTGAACAATGAGATAGGTACAGTAACAGTAGATGGCTACGCGCAGCGCTTGACGACCCGGCCGCAGCGCTTCGTCAATATTGTAACAAGTGTTTTGAGTCATCCATAAACAAACGGACGGTACTGAACAAAATGACGGTTAAGGCAGCAGTAGCGTTTTTCATGCAATAGTATTGGAAGCTGTGATTTTACTGTAAAGACGAGAATTGCTACAAAAATCAGAATCGAGAGTTCAGTTACAATATGATGGGTGAAGAACAAGGAATTGATTTAATATCTTTCTTTCATTATTGTTAGGTTTTAAGATGTCAGTATTTATTGAATCAACGCGAACTATTAATATGCCTAATGTGTTTTATATGATTGGAATGTTCTTAAAGCGTAAACCAAAAGGTCAAAACCAAAATATTTCCTGAATTACAGAAGTAGTAGCTTTTCTGAGGTTACACACCCCGGCTTTTCTATAATAAGCATTTAAAGTACACTTTTTTACCATCTCACTTGTTCGATAAACGGTCGGAATTAAAAGTAGCCGAACTTATTTCTTCTTTTATCTTTAGTAAAGTTTGAAAGTATTCAGGAATTTTGTTGCCGGCTGTATATGAACTTTAAATATAAAATTATCGAAAATGTACACTTCAGTACATATATGTTTTCTCAAATATGTTTGAAACACATAAAAAAAACAAAAGTGATCATTTCAACGTGCCGTTTCAACTTCAGGAAGTCACAACTCTTGCACTCGTGATAATGACATATCATTATCATTGCAACAAACAAGTCTCATAGCACAGTTGCATCGAATCAGTCACGGCGTGGGCGTGCGCATCACAAAGACGTGTTTATTTGTCAGTTTAGCGAAGAAAACACCAGCACGAACCTGAAGGTCATGGTGCCGCATAGTAATGCTAATGCTGCTATTGTTATGGGCTCCAGTGTATGCTATAGTTTGTAACGTTAATTGTGTAGGCTGTGCCACCATCAGATAGCGAACTTAACCCTGACGGGAGATAATCTATTAGAGAAGTAGTCAACCAGATTCTAGAATGCACATCGATGTCATCGTTTTTAAAATTGCTAGTAAAGGTGAAATCGTTAAATGTCTTGTAATAAATTGTAAAGTCCGAAATGTAAAAGGGAAAACAAACAACAAGTCTAACATTTCTAATAGAACGAAGCATATCGCCAATCGAGCGTTGGGATGTTGATGGCTAGATCAGATTAGATCTTATCTACCGCATTCTGACAACCAATAAAGGACTAATCGAGATTTAACGAAGTATTTCTGGGATGGCAAAACGGATGTAACATCTTGTTTTACTAATAGGCTTAGGTCGTTGAAACAAATTAATTTAATATGCAGTGCATAAAGCGGCATTACATTGCCTGCGTGCGCGCAAATTTTCTTTTTTTACATAGAAATAAAATCGAAATATCTGTTTGTGATGTCAACATCATCGTCATTAATAATTGAATACATAAAGATAAACTAAGGGCAAAAATAGGTTTAATTTTTTTTATTATGTTTGAAATTCTGAAATTTCCTATGACCTGATCTAGCCTCGGTAATGCCATACCTGCCTCTTGAAACCGTCCAATTGTTCCTGAATGAGTGACCGTGTGAACTTCACCTGCACTCATCCCGTGTGTCCCACCCGTAATGGAATGACAAAATATTCGAAGGCAAATGACGCGACGATACCAACCAATTACTGCACTCGTGCAGTTGTTTATCGGGCGAGCTTACTCATCTTAGCGCTCAATTCACACCATCATCTCACAAGTGTCGGAGGAGAGATGTCGTCTTCGTTTTTTGAAGGGCAGCCTGGGTGAGAGGATATGGCGGGAGCGGCTGCGTACCACGAACGTTGAGGATTGAAGAAGGAATGATTATAGTCCTAATATCCCCTACAGTTCCCAAACCTTTGTAAGACATAAAAGTGATAGATTAATTAGCGGGATCATTCCGGATCACTTCCGCGGTCGATGGTTAATCTTATTTTCAGCGATAAAGATAAATTAGATAATTAGTTGTATTTCCATAAGCGCTTATTATCAAACTAGCTAAATTTCTCAAGATTAGAGGTAGATAAATTTCAATACCAGTCTTGTCAGACTGTTTTTTCAAGAAGACTGAAATGGTGAGACTTGTGTTTAATATTGCATAATTATGCAGAATTTAATCTTAATAGTTATTGTGGTTAGATTTCACCGTGGTATAAAATTAAGAAGAAGGTTTGTGGAATAAAGCTTTTGTTATGTTATATATAGCATTACCTATTACTATCACTTAATTTTCAATTGTGCATGCTATACTTAAAAATATATTTTTATCTATGTATCCATGTCATCTTTGGATAACGAAGATCACAGAAACATAGTACCTGTACGAATACATGTACCATCTTTCTCGTGAAATTATGATTTATTACCGAAGCTCATTCTTCAATCATTTAGAAGCTGCCAGTATCCGCTTCCACCAGGTCCTCTGACTTGCGTCAATCAGAGCCGCGGTTGTCGTTTTGTCGGCTATCGGCCGACGTCGAAGTCGGCGTGCATCAAAGACTCGCCCCCAACGCCTGCGCTCGCGCCGCGGTGACTCGGCGTTTTGCCCTGGAGTACCGAGGAGACTCGTGTAAAAATTTTCCTTGAACCTGATGGCTATTTTTATAAATTGTTGATTGTAAATCAGAGTGCACATTCGAGAATCTTTCAAGCGTTTCTCGTATTTAATCTTCATTGTCACATATTGATTACATTGACGTATATTACAATTCTTCACTTAGTTCATACATAAGGACATTTTAATTTGTTACTTTATAATTTTTAGCAACTCTAATATTATAATATATAGCATATTCTTTATTTTCAACACGCTAAGTTGTTTTACGGAATTCAACTTAAATTTTGGGCTAAATGCTTCTATTGTTGGTTCCGTCAAATAGGTTTGTAAGTTACCCATATCTTATATGTTTATGTATTTGAGTTTAATAATTGCCAAGCAACTATCCCCGGTAGGTACCTACTATAAATAAATCCTTAAAACCAGCCGTGTCTTTTTAATATTGATCGAAATTGGTTGCTTTCCCCATATTTACCCGAAACTCGGATTAACTAATACGGTATATTAGCACACTAACCTTACTTATCCCAAATAATTATTATATTATTACAACAAATTACATAATGGCACATCATTCCAAGCAGCAAAAAGTACATTTCGAAAAGGGTTCTTAATGTTGCCCTAATAAATATTATTAACTGGCGAGATCATGTGTACAATCAATTAGAGTCCCATTTACCTGATCCGCGTCGCATCCGTTCGGAAATGCCAACAGAATAATCGGGTACTTCCTACCGTTACACACACCCACTTCAGCTAAGGTACAGTTGCACCCATTTTTCCTTTTCCCTAGCGTTAGGTCCCGTTGTTGGTCGAGGTCCGCTTTGACCGTGATTCCAGAATCAGTGATTCCCAGTAATTTTTAGGTGCTTTAACAATTAGAGGACATCGTATCTTCAAGCTTCACTTATCTAATGATAATTGCATACCATTGATGCATTTTTAGGTATATAGGCTCGAATTATAACGTGGGTTCAACACGTCCCTGGCATATTAAGGCGCGTCTTAATACCACCTCTTATTTCTATGGGTGGTTTTATTGTAAAATTAGAATTCTTTGGTACTTTCACAAGGCGAAAAGACGAAGCTGTATAATTTTCTCGTAAGCAAAGAGGTTACTTATATTTATTTATTTATACCTACTAAATGTATGTAACTTCCAGCTCCAATAAATGATATTGGTATCTTATAAACATTTCTCGTTCTCAAACTCATGTAGAGAGAGAGAGAGAATGTGGAACTTACTCAGAATATAACATACAATTTTTTGATATCAGACATATGCCAATCAGGTAAATATAGGTACATAATTGTTTCAGATGCATATATTTATCTAGCTGACTGTACAAAAACGCAACCTCTCATTATTTCTAATCGTCACAACATAATCCGGGAGCGGGTGCCTCGAGCGCTGGTTTCCGCTCCTTTGTCCCAGGGTACATCTTCAAGGACTGGCTTAGTTTACTAAACGACTTGAAACGACTTGTCCGATATTTACATAATGTAAGATTAGCTATGGGCAAGCAAAACTTGATATTTTTTATTCCAATTAAAACTGCAAACACCGGAATCTTTAAAATATGTATTATTTATTTTATATCGTATATTAATAGACATCGAACCAATCGTACTTCCCTGTATTGATATTTTAGCAAATTTTTTTTTTTAATTAAAAAAAAAATACTGTCGCAGACTGATGATTCTGTCTGCTACCAGTATTAAAGTCAGAAACGTAAACGGTTTGCAACTTAAGTAAAAATTATCATAGACGACTATTTTTAAGATATACTTTATACGAATCATATGTGAGATTAAATTATTTAAATTATTTTCAAATAACCTTTTAGCTTTCTTTTTACGATAATGTTTTTAGTCATATCAATCACAATACACATTTCAAAACATTTTACACAGACCTACTTACATAAAAGATAACATGTGACGATAAATTTCACTCGCACATAATCACGTATGTAAAACTCCGGCCATTTTGTTTCGAGCAAGTCAAACGCACGTGCACTCGCCCGGTGTAGACTTTCAGCCGGTAATCAGACCCCGCCTCCCGGTCTCACGGCTGGACCGGCAAAAAATACCGGTAACACTACACTGGGATGGGGGGAACAGCTATGTGTTCAGGGCACATACACTACATACCGGTTTTTTGTGAACGTAGGTTTTAATCTGACTTGTGAAAGACATCTGACTTCCTTACTTGTCTTAAGGTCCATTTCAACTGCCAGACGACATGCACTTGAATGAAGCCGGCTACAATAGTACAAAGATCTTTTTTTCTTAGAAAGATATCCTTAGTACTTACTTGAGGATTTTAGGATGTTTTTATTCGACATAGATATACATACATACGTAAAACTGTATTACAATTTGATTAACTAATAGTACAATATTTAGTTACTATAAAGCTATGCAATTTACATTGTAGGCTCCAAAACTTTAGGTTTTGAAATCAGAAACTAATAAAAATTTTCTTTTGCCCTTGTTCGTTCGAAATATCAAAATATTATTTTATATTATTATCTATAAGTAATTTCTTTAACGGGTGAATCGTTATAGAAAGTGACACACTTCGTATTTTAGAATATAACTATGTATTTTATCGCAAAACCACTCAACAAACCACAACCTCAGACACTTGAGTTTTGTCAACTTTAAGAACTCAGATAAAACAGAACAATTGTTAAGTTGTGGTATCGTATTATGACAGAGGTGAACCACACATAATTAAATTAATCGTCATTCAACAAACACACGCGGTGACAAAAAGTTCGCGACTATTGATATTATAACAATATCACGCTTTTGAGACCTAGCCAGTTTAACGAGACCTTCCCCGCCTCTCAAAAACCCAAATAACAATTATCAAAACGGGGTGATTGAGGTAACCATCAAAGGCCTGTATAAATTGGGTGAATTATAAAGAGCTATCGCGTGAATTGTACACTTGTAAAGTCTCTTTGTTAGACGGCGCCTGTCATTGTATACAGACAATACAACTTGTAAGAAATGTTTTTTAGGAATCCTCCATTCATGAAACTATTAGATGCGTCGTTTTGTAGCAAATTTTGTGATAATGTAACCTGTTGCGTGCCGTGAATTGAATGAGAGTGAAATGGTTCATTCAGAGCAAGGGACATCTTTCTGGAGTTTGGCGGAGCTTTTGTCCGCTTGTTTTGACCTAGAAAGAGAATATTTACTTTTACTTCTGGCATCTGTACTGTTTGTTGAAATTTTTTGCCAGAATGATTGATATATTCATGAAATCGATATCTAGTTGATTTCGATTATCTAAATGACCAGTTTTCATACGTTACGAGAGTCATTCGCTATTTGTATTTCCTATACTATTTCCACTATACTAATAAAAAACACATTGCATTACATCATCTTTACACAGTGTTAAGTTTTCGTTGTTTTTTTTATGTTATAGGTATTAATCTTTAAGTATTATTGAGATACTGCCTTTTATCTTCAAAAAACTCTATGTAAAGATTTTATCACAATTATTTAGAAATTTAATCATTAGTCCGGGAATAATAAGATATCAACTACATAGATGGCACGGAACCTTTAATTAAATCAAACAAAATCTCTGTTTTATCAAAAGCCGTAAAGTATACCTACATTCTATAATCTCGTAACTTTGCAAATCATCTTAATGGTGAAAAACAAAATACCCACGTCTTTTACAATCGGTAAATCTAGAAACACGATTGAAGCGAGCAATATCGCGATAACACGCTAATGTTGAAAATCCACATCTACGCATCAAGTCTCCCGGTGTAGACACTTTCACACACACATACATATGCTTACATAGGCACGGTACCTAAAACACGCACATTCGCGTCGCATAACGCATGCGCGGTCAGGAAACTGCGCCGGAGTTTCTAGCGTATCCTTTTGCGCCGATTTTTGTGATTTGTTAGAATAATATGTAGCTTAAATATATATACGCATATGTTTTAGATATACAGCTTATAAACACGCATATTAATAGACAAAGAGTGTGCGCCGAGTTCAATGACCATTATAAATAAATAATTTTATGCTTCTTTTTATATACATATTATTATGACTATATGTTAATATATATTTTTTGAAGACGATAGCAGGAACATTATTATTATTCCTTTACACTACATTTTACATTATCTAGAAAACTAATAATATGTATATTGTTTTATTTATGCATATTATTGTGCCCCTATACATATCTATCCGTCTAGCCGAAAGAAATCCTTAAAAAAACATTAAAATTTTCTAAATAGCAAATATTCCAGCAAAAAGTCGACCTCGCAACTCCAATCCGTCTACCGTCTACTGCGCAGCGCGTACATAGGTTGCGCGTGTGTGCGTGTTCACGCATGCGCGGTGAGGAAGCTGCGCGTGAGATTTGCCCGCGCAGGCGCAGCTGCGCGGCCAGGTGTGCGCTCCCTCGGTGCGGCTCCACCCCGCGCCGGTACCGCCGAGCGCAATGGTGCTGTGATTTAATTCATTATACTTTATTTAGCTTAATAGATCATGGTCTTAGGGGACCCCGTCTAACTACGGGACATAACGCTAAGAAAAAGATAATGATGAATTTATTTAGGGTAATGCTAGAAATATCCAATGCAAAAGGGCTACTATAAAATTGAGGAATAATTTGGTGCTTACAAACAATTATCACGCTCGCAATCCTCGTAGAAGTCGATAGAATACATTTATTAGTTGCGATTGTCGAGCTATTTATGTGCCTGTTTTTATTTACCTATCGAAGTAGATAGATAGATAGATAGATAGATATTCTCTATTGCCCGAGAAACAGATACAGAATTAATGATACAGACAGTACAATACAATTTAGGCGGTCTTATCGCTAAAAGCAATCTCTTCCAGACAACCTTCAGGAAGAGGAAAATAAGCTTATGAAAAGAGAGAGGGGTAGGGCCGTGCAGTAAATCATAGTAATAAAATAAAAAGGGGGATACAAAAATAGGACGAAGATAAAACACTTATATAACATATAAACATATATATAAACACAAATTCAAAACCAAATAAAGTAGATTATTGTCTTTTTTATATATTTTTTCCACTCTATCTTTACTACGCTTTCGGCTGAGAAAACAATTCTTGAATTAGATCTGCACTCATTTCAATTGCACCAGTAGGTATCTATAATTTGAACTGGAAGTGAGTTTTAATCAGTAAGTTTGTAATTTATTTATCTCAGACATATAAATGGCAGTGCTAAGTCAAACTACAAGATTTACGGACCTATTTGTGATTTGATTTAAGGCATTGCTTCGTTTAAGCAGTAAACCTTAAACTTAGTTTAAACGTTTAATACGGTCGGTAAGTAAAATTCAAAGTAGAGTTCTCAGTAAGGATCGTGCCATAAGGCGTTCGGTTCTCACTGCCTACCCCGCTAGGGAAGTGGCGTGAAGTTGAGTTAGTTCTCAGTAATTTAAACTAAAACCTTCAGTTTTGATCACATTTTATAAGTCAAAATCATGAGGGTTAAATGCTGTCTGAAATGTTTTCTCCAATTTAAAATTTTAATATTGATTTTAATCGATGTAATCGATACAAAAAGTTTTCAACTCGCCTGTACCATACCATACCGCTCTACCCCATCAAAATCTGTGAATGCTTGCGCAAACCCGCTTCCATGACATAAACAGTCCATCAAAAACCGTATTTGTCCCCTCCGCAGTGTTCCGTGTGGGACCCCGTACTTCATGGGCGAGCCCTTATGGGGTCCGCTCCCCGCGAGTAATTATCCTACATGTTTTTATATGACGGTGATTTTAGTGCGTTATTATTTACGGTTTCGGACAATCTCTGATGGCATACCACAGCAGGCTTACGTCATTGGTTTTAAATAAGCGACTGAACTTACTGCGTGTTCCTACCTAGTTATGTCTATGGAGGTCCATGTTACCTACTCTTTCTACTAACATAATCGCAATTTAGTTGACGTTAACAGACAAAGAATGTGCCAACTGTGTTTCTTGCCTAGTCGTTAAAGTACATAAAACACTATTTCTTTGTATAAACCATATTAATAATGGTAATAATTTTTGTAGATACCTTTATGCAAGTATATAACTAGACATGTCCCATGTTCGTCTGGGAATTAAAAATAATATGCCAACTGTATTTCTTGCCTAGCATGTCGTAAAAGGCTACTCATAGTATATCGGGTTTTGGGTATGTGAATGTGTAGTACTACTTTTTCACTATTTTCCATCTAACCCAGCCTAGTTTTATTTTTGGCTGAATGTGGTTAAGGGGCTTTGTCCTCCTTTGACTGCTTTCCCCTTTGGGTATTATGGTCCTGGTGTTATTTAAGTTAATAACTAGGTTTTGCTCGTCTTAAATTCGGTCTGTCATAGAAACTCCATCGCGCGGAATCCATATTTTGTTCTGGCATAATAAGCAGCCCCTAGGTATCCATCTTAGGGTTTAAGCTTTTGCTGAACCAAATTTCATGGCAATTGATTACGAGATTTAAAAGACAAACTGTCACTTTCGCACATATACCACAATATTTGGTAATGGTATTTTAATATTGTAGATATTATTTATTTATATGTCGTAGCTTTTGTTAAGCTTTCTTCCGAAAAATATTAATTTCGTTTCATATCATTCTACTTCCATATAAAATATGGAAAACGTAGGACAACTTTCATTAACACAGATTTAATAACACAACGACAAATAAATGTTAAAAAGTTAATAACGTGTTCCATGAAAGGCTCATTAATCAACTGTCACCGATGTTTTCATATCAAAGGTTTAATTAAATGCGTATTTTTGCCAACGCCTCGTTTGTATTAAAACTACAAATAAATTCGACATACTGAAGCACATTTATATTGACGAGTTATGAGCAAACAGTTTCACAATACAAAAGTTTTATTTAAAAATTAAACTGTTCTTTTTTTTTTCATAGAATGCAATTCAATAAATACGCTATGTATTATATTACCGTGTAATTAAATTTACATAATACAATCGCCAAGGTATGAAACATCAGCTATTTTTCAAAACAGAAAATATTTTGAATAAATTGTTTTGAATAAATTGTAGATTTAATAATAATATTTGACAGGCTCGATGGCGCATTTGGTAGTGACCCTGTCCTATGCACCAAGAGTTGTAAGTTCGATCCCAACCCAGGACAAACATTCGTGTGATTAATACTTGTGTTTGTTCTGTGTCTGGGTGTTAATATCAAATATTTAAGTATGTATATGTTTGTAACTGTTGAATCTGATATCCGCAACACAAGTGCTTAAGCTACTTAGCTCGGAGTCAGATCAATGAATGTGATGTTGTGGGATATTTATTTATTTATATGGTATGTATTTAATGGATTAGCTAAAACCTGCTACAACTAACTAAAACGTATTTCTGAGAGCATGTCACCCACGGGGATTTTGTGATAGTAACTAAATGAAATGAAATCATTTATTTTTGCAAGTAGATTTGTAACAAATTATTATGCACGTCACACTTTTTACCCTACCAGACCTCCTACCTCGACGTGAACGGCCTGATAAGAAGAGGTGCTACAACAAATTCAGCAGATAGCCTTTTTTAAAAACATGTTTTACTTATCTCTCTTAATGGTACATTAAAATATCATGATTAAAAACTTCACTGTGCATGCGAGCAGACTATCTTGTCCAAACATTTTCATTATTAAAATAATCCTCTATTTTGTAGTAACCCTTTCTTATTAAACATAGCTTCTGCCCGCGGCTTCGCTCGCGTGGCACATCGATGAAACATAGCCTATATGTTATTCGGGTGTATGAGCTATATTATTCTAAAGTTTCATTAAAATCCATTCAGTAGTTTTTTTTTGTGAAAGAGTAACAAATATCCATCCATACATACAAACTTTCGCATTTATAATTTTAGAATAATAATTTAATATAAGACTAAAATTTATGCGTGGGTAATTCAATAACATTTTCAGGCAGTTAAATAAATATTTTTATACTTAGACCTACAAATGAACCACTAATCTTAGGAAGTCTGAGTTTTGAACCGGCAACTTTGTGTATATTTCTCGTATCATGAATCTTTCTCGTATTTCTCGTATTACCATCAGATTTTATAGAGAAATCATATAAGTTTTTATTTACATTTATAATCAATTTATTATTTCTCCAATACCCCAGTTCCAAACTAAGCTTAAAGCTAGTTCTATGGATACTTTTTTTTTTTTTTTTTTTTTACGTGAGGAATGCATTTACGCACCGTCCAAGTAAACCTAGGTTCGGCCTACGAGGGATGTGTCGGGCTCCGAGGCCGGGAAAGCACTCTACTACCGACTAAACCTCACGGTGGTCATTCTTCGGGCGTTGGCGCAGATTCCGGGCTCCCCACTCGGGACTCTACGCGAAATCTACGTCTACGCCGCTGCCGATCCATGCGGCCCATCTCGAGGGAGAGGCAACCTCGCCCCCAGAACACCTCGCGGTGCTTATGACGGCACAGACCACAGTGTCACCCCATCCTATTTAACGGACGAGGATCCACGTGTCGTCATCTTCTCTGGGGCTGCTTAACGAAGTGAATGCAGGCCCCCCCGCAAACACTCCACAGCCCCAAAGGCCCTTTTAGTCGCCTCCTACGACAGGCAGGGATACCACAGGAGTATTCGGAGCCCCCCCTGTAGGGCGCTAGTTCTATGGATACTAGGTGAACGGAATTCGACCCCGCGACCCTCGGTTTAGTAGACAGGGTCAAAAAAATTAAAACAATTTATGTATGAGGCCTAAATAGCGAATTTTACTAATACTCGAAAATCTCTTAGTGTTCCTGTTATTATTGATAATAATGAACGATAGTGAACAATAGGACAGTGTTTTATATACTGTTACCTAGTCTAAATGATAATTTAGATTTCTATACTCTTTTGAGCTGATTTTAAATGAAGTACTAAGTATTGGTGTTAAATAGGATTTGGCTGTTATCCTATATTAGGTATTGCATAACCTACAAGTATACCGGTATAGAATGATTAAACTTACCAACCAAATCTTTGAAAATGTGGCTGGCACGATTTCAACTTCAATAAATTTTATATCCAGAATTTACTATCCCATGAGTCACCGCTGAGATAGCTTCTGAATACTGTTAAAATGTCTAGCGCATATTATTTGGTAGAAACGTCGCTCAGTGGAAAGGTGACAACTAGCGCACAATGGCAGGTCGTGATCTCATGCGCGTGAGTTGACTTTCCAAACACCCCCTTTCGCCGTTACGAATTTCTTTCTCGAGAGCGACTTGTCATTTTTCTAAAACAAAGTGGGAGGAGCGTGTTGCTCAGTGTCACGTTTAATGACACTGTAACGGTACTCTGAATCACTAATATTTAGTATGCGGAAAATTGCGCGTGGGCGTACAAATTAGGATGAAAAAAGTATGACGTATGACGGGTTAATGATTATATAGTGTAATGCCCGATGTTTGCTATAAGTACATCGTTTACATTTCAATCTAACCGAATATAGAATATCGATCCATTGAGATATCATATCTTCAACTAGAATTAAGCTAAAAGATTTATTTTTTATTTTTATGTTAATATGTAAGGACAATATCTTTGTAATAACATCGATTTGTTTAAAAACAACAATATTTTCAAGTTCCATGAGTTAAGTAAGTTAGAAAATAAAACAGATATTATAATGAGTTCCAAAAACTTATTAAAATTTCCCGTTGATCACGTTTTGCCTCTCTTTAGATACCCTGAAAGATTTAATAAATTAAGATGTCAAGCCTAATACTATACATAGGAATCTTTGCATACTATGCAGAGTAGATATAGTCATAATAGTTTTAGGTCAGATTTTCTCATCTTATTTGGAGTACTTAGTGGGTAATATTTAACTATGCACTTGTTCTATAATCAACTTTCATAATATATATTATTCGGAAGTCAATAAAAATGTACGTAATATTTTGTTGATTTTCAATTTCATAATGCAGACACACACTTATACACAGAACAAGCCTAAGAGAAATACCATACAAAACCAACGGAACTCAAAGAAAATTACCAAACGCATTATTACCAATAAGCGTTTTCCTAACCATCGGCCGGTTTCACCCGTTTCATAGGCCACATTACGGTCACATTATTTTTGTAATAATTGCAAAAGTGCGGCATCTCTAATTCGTGGAGCGATTAGGAGCGTGCGAGAGCGCGCGCAGCGCGGTCACACATGCGCACGCGCATTAAGGCCGTGCACCGAGTGATTCGGGGAGAGCGGTGGTAGCTTAGTGGATGACGATGACGCCACACATGTAAAAAATGCTGCTTCATATCCGAGTGCTTTATTTGATTCTATTCAGATAGACAAGAATTCTGATCATCTTGTCCCGTCAGGTCTTGATCGGCTGGTGGAAGCAAACAGGTGGACATAAGGCCCCCTCCCAACCATTAGCACTGGTTTTCTTCCCCGGGTGCTAAGTAATCTTTGATGGTTTCGCTCTGACCATCCCTGTCAGCCTCCACTGTATGAGTAAGCAAGTGGAGCCCACCATTTCGATGATGCTGTGAGATTAGAACATGACTCCCATAACTGTAGCATTATTGCTTGGGCAATAAAGGGTGCCACGAGATTTAATGGCTATACCCCGGCCACTCCATCTTCGTCATCCGATTCAGAGCACTGGGACTCCCTCATACCATCTTGTCCTCCCTCAGACGGCGGACGGTGCATAATGCGTTCTCCGCATTATGTTCTGTAGTTCTGCACTTGCAAACCTTTTTAGATGAGGACTGTAGGTGCGCCTACATAGCCAATAAGGTTTAATGTATGAGCTGAGCACACTGGGTTTGGCATAATGGCGCCATGTTTACTCTCATCCAGACATCCCTTTTTACAGATCTGGCCTGTTAGAAACTTGGGTTTCCATTTTCGTGTGATGTCACCCCAAACTACATGGCATTCCTAATTCGCATGAAAAAATAAAATGACGAAGTTCTGACAGCACGTCACATTACTCCGAATCGTTTAAAATAAACAGGCGAGCGCATAACTCACGCAGGCGGGATAAGGCTGCGCGGACGCACGGCGATTTGTCGCATTTCACGGCGCGGCGGCGGGTCACGCCGCGGGGTCACGCCCCGCTAATGTCACGTCGCCCGCTTTCCATTAGTTCATGAGAAGAGCTGGTGAACGAAAGTGTCACTTGGACACGAGTTACACGATTTTGGAGATTTTGCCGCACGTGAATGCAGACGGTTTCTAAGTCCCGTTCCCCAATGATGATAAAAAGATTTTAGGTAGCAACTCCACTTATTGGTTGTCTATTGCTGTTCTGAATGCGTCCCCTGCATAATGGTGGTATATTCATTTTATTGGTTGATTTACCGATTGACAAATTATGTGTTTTTTTTTTAACATAAATAAAAAGTATATGACTTTGGCTTTAACTTTAAATAATACGTTTAGAGGCATCTCCACAACCACGGTCCAATTTCTGACGTAAAAAAAACTTCTTGATATAAATTATAAATAATAGGACTTTGAACTTCTTCGGCTTAGTAAATACTTTGACTATGTTGAATATTGATGTATGATAATACTATTCTACACCATAACCATGAAAATCAGCCATCAGAATTTAAGTTAAGTGAGAAATATTTTATCCTAACCTTTGCAACTGATACCTGCAAAATGGTCCACTACCTAAACTACCTAGTACCCGTACGTTAATAGTAATTATAAACACTAACCTTTGCCACACATTTCAATTCTGAGAAAATAAGTAACGTCTGGCGGCCCTGGGAGCCATTCTATTACTAAAAGATCGCATGGAAGAGTTAAATGTAGAATATGGGAATGACATCTCTTTAAAATATATAATGATGCTAAGAAAATTATTGGAACTTAAGAGCAATTCCTTAAAAGGAACGCTGCAAGTGATTAACTAATTGTTTTAAATAGGACTTAATAAACTGTCCCTACAAAGACCACAAATGCATGAAATATCTAATGTCATAAGGTTCTAAAATAATATATATTTGGTTTAAAAAAAAAGGAAGAGATAACTTGACTTGATGTCATGTTACAAGTTGATACATTTATGCATCAACACCGATAAATTTATAGATTGAGTAATCAGGACTTTCGCTTTACCGAAAGTCACGTCGATTTTAGTTCTTTTATTTCTATTGTAATTTATTCCAGAAACTATTAATACAATGGCCACAAATAAAATCACGTCAATTTACATCTCATATTTTACAAATATTCCCATATCCAACGCTCCATTTTCCATCGGTAGTTCAACGCGACCAACCTAGCAATCTGACGGGCAGCCATTTTTCCACAGATGAGTGCGCGAACGCGCCCGTGACTTCCGTTTCCGGCGGCGCGCCTGCGCAGCATCCGCGGAACCAGCAGACCGGTACACATCAATATGGTTAGTACAATGCATGTATTTTAGCAATTTAATTAAATAATGTTTTTTTTTAATACATGCACGGCATTAAACACTAATTGTTTAAACAGCCTACGTACTTTTATTCGATGGTTGAACACTAGTTGCCAACAGTATTAGTAGCGTAAGGTCATACGACAGTCGTTTCAATATAATAACCAGATTGGCCTACTTTAGTATGAGTCATTTTGATACTGATTTCTCTCAAAAATGTGATTGTAAATTATTTATTAAAATTGTATTATTGCTCTGAATTCGTCAATAAAATGATTTTAACAAAAATAAAATCATCATTATAATATATATTTGACGTGTCTCTCTAAACTCATCAGGTTAACAAAACTGATGCTACTTATGTATTAAAAAAAGGTAATAAATCTACCGTAATGAAAGCTACTACTGAATAACCCACTATACCGTGAACCAAGAAACATTGCTAAGGACACGATTTGCTGCATTCACACTACTGACTCTTCCACTATACTGTGACCCAAGAAACATTGTTTCTCGTTCCAACATAGACAGCAAAATTCGCACAACTTCGCGAACGCAGTCAAGATGCACCGCACGTCATACGGCTCGCATGACAGATGCGTCAGCGTGACGCGTCGGAAGCGCGCCCATTAGCCTGTCAGGGCGACGGGGACATCCGCTGAGGCGACTGATAAAACAATATCAAGCGCATAGTATAGCCGAGCAATTATTATTGTTGCAGTTATTAGTTAGAAGCAGCACAGTGACTTTGCCATACTAGGTTGCATAAGCTATGCCGGTTCGACTGGAGAAGTACTAGCTTCGCACACAATATCGGTTTAAAATAGCAGCATCTGTGCTGCTATGATTCGCAGGGTCAATGAAAGTGCTAAATTCCCAACTTCCAAAAAGGCCGACAACTCTTCGACATACCATCCGTACATACCATCCGATGAGCCGCTAAATCGTTTGTCGCCTCTAATACGTATAAAAAAGTTCTAGTGCAAAATGCTACTATTTTTCTTACGGATAAGTAACATGATCTGTCTGTCGTCCTAATAAATAATTATCTTCCTCCTTCCTGACCCTTTATTATCCGCGTAAACCATGATCCCGGAGGCGAGTATGGTTATCTGAATATTAAGGTTTCATAATGATTTTTCCTCTCACCGCCAAATCAGCGATATTTTTCACTGATCATCACTTTTGTACATCAAATGACTTCTAGTTACTAGTTTAAAAATCTCTTTACTTCCTCGGCTATACCGAGCCTGTTTTACTCTATTCTACATACCATTGATCACACATTCTACTGACTTTAACGGAGCATATCGTACGCGTGTAAGCTAGTAATGACATGATACTAGGTAAGGTCACTTACAGTAAGGGGATCTATCTGACCGCCCGGTCGCGCGCCGCATCCTGCGAGATGAGACGAGCCTTCCTGCGCCCGCGCGGTTGCACGCGCCGCTGAGCGCGACCGGGGAGACCGGGGTGCTGTAGATCAAACTAAACTCTGTTACTAAATATTTTAAGTATTTTCAAATTTTTTTTATATTTTATAGACCTCGAAAAAAGGTCCGACAGAATCTAATTTCAATAGTCCCTAAACTACCAACATTTGACAGCTGGGAATATAATTCCTATTCTAAATGGGTTGTAGCAAACACATACAATATTTATTTGCACATTTAGGTAAAAAATATATATTTAGAACGTAAACAAGTTCCATTTTTCTAGACGTTCCATTTTCTCATTATTTTCTTCGACATAAAATAAATTAGGGCTATTTAAATTCTTTGTAATAGTCTCTTAATTTATTATATGAATACCGACATAAACACGTTAATGAAAAATGTTAAGGGAATACATTAACATACGAATAAATCAGTGTTGTGTTTAAGTAGTTAGCTCGGTATTTAGAGCCCTGAAACCCATAAAAACTAAAATTTTAACGTATTATTGATAACGTTATCATTTCAATGACATTGAATACTCTCTTACTCAAAAACCTTTAAAAATCTTAATGCTAGATTTGTGTTAGTCTCATAACATAGTATCATATAGCCCTTTGCGAATATTAGAAGAGCAGTAATTCTAGTTATTGATGCTATTGGCTGTAGCCAGTTTATAAATGATACTAATGAAGCATATGTGAATGTTAGTAAAGTAACTAAAGTAAAAATGGTCCATCCATCCCCGTGTCACCCTACGTGTGCTCATCGGTGTAGCGTTACGCCTACAGCCGGACATCGCGCCACCGCGCAATCTGGCATCTATTAATTATTTCAAGTGTACCATTAACGGCAAACACACGGGCACACGCGTTTGTCGCCACACACATTATTAATTACTGCGATGCTCATTAAAATTACATGTATGTAAATTGCGTGTGAATGGAGCTGTATTGCAGTTGTAGGTGAACTCCATTTCGTATTTCGCGAAATTATTCTGCTAAATTGACAGACCCGCTGGTCGAGTTGTCAGAGACCCTGGCCACAAAACCAAGGGTCGCGGGTTCGAATCCCGCTAGGGGCAAATGTTTCGTGTGATGAACATGGACATTTGTAAACAAGTCATATGGTGTTTATAAATGTATTTAAGTATGTCTATCCGTTTACCTAGCATCCATAGCACAAGCTTATCAGCTTAGTTTGTAATTAGGAAATTAGTGTGGCAGCCTGAAAAAAAAAATTACATTGCTCGCTTTTTGTAGTATCTAGTATTAGTATAGTTGAATATGTTGTAAAATTAATGACATTTTGTTTCATAGCAGCAGCCAAGTTGTCAGAAATACAAGTATATCCGTCATATATTACGTACTTGGTTTAACCAGACCACTTGTGGTTAGAAAACTTAGCCGCAAAACAAAATATTGGTAATCTATGTGACTATATGGATGAACGGAACGAAAACTTTATTAAACTGATTATTCAATAAATGCGGCAATATATTTATTATAAATTTATTATCGCTTATTTCCTTTCAGTACATATTACAAAAGAAATAGCACCGACCTTATTATCATATGTATTGACTTCTCAACAACCTTGTATTGGGTCATCAATTGATCACTTTAGCAGAATACCAATATGCATGACAATTATGTCAACATATCAATAGAGTATCAAATAATCCGAACACGCGCCTTTAGAAATGGCGATCAGTTCTAACACAAATTTTATGTTAATTTTTGGGTACGCGTACCGCCACTCTGTATCAAAAGTATCCCTATAGTTGCCGTATAGAATGACGTCGCAACAAAGTAAAAAATATCCATATTAATATCACCAATCTAATAGATATGCAAAATTTTATGTCCTTTAAACGTATTCAGATATATCATCATTTTATAATAGCGGTCAATGAACTTAAGTGCGTACAGTCGTTTACAATCGCACTTTCAATGGGTCATTTAATGATTTCCTTTTGACGTGAATTATCACCTGTATAATAATTTTATTATACTTGTGCCAACAGGTTTTTGATGCGACAGATGCTTATAGTCTCTTAATAGCTTAAGGTTTTCTGTAATTTCTATTTAAATGAACTATTAAGGAAAGTGCGAAAATTACACTTCAATTTATACTTGACTATTTAATTTTATATACCATCTGAATGATTTCTAATCGTCTTTGAGTCTATTATAATAGTAAGTGAGTCTATCATAATAATTTAGTATTTTACACAAGCTTATACAAATTATATTCTCAAAACAACTAAAAAACTTATCGTAGCATTTAGATAATGCCTGTCAATCTAAGCAACGAATATTCCACTAAAATCTTTCGGAAATAGTAATAAACTCTTCAAAACGTTAAAGAACCGATGGCAAAAGTGACACATCTGTTAAGTGCGGCAATAATATTTATTTCGCTAAAGCCACGTCGCATCGCTGCATTAAAATCTTAATTAACCGTGAAGATATCAACAGCTGATTCGCCCATTATTCGCGGGAGTTCACCGACCTCGATGCATTTACGTGTACGCCTGTACGTTCTTTCAAACGCGGTATTGTAAAAAGTGTATTGTATGTATTGGTGTAAACTATTCGAAATAAATACAATGTTTGGCTATGCGAGTGGCTTTGTGCTGAGCTATTATGGTCGCCTGCGATTATCACGAGATGGCGACTGACTGAAAGGTTTTTATGTAGTCATTGTTAGTTAATTAAGACGTGTTTTGGAGTGTTTTATTGGTTCTGTGGGTCACTGGGCGAGTGGGTGTGTCTGTTTATCCCTTTTTTGTTGCGTTCTTTTGTAATATTTGCCGTCGATAGTAATTACGCGGTTTTATGTAACGGATTCGTGTGTTCTGATATTGCTCCTTTGTGTGTTTGATTGCTTTATAACTGTGCTGTGAGTGGTAATGATTTTCAGTTTGGATATCAACGCTCGACTATAAGTTGAACTATTGTACGCATGTTTCGTGAATGGTGAATATAAAGTTAATTCTTTTTTTTTATTATCGTGAAAAATTGGGTAGAGCTGTGGATATTTACATCTTCCCATTATATATAATTAAGGCATATTCAGTATTGTAAAAATGTTTAATCATTATTTTTGGTAAGATCTGGTAACCAATGCTAGATATATTAGATATACTCGTAGATCAGACAAATAACCTGTCATAAATTAATTAAATATGAATATCAAAAATTACCTTAATATTTACGTTCAAATGTATAAATTTCACAGTTAAATAATTACAATATATAGATATACAGAATGTATATTATGCAACATTATTCTTAAATAGGGTAAATACGAAAACAACAAAAAAATATGTCAAGTTTAAAATGTTTAGGGTATTTGAAAAGTCTATTTATAATGAAATAATAATATGTAGTTTAAACGAAATATTATAGAAAAACGCGCATATCACGTAATTTCATAATATAACATATTTTTAGAACAAATTACAGTTCTCATGTATGTTCCTATGTACAAAATCTAAGAACTTAGTTACATCATAATTTTTTTGTACAACAGCATACTCGTATAAGCATGTAAATTCTACCAGCGGTATCCCACACCCCATCAAACTCTGATTACAATAACGGACACAAAAGCCCTATAGCATAAAATTAATAGTCAGTTAGGTACTCTACTTTCACGTGTCCAGATGGCAATCGCTTTCATAAACGCTGCCAAACAAATTACGACCGGGACACGTGTGGAACATCCAAATAATAAAACAAATTCCTCGACACCGAATTATTTCTGCCCTGGATAATTTTATACGCATTTTAAAATGTCTTTTCACAAGGAACGTGGGATTTATGGCGGCGAAACCCGTTCGAAGGGTGGTCCGCCCTTTAGGGAGTCGAGGGGAGCCCATGGATTCATTTTTTTATATTTTTTACGTCTTGACAAACCCCAGCTGGTGTACGAGATGTTATAAATAAAATCGCGATTTTGACCCGTCACGCGGATAAGGGATGCTCGACGTATTGGCGTGGACAGTTGCGTTCTACATGACTCTTATTTCGTCATAGTAAGAGCCAATTTTGCACAATCTTTTTGTTTTTTATAGGTAATACAGGGTTGTTGTTAAACGTAAGATTCGACACAGGACGTCCTGTCTGTTTTGCAACAATTATTATTATACCAAACCGGAACCGTTTGAATACGTTATGGCACGCATGACTCGGCATTACATCGGCTACTGTTAGTTTTGTTTTGAAATGTTGTACGTATTCTTTGTTTATAGCGGTGTAAGAAGATTCAACGTAATACGAATACTATTTTTGAATTAATTAGTTGAATACAAACAAGCAATTATAGACTAAGTTATCAAGAAGTTAAATTCGCCAAAGAAATAAATTATTTATTGTTTATTATACTTGTAATAGAGTTCATAAGTTGGTCATTAAATGCATACGTTAATTCTTTTCTACACAAATTTTTCCAGAGATATAAACTATGATATATATCATCTATCTTTCTTCCTAAAGAAATCGTTGAAAATAGAGCAAAGTAAAAATTTATTAAGTTAATTATACTGGCCACTACGGCTAACTAAATACCCAATCAACATCTTAAGTAAGTGTTCTAGATAAGTGCCGTCCTACATTCCACAGGGCTAATAGTCGATAATGAAATAATCCTAGTGCACAAACCGCAGAGCGAGCACCCTTTTGCACCCCCGGCACCCCGTGGGAACCCCTGCCGCCGCGCCCCTCGCGTTGCTCCCGGGGCCAAGCGATGGAATGACTCCTCATTTTTGACTAGGTAACTTGAATTCACGTAAATTTTATATATGTTACAGCATCAACTACTTGTTGCCCAAGACTTCGTCTGCTGGGAATTAAACTTTTTTGTACAGAACCTTATTAATTTTTAAAATGACACCAGCTATGAAAGTCTCGTCAAAATCGGTCCAGTCGTTTTACTGATTGACGGCAACAGAGAGCCAAAACTTTGATCACTTTGGATTGCAATGCTAGATCTAGCAATCGAGCTTGGTCCATCACAATTTTAACCCATGTCGCTGGATTGCAATCCCTATAAATACCTTGTATGCTGTTTTGTTCATTATTTTTTTACGCAACATTTAATAAACATATAATAATGAACTTCTTAACTTAAAACTTAGTTATGTTTATTATTTATCCCATATGTGTTTTCCTCCATATCGGAGATGATATTCCTCTTTGGCTTAACTCTAAAATGTATACATACACCTAGGTAATCATATAATCGTGATTCTTCTTATGCAATATAAATATTAATGATACGAGCTCAATCAAAGTGTAGGATTAGAGGGTGACAGGTCAACTGGCAAATATTGACTTTCGCATTTACAGCGATTTACATAACTACAAAGCATATAATTTGCATGCATAAATCAGCGCACTAATGTTAAAGGGTAGTGATTTTCAGAATAATTGCTTCTGATTTACCTTCGTATGGGTGGAAGAGTCGCGTTTATTAGACATTCGAAATGTACCTTTACTAGATTGATTGAATCTAATGTCTATCTAGACTAGATCTAGACTAGAACAGTCATATGGACTATAACAATGCCAGGTAATAATACTTAATTTTTATAGTTCTTAGGACATACATTATCAAAACATGCTTGACAGGTATTCTGAAATTGTTTTGTAAGTTCCAAATAGAAAAAAATTAAGCTTTTTGTTTTATATACTTAAAGCTTTTAAATTTAGGTAGAATTTTCTACCTGTATCCTCGCTAATATTATAAATAAGACATTAATACTGTTTGTCTATCAGCTATGTTTTGACGCCTAAACCATTTAACTGATTATGACAGAATTTAGTAAAGTTAATTAGAGTACATATAGACCGCAATTTCAGGTGGACAGAGCCGCGGACAAAAGTTAGTTAAATGAAATAATTGATACGTTCGTTTCTACATATTTAGCTACAACAGCTAGCTACTGGTTATAATGCAAATGTATAAATTCTAGTATACCAAAAAGAGTTCGTCGGTTCATCATGTCAAAACTACTAGACATGAATTAAGCACGCACGCTTTTGTACTTAAACGCGAAACCGTTTTCTTCAACCGTTACAGAATTGAAATTAACGGTTTGCGGAAAAACGCTATGTTGTTTTGATATAAAAAATATCTATACATAACTTTATACTGTATGATACAAATATCACATTGATTGCGAATCAGCATAAAACAAATAATTTTTTTTCTCCAACATACCACTTATCGGGGACCACACTGCCACGTATTTTATAGATACAATACAAGGAATAGATATGCCTAAAAACTATTAACATTCAGAATTTGCCTGCAAATGGCTAATCATATGACCATTGCCATTGCGTCAAGCGTGACTTGAACACGCGACCTTCGGTGACGAAGACTCTTGACTGTGTCTTAAAATTCTTCATCAATAGCACCAGAAATAAAATAAAATTCAATACCAAATAGCTATCACGCCCGTAATCCCCGAAGGAGTAGGCAAAGTCAAAGAGGCAGCAAGCCCCTTTAACTACTTTCAGACGAATTAAACTAGACTAGGTTAGATGAAAAATTTTGAAAAAGTAGTACAAGTGGCTAACTCTTCGCCTGCACAATCACATACCTAATCAGATATACTATTAGTCGTCTTTAACAACATGCTAGGCAAGGAACATAGTTGGCACAGTCTATTTAAGCTCTAGACCAACATAGGATACTATTTACATTTAAATTTTTAATAAAAAAGAATCGACATTATTCCGAACAACTATTTTTTATGAACGTCATACAAAATTTTCCAACAAATCGCTTTAAAAGGTAACTTTCCCAGTTCCTCTACAGATTGTAGCTGGCAAATTCTTAGAAGTTTATGTAAGACATCAGCGAGCCGTTTGTGAAATTACTTGTCGATCGGCGTTATTTTCGTTAGATCCGTTACGATACAACGGCCAATTTCGTTGTTACGTTCCAATGCTGTAACGAAAGCGTTATAATTGTTATCCATTGCAAGCGATACAGAGCTATTTATTTGAATGACAAGTCGTAGGAGATATACTTTGTTGGTAGTGTGAATATAAAACGTTTTGTTACTTTAAACTACAACAGTTTGGGAGTTCGTTTTTTTTTGTGGCGCAGTAAAACATTATATACTCAGGCCATCAGGAGACAACGATATGAAGTAATAAAATTCCCGATATTCTCAGAGTAAGAGGACCTCTTCTTCACTCTCGTGATTAGGGGGAAACCTATGCCTTCTAAATGCTCCTTCACCATCCTTTGAGTAGTATTACCACAAGAATTCGGCAGGATCTAGGAGTAATTCGAGTTCTTCCTCAATATCCCTGATCGTTATCCACAGCAGGCCTCATATGCTCCAATCACGAATGGGCAGATAGTATCGATTAGAAGTTCTAGAACTTCCATCTTCCATAATCACACGTGAAGCAGATAGGCACTGCCAAACTCTCCATCCATTAAATCTCTAGGTGAAATAATTTCTTCCATGTCACTGTAGTATAGCCAAGCTAACATGAAAAAAAAATTAACATTTGTGACTCAATATGATGATGTTTTGTATCTCCTAAACAAGTGAATGATACATACATATTATATAAAAAATAATAAAAAATCATAAAAATCACATAAATATTAACAAATCAATGACACAAATAAAAGTCAATAGCTATAAATGGTTATTTATGCATCACTTATATTATTTTAGTTTTAATTGAAAAGTAAGGTTTTAATATACACCAAACTGATTACTTTACCGACAAAAGCGAGACACACAATGTAATGATTACATATCGCATAGCGTTATCACTATACTATGTTCTTTATACGCAGGTCACTCAAGCGTATATATTGCCCCAAAATAGATTTTCAGCCAATATTGATTATATTATAAGTGGTTTGTAACATTTTTTGAAATACGTAAAAAATGTTCCATTACTAAATTGGTGAAAGTCAAGGTTTATGCATTAGTATATTCCATGACGCAAACTACTCGATACATTTTATTGAAATAAAATTTGTAGTATATTGAATAGGCATGTACCTTCTACAGATTTTATTTTAAGCTTATGACTATATCCAATATTTAATATCATTAAATAAAATAAATAAATATCCGACTACATCACATACATTGATCTGACTCCGTGGTAAGAAGCTCAAACACTTGTGTTACGGATATCAGAATCAACAGTGGTATTACAAATATATACTTAAATATTTGATATAAACACTCAGACACAGAACAAACACAAGTATTCTTCACACGAATGTTTCTCCAGGGCGGGAATCGAACCCACAACTCTTGGCGCATGGGGCAGGGTCACTACCGAATGCGCCATCGAGCCAGTCAAGTCATTAATATCGATAAACATGTTCTAAAGTCCCGTGTTGGTCTGGGACTTCAAAAGAATTTTCCAACTGTGTTTCTTGCCTTGCATGTCGTAAAAGCCGACTAATGGTATATGGGGTTTTGGGTATGTGATTGTGTAGGCGATAAACTAGCCAGTTGTCTTTTTCACAATTTCCCATCTAACCCATATAATTTTTTGCTGTATGTGGTTAAAGGGGTCTTGCTGTCCCTTTGACTCTGCCTACCCCTTCGGGGAATATGAGCGTGATGTTCTATATGTATGTATGTATGTTCTTAAATCTGGTCCAATCGAGGTTTCATTAAATAAAAGTCAATGAAATGATACATCTATTGCTTTTTATAAAAGCAGAATATCTTAAACTTTTAACCTCATAGATACTATTTAATTATTGCAAAATTACAACTAACGCTAGGCGTTCATTGGAGTTACAACCTAAGTTGTAATATATTACAAATATCAAGATAAGTTTCACGACATGTTGAAGTCCGTTATTACAAGATTAATATTTTTAAATTATATCTGCATCCGTATGACATCATATTATTTTTGAAATTAGAAGGGTAAATGATATTCTATCAAAGTCTCTCTCGATCTGAGAGGTAATTTATCCACCACCATAAAGTAATTTCAACTAAGGAGCCCTAATAGGTACCTTAGGATCAAAGTACCTATTGCCTACTTCCTAAGTTAATTTGATTTACGTACAACTGTACCTAAACCACAAACATAAGTACAGTCAGAAAACTCGTTGCTATAACCAATACTAACCTTATTCCGTCAATCACAAGGAAAAGTTAGTTTAAAAACTGTGTCGGTTTTTGTTACCGAGTGTACTCGCAGTTACGTAATAGTTCTGTTTAATTTTGTTCTCTCGATTTGATTTCACACCTCACTGGCCGATCTGAAATCGAGTTAGATAAATTACTAAAGGTTATACGTGAAATGAAAGCGGATTCATTGAACACATAAGATTATTATGTATCCAAACACGGTAATATAAATTAGTTTGGTTGTACGAGACGTACAGTTATGCGATGGTCTTTTTTGTGTAAGACCGGATTCGACGGAACTAATATTGTAAGAATGTATTTAGTTGTACAAAGCATTTTTATGAAAGTCGTTAATTTAGTGATTCATTAAACCTAAAAAGCGATATTATAAATGCCTGAAAATGTTAAGACGTCAAAGACAATGGATTTCAGGCAACTTCTAAAAAAAATATCAATAAAGTTATTTCAATTTAAAAACCGATTACATTATTCAATGCAAAATATCACACGGTCCCGCGGCCAAGTGTCCGCATAATCCTGATTCTTTTAACGGTCACAAGCAACCCTTGCAAGACTTCCTCGCTAAAATTATTGTAATTTAATAACCTACAACCGGTCCTGGCTGCCCATTACTGGCCATTCACTCGCGAAAATAGCACAATTGATCACTTGTCAACCACCATTCATTGTCCAATGGCGTATGCAAATTTTTTTTATTAGCCTACCCCTGTGGAAATATTTTGCCTCGTAAATCCTGGTTCACTACCCGACCAATATAATTTGATCCAGGATTGATGGATCTCCGTAAGCGATAGAAGGATCTTGTAGTTTTGGTTTTCAATATCCAGGTATGAAGTGAGAAAGATCAGTATCAGTACACGTGGTTTTTAATTTATTAGATGTGAAAGATAGTAGGAATGGCCTGTAGTGGCTTGTTTAACTTGTTAAGCTGTAGTTAAAGTTGTTCAGGTTGTAGATACGAAGATAACGGTGGAGAACACGTTTCGTATCGTTTTGATGGTTATCTTATCTTCTAATGTTGAAAAGGAAAGTTTATTGCGATTTTGCTTTCTTTGCAAAGTGGTAAGTACTTATTTAAATAAGCTTAGGCGATTACTATAATGTATAACATATTAAAATAGTTGAATGTATCAGGGCCGGACCGTGAGTTTAGGGGGCCCTGGGCTAATACTACTTAGGGGCCCATCTAATTACTCAAAGAATAAGACGTAGACTTAAATTAGGTAAATGAATTGAATAGGTTTGATTAATCGCAGGATTCGCAGGGCTGCAAACCGTACGATCTGTTTAATTTAATAAAATTATGGATTTTTTCGCATTATCGTCTATTTTTGACTTTGACTTGACTTAGCTGGGGGCTTGAATCCACGAAGCCCTGGGCTGAAGTCTAAAAAGCCATATGGTAGATCCGGCCCTGGAATGTATGTCTAACCTATCAGTATAGAATTTTACTGACAATTAGCCAAGTCGATAGTTCAGTCATTTCAATGTCAAACAACCATCTAATGTCTGAAAGCTGTCTGAACTTTGAATATCATCGACCTTTGCTTTTGAGCATATTTAACTAATATATTCCGATGATAATTATCATGATTTTCTTAGAATATTTTTTGATACCTCTTTGTACGTTTCATTATCTTTATTTTATA
Organism: Glyphodes perspectalis; assembly: GCA_951394215.1. Taxonomy (NCBI): domain Eukaryota; kingdom Metazoa; phylum Arthropoda; class Insecta; order Lepidoptera; family Crambidae; genus Glyphodes; species Glyphodes perspectalis. The sequence continues at coordinate 5,710,761 of OX596202.1, forward strand.
CAAAATATTAAAATTCGGCCATCTATCTATTTGATAAAGAATAAAAATAATTCACAAGTTGTAGACTTGATCTACCTACCAGAAGGAAATGATTTTAAGGCAATAAGACAAAACTAACGCAATAAGATAATAAAAGTTGTCAATGCGACGTTATTTGAAAGTAATTTGCTAAATGTACGTTAATTTATATGTATGTTTACACATCATCTTCCGCTTAGACCATGATCCAGGATTTAGCGAGCCTGGTAATAACATTGAAGCGACTGCCGATCTGTCCTTCGTAACCCTAAGATAGGGAACCAGACAATTTTCGGATCATGGTTACAAATTCAAAGTTATTTGAATTTGCAGGTTTCATCACGATGTTTTCCCTCACCGTGGAGGTAGTGGTATAAATCTGTACATAGATTTGAAACATTTAGAGGTACATGCCTGGGTTTAAACTCGCACTCCTCGGTTAAGAGGCGCGTGTCGTTACCATTGAGCTCCCGTGTTTACTATAAATAAGTAAATCACTATATCATAAATTTGCCATTCTAGCTAGACACTACTAGGTTAGATAATTATGCCGTGGCAACTCTGTCGTCGCTACACTGTACTTACAAACTTAATTAGTCACCTGAAAACACTCGTAGCCTCTATAATCTCGCTAATTACAGCTAAAAGGCTTAAGATCGCGATCAACCGTCACAATAGCCGAACATATGACAGCGCACAAAAGGCGACCTTGGCTCGTAATGATAAAAAAGGTTCATTTACACCGCACTGCAACTGTTATTCTGCGCTATTGTGCGGCACCCACACGCTAACAGGTGTTGCATTGTTGTATGCAAATTACACTTTCCCTCTTAGACTATGCTTTTTAGGGCTAGCGATGGACTATGAATTGGGTTTCTGTTGAGCTGAGGCTAGTAGATGCTTTCTTTGTGTTGAGTCGACTTAAACAACATGCACTGAATTTTTTAGATGTGTTACAGTGTATCATGCACAATTTTGACCACTGTTCTTAAGTATTGATTTTAGCAGTTCAGGCAGATTTTGAACTTTGACAATTCAGTACAAGCCAATAGGCTAAACTATACTTAACAGGTAAACGTAATAAATACGTAGCTGTGACTTAACTGCAGTAGGAGGATTTTATTGAAGCGCAGGTTTTTATAACATTTTTGAGTGCAATAACCTAGTACCTACCTAATCAAAGTTATACAATCTAAAACTACACATAAATAGTTTGCTTGCATATTACACAACAATTTTATGAGTCAATCTATTCTATGCAATACAACGAAGTAAAATGATTGAGAGGAAATTGAATATGTGCAAAAAAATCGCCATACACCGCACAATCTACACGAACTGAAAAGATTTCAAAAATAGCTGTATAGCCACGTTTTTAATCCTTTCTTTCAACCAGTCATCTTATTCAGCCAAGAACCGCTCCGTCAAGGGCACAGGTCCCAACACAAAAGGATAACGTTATCTATCACGTCAGTTCACGCTCTATAAAAGTAAAACCATTCGAAACACGACCATTTGTGTTTGTGTAACGTCTGACAGAACCAGTTTAAGGTACCCTAGGCGTCGTAGATCATCGGAACCAGTACCGGTGACTCGGCGGACGTGTGACGTGACAAACGGCTTGTTAATCGCTATTGTTGTCGGCTTTAATGTCTTGTATTCGACTTAAAAGGACCCAGAGCAATAGATTGGCAAACTTGTGTGAATTTCCCATCTATAGATAAAGGGTCAAACGTGAATCGCGTAGAAAGCGGAAGGTCGCCGGACACGCACCCCGCCGTATAAAGTGCCCTTTGTTGGACATTAGAATTGCTTAACATATCGTTTTAAATAGTTACTCATAATCCCTTCAGTAGGATCGGTCAGTCGCCTTTCAAGATTGTACACATTATTACAAACGTTCTTAAGTCATTTTTGTACCCTTATTCATGCAAATCGACTCTTAGTTATCCATTTTCATTTAAATAGCACATACGTATTGTTTACACCTTTGTCTAGACACCGAAAAGAAAGGTACAGTCTTTGACGCTTTGCCTAGAGCTTTCTAGTCAAAAAAATTACAAGAAATTTGTGTGTCCTTTTTTTTAGTGTTGTTGACTTGTTGTTCTATATATTACATTAATATTTTGTAACCAAAAGTAAAACCGACTTCAAAAAAAAACCTATCGAAAGTAAAAAATAATTTTACTTTAGGCCAAAGTAATACGTATTTGAATACTTATAAATTCGAAGTCTCAGAAGTGAACCCTATGTAATAAAAAAAAAATTAAATCCGTCTACAATTGACGCAAATACCTATCGGTCAACGTACATAAAAAAAAAAATTATACATACAGACGAACTGAGAACCTCCTCCTTTTTTGAAGTCGGTTAAAAAGTGGTTTTCATTAGCAGCATTCTTTGTAGCATAAGTATTACAATCTTCACCGATTTATACGCTTAACATTGGTTATACCTGACTAAGATCTAAAAACGATTAAAAGTATCCGCAATTTTTTATCAGCATCTGAAGTTGGATGATAACCTAAATAACTTTTTGTTACATTTGTTTAAAGTTTTTAAGAATAGTAAAGACGAATAAAAATAATAGTTGTGAGTAAAATTTAAAACTTATTTTTCTTTTATTTTGTATTTTCTACAATCATAAAAATAATGTCCCATCTTGGTCTGGGACTTGGCCCATGTTAATCTGGGACAAAAAAAAAAAAGAATGTGCCAACTGTGATTCTTGCCTAGCATGTCGTAAAAGGCGACTAATGGTTTACGGGCTTTTGGGTGTGTGGCTGAGTAGGCGACGAGCTAGCCACTTGTCACTACTTTTTCACAGCTTTCTATCCAACCCAGCCCACTGTCCCGTGTTGGTCTGGGACTTAAAAAGAATATGCCAACTGTGGTTCTTGCCTAGCATGTCGTAAAAGGCGACTAAAGGTATATCGGGTTTTGGGTGTGTGATTGTGTAGGCGACAGGTTAGCCGCTTGTCACTGCTTTTTCACAATTTTCCATCTAACCCAGCCCGGCTTTGTTTTTGGCTGAATGTGGTTGAGGGGGCATGCTACCCCTTTGACTCTGCCTACCCCTTCGGGGATTATGGGCGTGATGTTATGTATGTATGTATGTGTATCTATACCGGACTCGATGCATTCCGAATGCAAATGCAATAAAAACCTTTATTATGTTAATGGTAGAATGTTTTTATAGAAAACTTGATTTCCAACTGTTTCGATTGCGAATAAATTTAATATTTAAGGGTAATATCTCACAGGAGCGCTGGTCCATGTGTCTTCAGCTACGGTCACCAAATACTATCAAGTTTTTACCAAAAGTTTGTCCCATGTTGGAGTGAGACTCAAAAATAATGTACCAACTGTATTCCTTGCCTAGCATGACTTAAAAGGTGACTAATGGCGTGTTAGTTTTTGTTTATGTAGGCTCCGAGCTTGCCATCACTATTATCACTACTATTTCACAATTTGCCATCTAACGCAATCCGTTTTTTTTTTGGCTGGATGTACCTAAGTTAAGGGAGCATTTTTCCCCTTAGATTCTTCGTCTGCCTAATTAGGGGATGGGTTGTGTGCTTGATGGTTCGTTTACCCAAAGTTGCTTCTACTAATACAAATAATCTAGCTACAAACTAGGCATATGCTAGTGCTATGGTTTCTAAACAACAGATAGACGGTATCAGTATACAAGGTAAATAACAGACCGCATTATTTCTATTGTAGGCATTTTATGGCATTACCAGTACTATTTTTATCTTTTATAATATTTCCGAAAATAGTCCAAATTATTTAGTGCATATAAATGATTTTATAGTGAGACATAATTTTAAATTGCTAAAATTATGTTTCAGTATAAAACCTCGTACCTACTGGCAGATCAATCATCTATTTTAAACAAACCTTTCTGCGCATCTTTATTATAACATTTACCTTATTAATGTAATGGTAAATTAATTACCTTCATAATTTATTTATAGCCATAGAATACGGGGTTCCGCGTTATTATGGGGACTGATTGAATACTCCGTGGTCGTACACGTTCAGGACCTACTACCATCGATTACAGCTACACAGATTTCACAAAGTACCTACTTATGGGCCCAGTATCCAATGGCATATCAAAAAACGTTCCAGTGAGACTTAGCCTCGGCAAACAAGGCGCAGTGTCCTCCAAATGACGTCCGTTTGCACAAGTGCGCTCCACTTACGTGTTATCCGTAGAATATAGCGTAACGTCTGAAAAATATAACAGCATAATACGTTTGCCTGTTCGGAACTATCTACTTAAGTATTTTACTTCGATAGACGATATTGCACCAGATTAAAACAGAAGAGATTTATGTTTTAGATGCACTGGCAACTAAACTGTTGAAACGCTTTGACCGATAGATGACGCCTTAAATCTCATTCCATATCAAACTAACAACATTATTATTTCAAAATTTACTGGCGGGCCTACATAAATAAACAAGGGAAATACGATCCGTTTATCAAATGTATCGTAAAATCCAAAAAAGCGGGTGCTATGCCTTATTAAAATATTATGTCTGTAGGTTATTATCATACTATATGAATACCACCATTAATATATTTTATAATTTAGTTTAGTTACGCCATAGAAAACTGCTAAAGTAATTAAAGAGAGATTTCAGGGTTATTTAAAATATGCTCGAATGTTGCCCTTATATTGTCATAGATCATATTAAATCACATATTTTTGACGCACAAATAGTCAAAAATATGTGAATTATTTTAATTAAAAACATTTTAAACGACGTAATAAAAAACACCACCAGAGAACGCTTACGGCCGATTCTTATAATTAACCATCAGAGAAAGCCGGCTTAGATAAACAAAGTTTGTGGGTGAAATCGAAACGCGTTCTAAAATTCATCGTGCACATGCACCGTCATTGTTCTACGTATGGCGCAGACTTCTCAACGTCAATTAATATTAATAGACACCTTGGCCAAAACTCCGGTGGAAAAAACCGCACCGGGCGCGGAATCGCCGCGGCGTTTGTTTCAACTTCGGTAAATTAGGGATCAGCTGTGCCTTTCTTAAATTTCTATACAAGGTCATTTTAAGTATATACTAAAGCCGAAACACGGGTCAAATATTTTCATTTAAAAAATAAGTATAAAAAAGATTATAATGGTATCTCAAAAACAGCTTTCCATCCAACCCAGCCCACTGTCCCGTGTTGGTCTGGGACTTAAAAAGAATATGCCAACTGTGGTTCTTGCCTAGCATGTCGTAAAAGGCGACTAATGGTATATCGGGTTTTGGGTGTGTGATTGTGTAGGCGACAGGTAGCCGCTTGTCACTGCTTTTTCACAATTTTCCATCTAACCAAGCCCGACTTTATTTTTGGCTGAATGTGGTTGAAGGGGCTTGCTGCCCCTTTGACTCTGCCTACCCCTTCGGGGATTATGGGCGTGATGTTATGTATCTATGTATGTATCTTAAAAATCTCATGAAATTACAAGCATTTTCATTTGCGTCGTTGTCCTTCCACGAGTACGTTTTTGCGATTTTTACAGCGTTTGCGTTAATTAGATATAATTCTAACAGGACTAAACGATCTTGTGACCTTGCAACAAGCATTGCGCACTCGACAAACAGTTTTTAGAAGAGTGTAACTGTTTAAGGTTTTATAAATATTCTTTGGTAAAAAGTAATATGGTGTAAAAACTTACAGTTACTTACTTTACTTAAAAATATTATTGCCACTCTATTAACGATTCCGTACAGTTTTGTATATACTAAAAGTAAGGTTGTATATTGTTACAGGAAACCTAAGACGAAAACCAATGGCAGAATAACAACTTCACAAACCGTGACATGTTCCAGAAAAAAATAAAATAGGTATGTACTTTAAAAATAAAATCAACTAACATATAGTGTTCAAATGTTTTGTTGTCGGTATAACCCAAAACCGGCAACCTAACTAGATTCCAAAACATATTTTTCGTTACGGTATTGTACAATTATAGTCTCCTTAGTCTAAATTGCATATAGCAATCGCCGATATCAACAAAAACCGATATTAAAGTTGCAACACCGACCGCAAATATTTTGCCAATGTTATCACGAGCGTTTTCCTCGTAAGATCTTGACGTAATTCAATTTGAACTACAGACCGTTCTAATTGAATTTGTTAAAACGTAAAAAAACTGAAACATCGAATTATTTCCACAACCGGACATTATCAACACCAGTTATTTAAACAATTCTAAGTCGTAAGTAGTTTTTGTTACCGCAGCAAAACATTTATTTGAATATTGTTGAACGGAAAATGTCACTGTTAAGCTTCTAAAAAATCTTACCATTGAGCAAAAGAGAGCGTGTAGATTATGTAGCGCGAATTATTGCGTGATAATATTACTGAACCCTGTAATTAGTATATACAGAGATGATCCTATGTACCCGACTTTTTAGTAGACATTGCACATTTTCAAATTTGTATTTGGATGTTACAGTCAGTTTGATTGAATCGGGTCGGGAAGGGTGAAGGGTGAACATATAAGCAATATGATAACAAATAACTAGATTTGTTTAAGTTGCCCTTTGCCAATTGCTTAGAACAAAACCTCGTTTAATCCACTTTCATTCTACTTTTATTAAGTTATTGACTGGCTCGTTGGCTGATTCGATAGTGACCCTGCCCTATGCGTCAAGAGTTGTGGGTTTGATCCCCACTCAGTATAAACATTCGTATGTTGAATACTTGTGTTTGTTCTGTGTCTGGGTGGTAATATTGAACATTTAAGTACATATATATTTGTAATACCACTGTTGATTCTGATATCCGTAAGACAAGTGCTAAGCTACTTACCTCGGAGTCAGATCAATGTATGTGATGTAGTGTGATATTTATTAATTTATTTCTTTATTCTCTCTTCTTAATCCTTCATCCTACTTCTAGTCGGGGAGCGCTCTAACCACGATCCTAGATCTAAGATTGTTAGATCAGGGAACTGGATAAAATTTTCAAAAACATCAATAAACTACAAAAGTTTCTACAAACATTTTGATATAGGTACCACAATACTTGTCTTGCAACACCTATTTGCCTGCGATTCATTACGCGCGTCGCCGTTCCACCTTGCAGACCGTAGCTATGCCAAATTGCGTTCAAATCGGTTTAATGGTTTTCATCACATCATTACCTTAAACAGGACAAACAGAGGTTTTGTTCATACTTTGAGGAAAATAGTTTTTATCAGTTAAGGAAAGAAGTGCAATGATAGCTGGATAACTCGATGGGTAAGACGCGATAACAAGGGTGGGGTGTTAGGTGCGTTGGTCAAAGCTGAACGTCCTCTGCTTTTTATATCTCATCTTCCTAGCGTTATGTCCCGTGCTTAGACGGGGTCCGCTTAGACCATGATCCAGGATTTAGCGGGTCTGGTAATTACATTGAAGCGACTGCCGATCTGACCTTCGTAACCCTAAGATAGGGGAACCAGACAATTTTTGGATAATGGTTACAAATCCAATGTTATTTGAATTTGCAGGTTTCATCACGATGTTTTCCCTCACCGTCGAGCTAGTGGTATAAATACGTACATAGATTTGAAAAATCCAGAGGTACGTGCCCGGGTTTGAACCCGCACTTCTCGGTTAAGAGGCGCGTGTCCTTACCATTGAGCTACCACCGCTCCTGCTTTTTATATCTACATAATACTATATATATAACGCTTGCTTGATGAGAGAAATGATTGAAATTTTACATAATTACATTGTATAAACAAGTAAACTTAATATTATATAACGCCCAAACTACGGAACCCTACTCAACCAATTTAATATCTGGTAACTTAAACGATAAATTTTAAAAAATATAGTGTCGATGTGACCCGACACCGCGGCTGTCGGCCGACGAATCCTCGAAATAAATTAAAAAGTGCTCACTCATCATCAATCAAACGGCTCGATTCCATCAATATAATTTACTTTTTGTGGTTTTTTACCCGAAAGCGCCCTCCATGACTCGCAAGTTGCCGAGACGGTCTTGCGCCAGGCACAACTTGCTCCTAACCCTAAACGTTCCACGTATAGAACGTGGAACGTTTTACTGAATCAGCCTTGATTAAAATCCAGTTAGCCTAGTAATTTGGGTTAGAATTCACACAATTAGCCCAGTTGACACCGTCTGGGATTAGTTTCTACATGACAATACTCAGGCTTGACTAGACTGGTCTAGTAGAAAGAAGACTAGGCAGTACAATCTAGCCTAGCCTAGACAGTCTACCTATTCAATTCATTCCTGTAGCTACTGATACTTTTTTTATTCTATTGAAATCACCCAAAATTTTTGTTAGAGTAGGTTTCTAGATTCTATGTGAAAAATTCTGTCGTATATTAGACCACTATATAGTTAAATTGATATCAGAAGATTTAAGAAACGATTTTATTATCTGACGTAGTATAATAATGTCCTCCTAACTGATATCGGTCACGGCGGCCAATCTTAACGAGGATTAGCCAACTGCGCAAAAGATATTATAACGCACAAGTGTGTGCGCAAACACAGGTGCACTCTCTATTCCTTCACTCTGCAGCTTATTCCGGTGAGATGGCAATTCGACATGACTGGAGAGAGGTCAGGTGCAAGACGTAGTATATTCTAATATGAAAATCTCACAAAATCCAATTGCTTTCAATCCCTGTCTAAACACCAGTCAGTAATGACAAATCAAAAACACTTGAGTCTAAAAATTCAAATGGCATTTTGACTTAACATGTCTTCAGTTTGTCAAACTCAAGGTGTCAAGTGGCAACCCTGACCCGGTCTCTTGGACCAGTCCTACCCTGAATATGTTAAAATAAGAATTGCGTCTAAGTAACATCCATTGGGGATACATTTTTGCACTTACATTCCCAAATTCTGTCAGTATAATCATTCCAACGAAAGTGGCAGGCTGACCATCTTTAAGTCATATTTATTACTATGAGACCGACCTAGTCTCACAACATGAGTAAATGTAAGAACATAATAGTGTCAAATGTTAAACACACCGACTCATATCAAACTGAAACTACAATCCAAATGGCAAATGTTGGCTACTCCATTATTAAGTAACATTTGGGTTAGTAAGTAAATTATATTGGTACAATGACTCAGCAGTGAGGTCCATAGGCTAAGGATAGTCGATTGTACCGCCTTTCGAATCGACCAGTTTACAAAACCAATCAAATCAGTATTCAATATCGTAAAATTCTTCGTCCCTTCGCTCATTTAAACTCCACTTCATTATGGGGGTGCTACGGCCCATGATTTGCTTTTCGTAAAACTGGAGATTTAATAAGCTAACTCTTCGTCTTCGGGTATACGTTGAGGTGTTTTTATGGGAAACATATGTTTTTTTGACCACATTACATACATCATATAGAGGATGAACTAGCCACTTGCCACTTTTTCACAATTGTCCATCTAACCCAATTCAATTCTACTTTGGCTTAAAGGGCTTCTTGTGGCTTACTGCTCTCTGGACTCTGCCTACCCTTTTCGAGATTGCGGGTGTGATTGTATATAGCCTATGTACCACATACTTGATCTGATTCCGAGCTAAGTAACTTATGCACTTATGTTACGGATTTGAGATTCACTAGTGGTATCAGAAATATATACTGATCTACTGGTCTAATCTTACACTAGTATTTTTCAGCTAGCTTTTAAGGACTATCCTAAAAAACAAAATGCTCCAGGGTGCTTAGCCAAATGCGCGCTAGCGATTCCTTAACGAACTTCGCTATCGCTCGTATCGCGCCACAGACTTATTCGGGTGGACAAATCGGGAACTAACTCCGAATTCCGCACTATGAGTTCTTAGTAAACAAGTTTGTGGCCCGATACGAGCGATAGCCAAGTTCGTTATGGAATCGCTGGCGCGCTTTTGGCTAAGCACCCAGGGCAGAAGAGATTAACTCATTTCATTATAACTTTTAACCAATTACTTGAATTGTATAGCCATACGAGTATTTTCAATACCCAATAGTTGCATAAACATTGTCTCGAATGTTATGTAAGTTGAAACGGTGCCGTCGTCCTAATACTTACATAACATAAATTATATAAATTAGTTTAGAACAAACAAACTAAACTTGATTACTATAAGTGAACACAGTCAGTTATTTGTATTATATTATATGTACGTTTTTTTTTATCTATACCTAAATAAAAAAAATATTTCTGGGCGTTAGTCTCGCTAAAACTCGAGAACGACTTAACCGATTTGGCTGTTTTGGTTTTAAAGTTTGTCATCTTCCAAGGAAGGTTTGTACGGTAAGAAAATATGGAAACATTGCGAGGAAAATAATAAAAGAAAATCCGAGAACGTGGCGTTACGAAGTAGGCCGGGTCAGCTAGTTTTAGTTATAATTTTCTTGTGGCATATGTTGCAATCTAGTGACCACTGCTGTCAAACACTCAACACAACATCCTAGTCAGTCTGTGTAACACCATATTACAGACAGACAGAACTTTTAAGCCATATTATTATGTACGTTGAAATCGTTCATATTGTCAATTAACGTCAAACCCAAATACGTAAGAACCGCTACACGGAGATCATCAGTGTTAATCGTTTCCTCTGAAGTCGCAAGACGTCTGCCCACCTACGCCCGCCTTCCTTCCTTGACAGGCCCGTTGGTCGAGTGGTTATCCACGAAAATCAAGGGTCGTGAATTGGAGTCCCACTAGGGATAAATAAATGTTTCATGTAATATCTATCCATTACCTAATATCCATAGTACAAGCATACATGCTTAGTTTGGAACTAGAGTGTACTTAGAGTGTGAGCCTAAACAATTTCTTATTTATTACTAGTGCCCGCCCCGGCTTCGCACGGCGAGCACAAAGCAATATGACACTATACGTATAAACCTTCCCCTTGAACAATCTATCTATCTACTATCTATTGGTAAAAACCGCATCAACGTCCTTTGCGTAGTTCTTGACCGATCTAAGCGAACAGACAGACTCAGCGACTTTGTTTTACACTATGTCAAGATAATGTTTTTACGGCACACTCAAATGGTTTGAATTATCATTGATGACACTGATCTTAGACGCACAATGGCCCATCTACGAGGCTAAATGCGGAAAACACATGTCTAACTAACTATGACAAGCCCGGGCCTTAAAGACTTGCATGGGGACATGGGTCCAATATGTGGAGGCTTTCTGGCGCATTCGGTAGTGACTCTGCCCCATACGCCAAGAGTTGGGGGATTAGATCCTCACCCAGGACAAATGTGTTTGTTCTGTGTCTGAGTGTTAATATCCAATACTTTAAGTATATATTTCTAATACCACTGTTTATTATTATTATTATTAATACAAGTGCATAAGCTACTTACCTCAGAGTCAGATTAATGTATGTGCTTTCGGATATTCATTTTATTTATTTGGGTAACACGTATCTTTCTTTTACTGTTTCCTGTACTATGCGTTTGTTTTTTCCTTATCTCAAACAAGTGAATGTAAGTGAAGCCCGCTGCTCCGTCTCCGTTGCACTTGTAATGGTGACATGTCGAAACGGTTTCGGCCGTGGCGCAGTAATCGGTTTTCTCCAATAAACGGCGATTAGACGCGCCGGCGTCAACGTGCGCGGGAGTGACTAAGTACCGTCGGGCGGACAATTTTAAGTTTCGTTAAGGATGCCCTAAATTTATGAACTGTAACATAAGATGCCCTTGATCTCTTAAATCTCCATGAATGTGGTTAAAGAGGCTTGCTGCCCCTTAGACTCCGCCTACCCCTTCGGGGAAAGCACTCCGCATACAACGGTTAAATAAGTTCTTTTCCTAAATCGTATATAGATACAAACGTAGACATGCATGTTCATACAATGTATGTTTACTTATGTGAATGTGAAATGACACCAAGATTCAAAGACATTATTTCTGAAAAAATATGAGTTACCTATAAGCCATTAAGAAGTAAGCGTATTTTCTTACGAACAGTTCCAAAGGTTTTCAAGTTAATTAATACAAAAACACTAGAGCCTAAAATATTCCAAACCATTATATACACACAATACCATTATACACACGGGTATAATGGTATTGTGTGTATATAATGGTTTGGAATCTATAATATCCCGTGTATATAATGTATAATGTGCGTTTCTATTTCTAAGCATTTCTTCAAAGCTTTCGACAGCGACTGTTCATTTCTCTAGATAAAACCTTTTTCAACAGAAGCATCACAACAGAATTAACAATTGATAAGTTAACTGCACTATGCATGTTTTTTAGCGTCATTGTACTACGACAAATGTTTAGAATAAATGCACATATAAGAAAGTAGTGTAAAAAGCGGTAATGGCATGATGTAGGCGACTGTACACGCCGCGGTCGTGACCAGACGCCGATTTCAATTATTATCTAGAAGTCGTTCCTCGGGCTCGCACTGCAGTACTTTTAATCATTATTGTACCACTTTTAATAATACGGCATTCTCTTATTGCGGTACAAACGTACTTTGGTAATTTGTAACTGTTTAGTACGGTTTCTGTATAACAGGATTCCCTAAGTATATATGTAGTGAATAAAAAAATTCCACACACACATTTTTTCGTGTATAAGTTATTAGAACACAAAACCTTAACTTTGAACAGATCTTAATGATGTTTATTTTAATTGAAAGAATTTATTACCGTGATGAGATCATACTAAGGTTTATTGGATAATAAGAGAAGCTAAAAGGCTTCTATAAATTATTTCAAATACGTGATTAACAATTTTATTTTCAACTTTTTGTTGTACTTTTTTAGAGGATGATTTTAAAATATTTTTTGTCGAAGTAGCGCATTTTTATAAGATTTTATTATGACTGGCCCACTCGGAAGTACAGCTAACACTCCGAGAAGGTCTGAAACACCTTACAACTAGTGAAATGTAAGGTCTTCTGGACCTATCACCAATCCCTCGGTAACATCATCATCAAACGCCACTCATCACATCTTTACCCGTATGTCACCAAATTAACATCCCACGCACTTTGTTTACATTCAGAGTTAAAAATAAAAAGATTATTTCTACTTTACACCTCATCGTCGGGTAAAAAACACAACATTCCATCTGTCTTCTCTAAGCCATCCAAAACGATAAATAAACACTAGACGAGCTCTCGTATGGAGTAACGTCCGTGGTGCAGTATGCTCAAACCGCTCGATAATACACTCGCTATACTACTTACAATATTCTAATCATAGAAAATTTCAAAATACCTTTTGAAAACTTAACATTTCTTAGAAAGACTTCTAAAACAAAAATATAAACTTGATAAATAACAAGACATTCTTATTGTGTACTTTGCCCACAGCCTCTTATGACAGAATAACCTGTCAATTTCACTTTGCTTAAAATCAATTACTGCGTACTTAAGCAAGACTGAATAATAAATTAAATTACCTCAACTCATCATCAGCCAGTTTATTTTAGCTGTACTTGACGTGCATCTCTTCATCATCTTAATATTCAGTTCTTCGACGTTAAACGTAGTGAACACGCAAAAATATCGAACGACTTCAATAATAGCTGCACCGCCGAGCGAAGTGTACGGATAGAGGCAAAGTCGGCCCGAGGTGACGGCTCGGCTCAAAGCTTCGACAGCCGTCCAGCGCGGCTCATAATTAAGAACGGTGACTGTTGAAAAATGGCTGCCGCCCCCGGCCGGCCGTGAATAATCGCAGTAATTACGATTCGGAATAATTTCCAGCCAGTCATAGCGATGCTATCGGGAGGTGTTGACGACGCTCGTTACTCGCACGCAGGCCACGCGTCTACTGAAAATTGCAATTGCTTCATTAGTGCATGCGCGGTGCGCTTTGCATTGTTGGGAAGGAAGTGTGCGGTGAATGCGCTTTTACCGAATATATAGTAGATAGAAAGGAGCTATTCATAGGCAATCTTAACAACATTCTTAAAGTATTCGTATTATTCGTAGACCATGCTTCTTAGACAGATAAATTAATGAATTAGGATATTATTCAGTTAGTATTTCTATGACACTTGAAACTATCTAGTCTATCTACATTCTACATGTTAGTTCGCTTATAGCGAACAGTTTTGATTTATACAGATAAAAAGCTCAAACCAAATTATACTGTCGTAAAGTTTGGCTACTGAAAGGTATCGATGGCAATGGTTTTCGCAATTCAATATCTGTTCACTTATTTTGAGAGCGGGTGAGAATGTTGACGTATGCATTTGTTCAAACTGAAGATAGCATTTGCAACAGTTGGAACACTTGCTGCGACAAAATACGGTTTGAGTCATATGGTCTACTTAGGACTTACGTTTACACATGTGGTTGAGAATGATTTTGTTTATTGTCGTGTAAGTAATTGCATATAGTTCTTAAATTTCTTTTTTTTTTACCCCTAAGATTTTGACTATATGTCTGTCGAAGATAGCATTCCTAGTTATTTGACGTTGTGCGTTAATCTGTTCAACCTTTTTCTTGTCCTATTTTTGTGTTAGTGTACGATAATCTTTAGGATAATATTCTTCTTTAGTTTAATCTGAGGTCTGCTTGGATAAAATAGCGGATAGAATCTAGTATGTTATGTATATACTCGATATTAATGGAACAGTTATTGTTTTTCAACGTAACTGCAATCAAACTATTCAGATGTAACTAAAAGTTGCAACCAAACTTTTAACTAATATTTATAAAGTGATTGCTTATATAAAAACATTTCTTGGCCTACTCATACAAACACTGATATATACACGACATCGTAAGTAGATATCAATAGAAGCTCGCACCATATAAATCCCCCGCACTACACAGTCGCGCGCGCTATACCAAACGTGTGCAAAATCCGCATAGAATCCTTTCTCTTAATTAACCCGATCGGCGGAGGCGTTCGTTGCGCCACTCGACGTGGGCAGATTTAATTAGCTGTAAATACTTTTTTCGCGGTTGCGTCAGCGCTGCGTCTACGGTGCCGTTCTGTCGGCGCCTGCGCAGAGGCCAATTTACATGCTACGATTTGAACTATCATATGGTATTCTTTTTTTACTAGAGGAACTTCTTAAAACTTCTAACATTTACACACAGAGGGCGATAAGTGAGCAGTCCCTGACAAAAGAAGTTCTTTCGTCTACCTTGACTGTTTAGTGGCTCCACAAAATTCTGTAGCTTAAACTTGTAGTACTAGATGAATTCTTGTTTGTACCCTTCAGCGACGCAGACAAAAGACGGATTACTATTCAGAGCATATTAAAAGTTAAAGAATCCATCCATTAATTAATACCGTTCTTCCCGTAGTACCAGAAAATTTAGGATAACCAAAACTTTATATAATAATAAATTGAGCTAACATTAAAAGTAGAAAGGTGTAAACGCCACAGTATAACGTTAACGTACGTACGGCACAGATAATTACTTAGATCCAATAGTGGGCACAAATCTGACCTTCGTCGTGAGTTAATGACCCTTACACGTAAATGTTCGCGCTAATGGCAGGGTTCAAGCACTTTTGACGCTATTTATAAACATCTTCGAGAGTAACCCGAAAATTGTATGTGCCTTCAAAATATTTATTTACTTTATATTATGAAGTAATTGAAAGCTCGCGGTTTTATCCGCATTTATGGTTAATGTTATATAGCATTACTCGATTAATGAACTATACAAAACAAAAATATTTTTTCAATTCGGACCAGTAGTTCCTGAGATTATCGCGTTCAAGCAAACAAACAAATAAACAAACAAACTCTTCAACTTTATATATAAAAATATCCGACTACATCACATACATTGATCTGACTCCGAGGTAAGTAGCTTAAGCACTTGTGTTACGGATATCAGAATCAACAGTGGTATTATAAGTAATACCACTGTTGATTAACTTGACACTTTAATATTGAATAATTAACACCCAGACACAGAACAAACACAAGTATTTATCATACCAATGTTTGTCCTGGTTGGGGATCGAACCCACAACTCTTTGGCGCATAGGGCAGGGTCACTACGGAATGAGCCATCGTGCCAGTCAAGATAAAATCAGTATAAGAAGAATAAGATTACATCTTATTGTTAACTTCACTATTCAGAAAGTCTGTCTTTCGGTACCTCATAGATATACTTTTTCAAGGGGGTACCTATATCAGGCTCACTGGCGTATCAATACGGTGGCATGGTGTGCAGAATGCCATGGACCTTCAACTAGAAAGATTGGGTTTATGGTACTTATAGCATGTCGCAAAACATAATCACTTTTAACAAGGGGGTAGGCGGTGGGAAGGGATGCCTGATAGAAACCCCAACTTTAACCAATATAGGAACGAGTCGGGAGTCTACGGTCTAAAACAGGGAATCCCAAAGTGGGTTCCGCGGGACTTAGGGGTTCCGTAGAATAATGATCAGGGTTCCACCGAAATCTTAAAAAAATATCATATAAATTTCAGTGGTAATTTGTAATAATTTGATATGGGGTTCTGTTAAATAAAAGCTATTTGGTTGATGTTCCGTTATCTTTAAAGTTTAGAAACACTTGGTCTTAAACACAAAACCCAGACATAACCAAGTTAAATCGGTAAACAAAAAATATATGTTTACCTTGAAGGACGTACGCACGGACGCGATGACGTATTGACGTTCAGCCTCAGCCTATACGAGGCGTTATTTACGATTTTACCATTATTTATTCGGTGCTAGTTACAGTTCTTGTAATCGGAGCTATTCGTTTTTCGTCGCGGATGTATACGACTGGAAGTGCTCGCGGCGAAGGTCATTGAAGACACGCACAGGAAGATGATAGGTTGATGATTATGGTTAAAAAGTGAGTCTTTTATACGAAATCAAGTAGAATGTACTCATACAAACACACACAAATAACATCACGCCCATAATCCCCGAAGGGGTAGGCAGAGTCAAAGGGGCAGCAGGCCCCTTTAACCACTTAAAGTCAAAAACAAGACTGGGCTGACTTAGATGGACAATTGTAAAAAAGTAGTGACAAGTGACTAGCTTGTAGCCTACACAATCACATACCCAAACCCGATATAACATTAGTCGTCTTTTACGACATGCTAGGCAAGTGGCACTTGGCACATTATTTTTAGTCCCCGACCAACATGGAATAGAATATACTCGTAGTATTATTAAATAACTAAAAATTCACTCTTAATCATTAGACGAAGATGGAGAATCATTTACACTAATTACTTCTACTACGTGAGTCCTAAATTTCTATGTAGAAACTTTCTTAAATACAAATTTTATTTTACTTCATTAACGAGTTACTGTGTGATGTAGAGGATCAATTGCACAAACGAAAATACACGCTAAATCACTATGTGCTATAAATCGTTCAAATAGCAGTTCAATGAGATACAGAGCATATAGCGTTTTTAATTTCAATCAATATCTTATTCCGACATACAAACTAAACTACGTTACAGGTATTTTAAATTTGTTGAAATTACAAAGTTTTTGCGAGCATCAGATCCTAACACGTTTTTAAGATCTATTAAATTGCTTATAGTATGTAATTTGATATTCACAAAAAAAAGTGACATTAAAACCATATCTTTAATTCTTCCAGTAAAACTACCTTCACGGCCCCAAAAATCAGGTAGCGCCGCGCGATGCGTGTTATTAAGTCGGTAATTTAAAACGGTCTTGTTTTAATTGAGTTATGGCTGTGTTACGGCCATTAGAATGGTCAGTGTTCGTGCGACCGAGTAATAGATGGCTTTCCGCACTACCAAATTGAGTCGTGATTGCTGTTTATTGTAATGCGCTAGGCTTTCCTCCGAATGATTAGGTGTTATAACCTGATTAGTTATTTTTAATGAGAATTCTTAGCCATAGATGAGCGGGTCATAATGATGTCATGCGTTCTACACACTCTCCTATACCCGCATAGACACTATTAGGAATGAGTTGGTTAGTTAATCTTGCATTTTTTAAAGATATTATCAATCTCTGAAGGGGTAGGCGAGTAGAAGGGGCAGTAATATAATAATAATAATAATATCACACTACATCACATACATCTGACTCCGAGGTAAGTAGCTTAAGCACTTGTGTTACGGATATCAGAATCAACAGTGATATTACAAATATTTTCTTAAATATTCAATATTAAAACCCAGACACAGAACAAACACAAGTATAAATCATACGAATGTTTGTCTGGTGGGGATCGAACCCACAACTATTGGCGCATGGGGCAGGGTCACTACCGAATGCGCCATCGAGCCAGTCAAGCTCCTAAAATACCCCATTTAGCCAAAAATCAAGTTAGGTTAGGTTAGTTCGGAACATTTTGATACATCACCTACATATTACAAATCCAATACTTAATACATCATTAAACTAATTAATTCAAGTAATCAAGTGATCACGAATTAATTCCGACGTAACGCTATACTGTAATTTGATATAATATCTATCAACATTAGATATAAATACGTACTACAATATATCAGCAAGCCCGTACGACTAATTGGATTTCAAGAGGTTGGATATAGAAAATCTAAAAAAAGAAATAATTTTACACAAATAGTAGTTTTCATAAGTAAACTTCATGTAGGTACATTCTTACTATCTCAGTCTTAGCAAATGTTATCCATATACTTTCCTATGTTCGTCGCACGATAAGTAATTTTTTGTAAGTATCTATTCTTTAATATTTCTACCCATATATAATAATTAATTGATTGTAGAAAGTTGATAAAGTTGATGAGACGTTCGGACGAAATTAATTTGGAATACAATAAATAAAGACTGACACACCAATTCCCTAGTTCCAAACTCAGCTTATGCTTGTGCTATGGATACGAGGTGAACGGATTGACATACTTAAATACGTTTATAAACATCCATGACTCGAGTACAAATGTCCATGTTCATCACACGAAACATTTGCCCCTAGCGGGGTTCGAACCCGCGACTCTTGGTTTCGTGGCCAGGGTGTCTGACCACTCGACCAACGGGCCAGTTCATAAATTTCAACTTTAAAATGTACACAACCTTTTTATTTAGAAAGTTAGCGAAACTATATCGCGTTTTTCCTGTCTTACATGGCTAAATTACTCGATAACAAACTTTTTAGAAAAAGTTCCGACGGTAAGACAACATTCAACATTTATAACATATTTATTAACATTCCAACATTTTTAAAACTAAACCATCAACATACCCTGCTACCACGACACGCACTCAAGTTACCCAACACAAATTTCACATGTCTGCCTACATATTAATACAGATTACACGTCACATTAGACAATACGTTCTCACGGGTAATGTACGTGAATTTGGGATATGTGTAGCCCGGTATAATGATACGCCATTTCTTTGTGAGCGAGAAAGTATCCTTCCCACACTGTTCCAGTGTAATTTTTACCAACGAGACGTTGTAAGATGTAATTTTTATGTTACATTGCCCTTCTAGTATGAAATGACAGGTTAAATACACAAGTAATTGATAATGCGAGTATCCAAAACTAATAATTTCAAGTATCGTCTTATAACATATATTTTTAGTCAATATACTAGAATAGGTGTTCCTGAAATATTACAAGCGCGATTTTTCTATAAGAATGTACATAAATAAATTTTTTTTTTTTTTGCCTGAATGTGGTTAAATAGGCCTGCTGTCCCTTTGACTCTACCCCTTCGGGGATTATGGGCGTGATGTTATGTATGTATGTATGTAATGAACATAGATATTGTATTATAAAAAGTACACTCGTTAGTAAGACCCGTTATCAAGAGTCCTATCAACATGGTAGACTTTAAATCAAAAAGCTTACTATGACATTCACACATTGATATTTTTTATTTCTCGACGTTGATATCCATCATCTTGGTCTTCATAATTAAAACAAATCCAAACAATCCACTTCACTATATTTATAACCTATCTTTGGGTCGCCCTATTTTAGTCATAAGAATTAAACAAGTGAAGTGGCGTTAAGTTTAGTTAGTTAGAATTAAACAATAAGAAACAATCACAACTATAAGAAGAATTTTGAAAACCGTAAAACAGTCAATTTGCGAAACGAAATACAAAGAACATCTCGAAATGAAAACAAACGAATCGTCTGAGCCCAGCGACCGTCACAGGTAGGACTATAAAACATGAAAGCCACGTTAATAAGTCAGAAAATGAAATATTGACCGATAGTCGACTGGCGATGAGTGGCGACCCCGCTTCCGAAAACCATCACAGACGTGAATAGTGTTGCACGAACACTTTTGCGGGACATGCTGGTAATATTAAAATACTTCATAACACGTAGGTATGTCCCGCTAAAACATTGTTCAAAAATCCAAACCAGTTTTCTCATTATCTATTTTTAAGTATTAGTTGTGTCGAGAGTAGAGAGCTACTCTAAATAATATGCAGCAATATTTAGTATGATCTTTCTTTTACTTTGAATTGTTTTTAAACCAAGAAGACTTATCACTGCTAAATACATTAACGCATTGCACGATGTTAGAATTATTGAGTCTAGTGTATTAATATGAATTCCTGAAATGCAATTTAGTCATAACCAATGAAGAAGAAGAATGGTTAACCTTACTCCTAGATTGATAAAAATTAACGGACTTTACTTAAACAAGCAACGAGTTATACATCGATTAAAAGCATTGGAGTTTACACTAGGTATTTTGGATGCATTTTGTTTCAATTTGTTTTATTTCAATTACAACTTCTATATAAATCGTTTACATGAATTGGTAGGTACAAACTTTCTTTTCCTATGTCCCGCAATTCACCGGTGGCGTTAGCAGCACTAGACGCCCGCCAGAAACAAAAAGGCACCGACGCCGGTGCACTTCCGATTGCATTGCCAACTCTGAAAAATTACCTGACCACCCTTGCAAGTGCTGTTAATACATTACGAACACTCGCTCAATTCAAAAGAGCAATTTTCATTTTTTTCTTCGACGCCAATTTCAGGATTCCCAATTGCGGAACCGAAACTTTTTGCTATCAGGGCTTTTGTGTACCTGCTTATTCGTACCTAAGTGCTGAATGTGTATTTGTATATTAAACGCTGTACTTACTTAATTTGTTTTATAACTTTAGTGATGTCGTAGCTTTGTACATCTAATGTGCTGGTCCAGTAGGTATAATATTTCCATTAAACATAAGGTTACAGTTAATTATGGCACTCCATTAAACGACGGGTATTTCCGTAAATGCCGTGCAATTTTTCAATATGCTAATGTTTACTCATCAGCGTTACAAAAACTTCTAATGACTGTGCACACCACAAATCTTGTGTCACTGCAAATTGATGGACTAATTTTTTCACGTAATCACAACTCACCTTCGGAATGTCCTTCAACCTTCCGAGAAGTTATGACGCGTTCCGACGCAGCCGTGGAAAAAAAGCAACAATTACACAAACTTTGTTGTCGAAATGTTGGACATCGTTCGGGGAACGAACGGGCACTTTCTTTTGTTTCCGCATGTACTCCCGTGGCGCGGCGAATCGAGCCGGCGACGGCATTTGTTTTTACTAGCGGGTACATGTTTTGACAAAGTATTTCTCACGTGACAACATAATTTCCTACAACTAAATTCCCACCAACAACCGCGATGTAAAATCTGAGCCGTAAAACAGTTTTACGCGCACGCTAATGCAATAAATAAAAAGGTCAAACAATAATGTCGAAGACAATGGGATAGCAATACCTATATTAAGTATAACTAATATAATTATAGTTGTCGTTGGTAACGTGCAATATTATATGCTGGAACATTGTAACACATGTGTAAACACTGGGACTAATGCCACGGTAAAACATTTAACAGTCAGCTATAACAACGCGGGTATTTTTAATGTCTTCCAATTACAGTCTTCACTCGGTTAACGATTTCTCTGAGCATTAACTATTCCAATTTTATGTTTCAAGTTTGACGAAACGCAAAATTCCTGCGAGTTATTGCCTTATTTTCTGCGATCATTACCTATTATCAATTTTGGTTCTTAAAATAATGTAATGATATGGCTTTCTAAACAGTTTCATAATAAACATTTTACTTAAAACAAAAAACAGTCAATGGTTTTGTTATTTGGATCAGCCATTTTGATTGATATTTTGTTTATTTCATTAAACATACCTACAATGACTTAAACTTGAAATATTTGTCGTAGTTCAAAAACATTATACCAATTGCACACTTTCCGTACGCACTTTGAATCGGGATGCTCTGATTGTTTTTACAGTTTCGAGGTGGCGAATAGACCTAAGCAGCATCGAAATATTTCTCGTCTAAGATTTAAACGGTAATGTTCCCTATATTTCATCTAGTTAGCCATAACCTACCACTCTGCCCAGAAGCGAAGGTAAGGCACGGCGAAACCCAACTACACTTTTGTCTCGTCTTGGTGACTTACGAATTTTATTATCTATGGCTTAAAATGATATATGGCCGCTCTTAACTGGAGAATCATAAAATATTTTCTGTTTGTGAAATATTTCTGAAGCAATAAAGCAATAATTCACTACGGGACTACGGGGAAGATGGCGAGCTTTATTTGCCGCCATAAACGGTCTGTTTATGGTGTAGTTTTTTTGCGCGCCGTGCGCTTGCGTCGGCCGCCGCGTAATGTACGCGGGCGCACATAAACTCGGCTTTATCATTACCGTGATTGGAAAACTAGCTTGCCTTTCACTAGGACGAGGCGTTTTTGATCGCGTCAATATAAAATCCCATGCAGCACTGCTTGATGTCGTCTCTGCATTCCTGATTTATCATCTAGTAGATGTACGGTTCTTTCTAGATTTTCTTGGTTCCTAAAAGAAATCTAGTTTATTATGACTGCCTCGTTGGTTAAGTGGTGCATGCGCCGCCTTAGGACCAAGAGATCCCAGGTTCAAATCTCGGGTCCGGCCAAAAAATTGTGGCTGGGTATTTCAGTACTAAAATTACTCAGTAACAACCCGGAGTCAGGAAGTTGGGGGTTTCATCCCCCCTGTGCCTCGGAGAGCACGTAAAGCGGTTGAACCTGCGCCTGACCTCATGAGGTCATGTCGGTTTGCCGTCTCACCGGAATATGAGAGTGAATGAACAGAGAGTGCACCTGTGTATGCGCAGACACTTGTGCATTATAATATCTTAGTATCGGTCTAATCTTCGTTGAGATTGGCTGCTATGACCGAAATCGGTTAGAATGATATCTATTATTATAGTTTGTTATAATTCTTGCTAATATCTTAACAAGCTACGGCTAAACATATCTTTAATGCTATACTGAATAACAGCATTAAAGATTGACACATTCGATTGGTTATCCCTAACAATCAATATTTTGTATGAGCCGTTACAACGTAGGTATATCGTTTTTGAATTATTGAATTGCACTTATTGACTGCTAAGCCTTCTATCTGATATAATTTATAAAGCAAATGCTCAAAGTTAAAGTCAAAATATTAGGTTTCAAGGAAACACTTATAAATCGTCAAATACAGGTAAAGCCAAAGCTATATGATTCTACCATGCTTAAAAAGACCAAGTCCACATTAAACAATCCTCGATCCCAACGATCTGAATCGCACTGAGCAACATGACTTGGGACATCCGACGCCGATCTGCGCATTGGCCGGCGATCATCCGTCCTCGTCAACCAAATCAGAAGTGACGGGGAGCGTCGTTAGCGCACCGCTGTTTCACACGAGTGAGAAACTTTGGAAGTGTCGACGGGGGGCTCCATTAGTCAGCGTGATTAGTTCTCGAGAGCGTTAATGTTTCAATGAGATGAATAATCGCCGGCAACAGTGACAAATGCGCGTCGGCCGGCGCGCGCGCACCTGACTCCCCCCTCAAACGCGCCGCCATCGCTCAGCATCACGAGGTGTTATGTGTAGCAGATGAAGAGATTTATATTTATTAGTGTTAGTGTGGCCAACCTGTGGGTTGCGAGTTGGACAAACAAGCGACCATATCGAAGATAGAAGAAACAGAAAAAACGGAGGAGGTTATCAATACGACAAGTATTTTTTATTTTTTATGTATGACCACGTATAACTTTTAACAGAGTTATCTGATTTTATACATTTATATTATTCTTAATTTATATGCCATATTAAGTTTCAGTATGTGACAGGAACTCGTTCGTATTAATTTATATTTCTTATATTTTGGAAAGTATCTATTATTTTATGAATAAATTATCTCTAACTATGTAAACAATACATTATGAAATATATCTTACAAGTACCTGCTCGAACTTTTTGTTTTCCTATTTTGTCATGTTTTGTTAACACCCACATCAGCCTTATGGTCACCCTGATTATTGATAAATGACTCAGCTTACTTATTCCAAGTCAAGGGTTAAAGTCAGCCGCGATCTAGTGTCGGGATCTTTTTCACATTCCTAAATCACGACCGTCGATTTTTCGAAGTCGAACGTCTTCGATGTGTCACTCCTATGATTTAACATTGATTGGGTCTGTCGGGGCTTTTGAGGCGCGCCGAGCGCCAAGATTTACAGCTGGGGTGATAGCTACCGTCCCTGTTATGTCCAGCGTTATTGCGTGTACTCTGAGAAGCTGCTTCTGGGAAGTGGACGGTAAATCCTGGGAGGAATTATGGCGGGATTAGGCCGGCTGCAATAATAGAGGAGGCTTGCCTAGTGACGCTGGGGCTTGCGTGCGTTCGTGTGATCGCCTCAATATTATTATTTGCATGCTGATTCTAATAATTCATTGCGTTAGTTCACATGGTGTATGTAAGTATATCACAAATTTATTACCAAATGCTTTGTTGTACTTAGGCAATAGGAAATGACTGAATCTTAATGATTGACATTGAGTACCTGGATGTGCGTTTATTAGCCCGTTTAATGATATCGTAATTTCTACTTCTCTCCGTAAATATACTTGAATTAAATGCATGAAATTATGCACACAATTGTTACAACTTGATTCTACATACACAAATACAATTATGCACGCGATCCACTTTAGTCAAAATAATAAGTAGACATGGAAAATTGTAAAAAAGTAGTGACAAATGGCTAGCTAGCTTTTCGCCTTAGGGGGCGTTCAAGTATTACGTAACGCGAATTGGGGGGGGGGGGAGGGGCAGACTTGTTAAACGTTACGATTCGTTACAGGGGCGGGAGGGGGGTGTTAGGACTACGTTTGGGGGACAGAAAAACACTATGGCTCGTTACACAGGGGGAAGGGGGGGTCAGAAATCTTAAAATTTGCGTTACGTAATACTTGAACGGTCCCTTATACAAATAGTCAGTACATCTTTACGCATTTTACGACAGGCAAGGAACACAGTTGATAAATGTATCAACACCGAATAATGATTCGGTGTTACGTGATCTTCTCAGTAGTCATTCTCATCTTCTCTCAAAACACTGGGTTGCTCTAGAGCGCAGAATGAGTTATTTTTTTAAATCAACAACTTAGCATATGTTGAAGTAATAAAAAAGCAAAAACGATAATCCACACTACACCACCGCGACGCTACGGGTTTCTACGTGTTTTTCTTCGTGCGCAGCGTAAAATGCGCAGGTACGCAGAGACAAGCCGCCCGCGCCGCCACGTCAGCGGAGTCCATAAATCAAAACATTCGTGATTAATCAAACCACCTCCGGCTTAGCGTATGCGCACAGACAGACCAAGTGCCGAGGTTTGTATGAGGTATGGATCGTGTAAGCTTTCGGAGCCTAAAGTCTTTCTTCAAACTGTCACGCTTGGGGTATAATGCTTGAAAAGTTTTATTAAAAAATCTTTATCTCTCTTTAACGCAATTTAATTTGGGAATGGTCAAGCAACATGGAGTATGCGAGAACATATGCTTAAATGGTTGACTATTATATACGATGTCGAATACTCATAAATATTGTAAGGCAAGGCAAAGGTAGTTGACCTTTGCCTTGCCTTGCCTAGTATGTCGTAAAAGGCTACCAATGATGTACTGGGTATCGGGTTTGTGATTATGTAGACAATGAGGTAGGATGTTGGGCTAAATGTGGGACCTGCTGCCCCTTTGACTCTGCCTACCCCTCCGGGGATTATGGGCGTGATGTTATGTTTGTTTAATCATGTTTTGAGGTAGCCACTTGACACTACTTTTTTACAATTTTCCATATAACCCAACTCAATTCATTTTTGGCTAAATATGGTTTAAGGATCTTATTGCTCCTTGCCCTCTGCAGAACCGGGGAAATCTAGGGGGCGTTGCAGGTATGAGAGATAACTATAACCCATAACCTTATCTATGCTGACAGTGTTTCTGAATGGTAATGTCTATGAAAATCAGGGCAAGAACAAAATTACACGTGCGAAATGCTCACAACACAAACAATTCATACGGACTGACAAAGTGACAATTATTGCCTTCTGGAGTTGGATACTTAGAGAAAGTTTTGTACTGTCTGCAAAGTAACATGTTTATTGTGTAATAAAGTCACATGTTTTAAAGCCGTTTCAAAGATTTATTAACATGTACCTGTTTGCAAAAATTTCGTCCAAAATAAATTCTCACTTGATTCTATAAAATCTATTTATTTTAGCTTAGTTTACTTTCGTTTTTTTTTTCTAAATTCTTATTTTACGACTTATAGAAGTCACTTAAAAGAATAACTTTTGATGAAAATGGACGTTTCATTGTAAGCTTTCAGCTGCATATTTAGAAATACTTTTCGATTCAATGAAATAAAATGAAATCTAAGTGCGTAGATATCTAAACCTCTTAGTGGTTTGGTAGAAACATCTGGATCTATCTAACTAAGGTCTACGAAAGCTTCGGTAATCGCTTCCATATTAAATCTTAAAACATAGGCTGAACCTTAACCAAAATGCGGGATATAACGCTACCTTATTCTACATCTTCATCATCCTATAGAATATCTACCTCTCTACCGCAAAACGTACATCAAATAGGGTATTTTACAATTTTTTTTAAACCACGATTACAATATGGGTAGGCACAAAATTAACATAAAAAAGTCTTTTATGTAAGCAAAATAGTTTAACTTAATTATAAAAGGACATTTTAAAACAACTCGTAATTTTTTTCTCGCTTAAACGCTACGAGTTGACGTATTAGTTTCCTTAAACTACTATGGTGCCAAAATAACGTCATATTCGGATCGGTTCGGTAGATAAAATTCACATTCTGTCAAACTCAGGAGAGAATGTTAGACTTTAGGCTGAACTTGTTGCTAGACTTGTTGGAAATAATGTCGAATAACAGACGTAATGAGGTAAACAGCGTTTTTAGCCACGTGATGATTACGCGCTATTTGAAACTTTTTAAACTGTATTTATTACATATAATATTATCAAATTCATTTTTGAAATAGGATAATTAGTATTTTATAATAAGTTGAACCTATTTACCTAATAGAATTCTTCAGGTATAAAGTGCTATAGTAATATACTCTATTAATTCTTCGTGATGACAATCCCCATAAATAACAGTAACCTCCCGTTCTACATAAACGACATTAAACGATAATTACTTTCTAAATGACCGAATTCACTTTCGTAACGCGAGTTGTGGTCAGCGGTCGCGCCACACAGCACGACGCGTGATTCGTTCTTGTCAGACCATTTGTGACCCTGATATACAGCATATCATCTAAATCGGTAAAAATATGATAGCTCGTAATTATTATGGTAGTTCATATTTAAATAAATGTGGTAGCTCATCATTATATGCCATAGCTCGTAATATTTTATTAGTGGTCAGGTGACGGTCCCGATTAAGTTACTTATTGAATTAAGAAATGTTTGATAAACTTCAGTTTAAAGCTGAATATTGCTGTAAATATTCTACGAACACAACATTTTTAAAGAAGTCGTTGCATAGCATGTCGTAAAAGGCGACTAATGGTATATCGGTTAGGTGTGTGATTGTTTAGGCGACAGGTTAGCCGCTTGTCCCTGCTTTTTCACAATTTTCATCTGGCCCAGCCCGGCTTTATTTTTGGCTGAATGTGGTTGAAGGGGCATGCTGCCCCTTTGACTCTGCCTACCCCTTCGGGGATTATGGACGTGATGTTATGTATGTATGTATAAATCCTATGTGTTTACTAAGACAATATCTACATACGTGTCTTTAAGCTAGTTCACTTCAGTCATTAAAGCATGATTCAGTTTCAAAATATTATATATTATCAGACAAAAATATAGTAGAATTTACACCAATCGGTTACGCAAATAAAAACAATCTCTATACGAGACATTTCGTAGTAAGTACCTAACGCCCCAAATGAAACCTTATTTATAGTTACATTGCCGCTTGAAACCCAACGTCCATTGCGTGTTGCAAGTTTGCAGTTATTACGAAAGCGCAATATTGTACGCGCAATAAAACGGACCGTGTGCGCATTTAAGGAATGTCTGGATACAAGGTTATGTGTAGGTACAGATCGCACATCGTGACACAGCACTTAGTGACTATGTTTTGTATTTTTATACCATCTGTCTGTCTGTTGTGTCCCATGCGTCGTCCGCTTAGACCATAATCTGAATCTAGCAAGTCATCATCTTGCTAGTGTCCGATGTTGGTCTGGGACTTAAAAAAGAATGTGCCAACTGTGTTTCTTGCCTAGCATGTCGTAAAAGGCCACTGGTGGTATATAGGGTTTTGGGTATATGATTGTGTAGGCGACGAGCTAGCCACTTGTCACTACTTTTTCACAATTTTCCATTTAACCCAGCCCGGTTTTGTTCTTGGCTGAATGTGGTTAAAAGGGCCTGCTCCCTCTTTTAAATAGAACTGCTGCCTATATTACCTTCGTCACCAGTAGAAACGGTAACCAGACAAAGTGCATTATGGTGACATATTAATTTTTATTTTGGACGTACAGGAACCACTCGTTGTTTTCTCTCATCTTAGTCACCACAACAAGCAGCAGTAGTAGTAAAATCAGTACTTTATTTGAAAAATCTATACGTACATGGCCGGGTACGAACCAGCACCCCTTGCATTTGTGCCGTGTGTTCTTAGCATTAAGCTTTATTAATTGTATGCTGTTATCCCATAACTCGATACGCCTGATACACCTGATATCGGAGTCTTGAGCTAGGACGTAGTCTGTCTTAATAACTTAGAAAAAGTGACAGACTAGATCGAAGTGCATTCCAATATACAACTCCTCTATGCGGACTTGGTGATCTTTTAATTTTAATTAGGTAATTACTGTATATGATGCAAACATAGACGTAAGCGCATAATCCTCGACATTCCACCAAACTTTAAACGTTTGTACTTGATATTCCGTCAAGCTCTTCATCAAGCGATTAAGCTTTGTATCTGATGCTTCTTATTTAGACTTTAATATAAATGCTATTAAATTTACATACATATCACCTGGACAATAATTTAGACCGGATTTGTACAATGTCCCAGTTTTCAATAAAACTGTGCGAGCCTTTTTAATAGAATACTAGCTGACCCGGCGCACTTCATAACGCTCCGTTCTCAGATTTTTAATATCCATTTTTTTATTTACCGCGCAACTTTTTTATTTTTTGCTTTCATTAGAACCTTCATTTGACAAAAACAAACACAACTTAAAAGAATAAGCGAAATCGTTAAAGCCGTTCTCAAGTTATAGCTTTAGGGTGGATAGATGGTCCTTATCACTTAGGTATGAAAAATAGATTACGACCGATTCTCAGTCCTACCGAATATACATATAAAATTTCATAAAAATCGGTCAAGCCCTTTCGGAGGAGTTTAATAACAAACACCGCGACACGAGAATTTTATATATTAGATAATCATCAGGAAATCAAATACTTCATAATTACAAATCTTTGTTCCCTTTGTGCTTCAAAATTCCCATGTGGACCCATTGGACACCACCTCAGCTTATCTATTACAAACGAACCGAAAATAGACGTTAATACGGTCATGTGTATCTTACCATTTTGTACGTAAATATCATATCTTTTGTGCATCAAAAACCACATTTTTATTATGAATTAACATGTTTATATTGAGACTCATTTGGACAGTGGTCTGGCCCGTGAGTTTTTTCTTTGCATTCCTCTCGAATCGAGAGATAATGTGTCTTAAGTTGCAATGTTTAGGTTTTATTTTTGTTTACAAGCGGTCTGAAGTGCGAGTTAGGTCCAGGCAGACTGGATGTCAAAGTTATGACGTGTTAGATTGATTATCGGATGGATGTTAAAATACGTTTTACGACTTTTTATGACGAGCTTTCGGTGTAAAAGCGTCTTAACAGATTCGTTTGCGGTCACATCGGTTATGCCCGTCCAACAAAGATTTTTGTAGTAATAATAATATAATAACCTTTTTGATTTGCACTACAGTTTTTATTATTAATAGCATCTGCAAGCAGTTATCTTCAAGGATATCGCCAGCCATTTAAAGCAACTGCAAAAATTTACATAAACTTAATTTTTAAAGCGACATTATCATTCCTTATCGATATGGAATAAATATCTTACATGTCTATGAATATGATGAATACAGAGGTTAAAATTGTGAATAAATTACCAGGAAAAAACAGATCTATTCTTATCTCCTTATTGTTATCTAGTTATGCGGCTGTACGTGGACCTAAACAGCTGTGCTAATTATAGTATAGTATGTTTTCAAAATCTATAAAATGATCAATTACGATTGTCTGAAGATAATAGGAGGAGTTGTCCTGATTCTGAATCCATACGAGCTTTGATTGGATGACTGCAATACTCTACAATGTGCAGAGGCAATTCGTCCGATGCAATCTTGATAGTTGATTGAAAAATAATTTAGTTCACTAGCTACAATCCAGCACCGCACCCAGCGCGGTACCTGTCACACATCCGGACAATGCGGGGTCAACGCTCGCGCGACACCGACCACCAGGCCGTGACGCCAAAACATTGACGCCGATGGCCGCGTCATTCGCGCACTTGACTAAACGCACACGTGTTTACATCGATGTTCGACGATGCGATTTGGTGTCAAATTATTTGTGACTCCTTCAATCGAATGCTTAAATCAAATTATGTATGCTTTCTGAAAGGAGCACAT
Organism: Glyphodes perspectalis; assembly: GCA_951394215.1. NCBI lineage: Eukaryota > Metazoa > Arthropoda > Insecta > Lepidoptera > Crambidae > Glyphodes > Glyphodes perspectalis. The sequence continues at coordinate 5,741,795 of OX596202.1, forward strand.
CGGATACAGCGTCTATCAAGGGACTACTGCACCAAAGCATCCTTCATGCTACAAAATTATGGGCAGCCCCATTTCTAAACGTGCTCTAGTAAAAGAAGGAGAACAAATTCCTTATGCATCTTCGTAATTGTCATCTAATTGGTATAGCTTTTTAGTCAATTGTGCAAATGTAAAAATATCCAGAACCTAAAGAAGTGCCTATAAAATAATTGAATTGAACAAATGAAAATGATATTTTATTTATTTTACTATATCTAGACGGGCATCTAAGCTTGCAATGCCCTTGACTGTGACCTTGGGATTTTATAAACCAATAAAATAATTGCTTCAAAATTCATAAAACCAGACAAGATGTGAACAAAATATATGCATCAAATCGAGTAGCGTACGTGACACAGTGTTAGATGCGGGCAGATATCGAGCAGTATGGTCATGGTAGACGGTCGACCCAAATTGCTAGTCGGGTACGTCCGATCGGAAGCGGAAGCTGTCCCGGGGCGGCCGTGCGGCGCGCGCGCACGCTACGTTGATCGTTGCCGGCGCAGGCGCTTGTTTATAATTTGGTGCTTATTCTGATTCGCTCGTCGCTTACCAGACACAATGGACAACTTTTTTTTACAACTTGACGAAATCTTTTTATCTGATGATTTTTTTTACTTATTTCTTGCGAATATTTTAACTTAAGGCTAATAAGGCTAAGTGTGTAAAGATCGTGCTATATGGCGTTCAGTTCTCTCTGCCTACCCCGTGAAGTTCGTTTAGTTAGTTAGTTTATGGTTATATTGTAATAACATCTAAAAAATAGAATACACTAAAAATTGGTAAAATTATCTGATAAGAGCCATTTTATGATCCTTATTAAGATTTAACTTATCTTCTGAACGTGCATTTTGCGTGCGTTGCATTTTTACTTTAAGTTAGATATAAGAGAACTCTTACTCTTATGAAAGACCATATCGTTTCACAGTGTCACTTAACCCCTGGTACGAAAATTTTGTGACTGCTTCCGTATGTATATATGTATGAGCGCCGCTAACGGTTTTTCGGGAAATGAGCGCGCGTTCATCAAACTCAAACTAGTAAAGCCATATGAATATAAAAAATACATGGTATAGCTGAAACTATAGAAATTGGTGTCCTGTATTTTACTTAGGTACATAATATTTTTTGTCATATTCTAGTCAACTCTTTTTTTTATCGTATCCCCTTAAATAAAGTGGCAAGAGACGCCTACCTACATCTACCTAAGGTAATTTTAACCTTGTTTCAAGTTTACGAGTAGGTCCAATTATAGCCAACCTACTCAATTCTTACTTTCTGGCCAAATTAAAAACAGAATTGAGGTCATAATTAAAAGCTATTGTTTACATAATTATTGCCTGCCATTTAGACAATGTAATTAACTATTCTTACTTGAAGGTGAGGTGTAGGTGGATTCCACAAAAAGTTACGAACTTTCTTAATATGAACACTTCGTGGACTCATTCTTGGTAAGATTTTTAATAACTACTTAAGCTTGTTAGTTCGACGAATCATCATTATTTACTATTTATGTTTAAATCTCTGTTGCCTCTGCTAGTTTACGTTTAACTAAGCTTAGGTTTTCGTTTATATAGTTTTTAGCTTACTTAACGCCGGTTTACTTATAAAAAAAACTATATATTTATAAGAAACATTATCATATTATTTGATTTTCATTCAACTGAAACATTTCTTGTGGCTCTTGCTTCATTATTTGTCTGTAACGCAAATTCTAATAAATATTTAACTTCGTATATTAGCGAAAAATAATTTTGAGTGAATAAATGCTTCCATCTACGTCTATTTTATTAAATTAGTAGCTTATTACGACAAATTATCCCTACCATCAATTTTAACTAAGCATTTTATAGAAGCTATTCACCTACTCAATAAGGCAATTATTTTAAGTGTCTTTGTTTAGTTTATGACACAACATTGTATGCCGGAACAATTCTTATGAAACACGTACACCATAATCTTTCACAGTGCCGCACCAAATATGCTTCACAAGAAATATTGTACACCTGTAATTGTCCATAAGTAACACCAAATAACTGTTATCACGACTTAAACCTTACGCCTGTTAAGAGAGCCCGCGTAGTGAGACCGTACTTAAAAGCATCGAATTACCATAATGAGCAATAACCAATTGCACGAAGCTCACGTCAAATCCGCTTAACTCATGTAAATTTATGGTTAACTTTTTTGTGTTTTAACTCAAATTACGCGAGTCTTAAACGATGAGCTGTAATACCCCATTAGGGGCCAAATGGCGCTGGATTCGTAAAAGAAATCAAATTACAATATATTATTACAATAACGATGCACGCTAACCCGCTACCGAAGACGAAATAACGGGTTGTGTCTAATTTATAACAGGTAAATTGTGGGATGCGCGCACGCTTGCTCGAATTAGTATTGCCTGTGTCATTCATTAGACAGTGGTCGCTTGATATTTGCCTGCCCAGTCTGATTATACGTATTTGACTTTATACTAAAAAGAGCGGAAGTAAACTCTTTGTTATGTTCATTATACAACAAGAGGTTATACAGTTTGATACAAGACTAAAATAAAATATGTTAATAGAATTAACAATAAAAATTAGGGAACAATCCTGTTATCATAATTATGTTAAGTTTATATTTTGATATCTATATTTGTCACTAAATCATCGTTTAAAGCTTCAAACGTTAATAGTAACTAATCTACGATATTATTTTCCATCTTACCCAAATCGACTTTAATTTTGACTTGACTTTACATGGATCAATTCTTAGTATTATGTTGATTAGTCATTAGGTAGTATATATGCCCATTTGCCGATTCAAACAAGATTACCCAGGCCTAAAAGGGCGCAAAATTATTTCCTACTAACTTCACCTATAAAATTTCAATACACTCGGAATGAATTATACGAGTACCTTAAATGTCAATGAACGTAAGTGATGGTTATAATATTCACGTTTCGTCTGCATTGAGCCTCCCACACGAATTTCGTGCGATATCACATGCTTACAAGCTTTTTACTTAATTATGTAAGGAAAAGGGAAAGGATATGTTATTGTAGTAATATTTCGTTTCGTTCGAAAATTATTTCTTAATTAACATTATAAGTAGGGATGTTAAGTTATTTGGGAATCAACGGAAGTAATCTCTGAAATTCCTAGGCGTACTTTAAAAATAATTTTGTAATATATTTATGGCATATTTACGACTGGCTCGATGTCACATTCGGTAGTGACCCTGCCCCATGCGGCAAAAATTGTGGGTTCAATCCCCACCCAGTACAAACATTCGTGTGATGAATACTTGTGTTTGTTTTGTGTCTGGTTGTTAATATTTAAGTATATATTTGTAATGCCACTGTCGATTCTGATATCCGTAACACAAGTGCTCAAGCTACTTACTTATATCGGCGTCAGATCAATGTATGTGATGTAGTCTGATTTGTTATTTATTATTTATGACATATAAATTAATTTATTCCCAAAATATCGTTTTATTAAAATAATCGGAAATACGAGCAAGGGCTAGGGTGCATTTAATTTCATGATAAGAAGATGTCCCATAATCTTTATTTTATACCACTTATAGTGTCAAACGAGCATACAGCATGCCTGATGATAAGCTAGTTACCATAGGACATCAATAATCGCATACAACAGCAGAGGTATGTATCACATGTGCGTCAGCCGACTTTACAAGGGTGTTGGGCATTGTAGCATTCACTCACCGAGCGATACAAGACTACGGTCCAATAGAGGTCTACTCCACTCAAATTTTCTGCCAGATAGGTTGTACTTTCCTGTTTGAGGCTGGTCTGTATAATAAACTGTAACCAGTGCCTACGTCCATATGGTTAAAACTATAGAAATGTTCTTTACGACTAAAAACTAGAGCTCACCATCCAACCAGGCATGAGGTTTAAAGCAAGAGACACAGCTTTCATTCTGATACAGAAACAGTTAAGTTGATTACACAGATGATTTAATATTTTTGATACCTTGGTAGATCCTAGTTTCCACAATAAAGTTACTTAAGCTACTTCGTGTGGCATTAGGTCAATTCTTCAGGCTTTACCTCTTCTCTAGCCCCTTAGCAATTGGATACATCTGCTCTTTTACTAGGTAATCTTACCACATCTAAAACAAAACCCGATCGTAGACAGTGTGTCTACGTATAGCACCGATCGGTGTCGCACCCGAATCGTCCAGGTAGGCATGAATGGCCGGGGCGCCCCGCTGGCCGTGAGTTATGCGCGGGCCCCCGGGGCGCGGCGCGCTGCCTTCACACCTCCGCCCGCGTGTGGTCCCGCGGTTTACGACGCGCCCGGGCTGCTGCGCGCGCGCGGACGCCGCCATGCAAGATGCGCGCAGTGGCCAATCGCGGGGTCTCGTCTTCATTAGCATTGAATTATCTGCGCGGAGCTCCGACTCTACTTGTCGTATACTAACCATAATTGCATTTGGAAAGGTTGCTTTTTGCAGCACACATAGGAACATTGAAATGAAAGTCAACTGTCATACATCACACGTACATTGAAGCGAGAGTCACTTAACAGAACGAAACAGAAGCTAGAAAAAATAGATTTTCAACTCACTTCTAGAATATATAATATGATATACAAACGAGCTTGACTCATTGATGAGTCTTCACTATACATTGATGTCTACACACCCTGGTAATTTTAACTTATAAACAATTAAAGATACCTCAATCTATATAACTAATAGGTGCTAAAAAGACTGCTTACTTGAAAAAAATTTAAACTTTTAAAGAGTCTACATATTCGTATGTCAGTCAATTAAGTGTTCGATCAATAGTTATCGATGAAATGAAAATCGGTGAAACGGCTTTTGAAATAACGTAGGAAATTCGTGGCTGTTACATGAGCCGTTCAGAACATAGCCAAATGATCTACCCTACAAAAGAATTAGCGAGACAATTGCTGACAAAGTGAATATCTATACTCAGAATTAACATAAATCTAATACCTGTTATAACAAGAAAACAAAACCTGAATACACATGAAGATATTTTATAGGTAAACAAGAAGACTAGCGTATACTGTTACCGATAATTAAGATAGTAAGATTAGGATGGAATTAACTAAATGAGTGGAATACTTACCTATGTTCAGTGAATACCTATTAGATATCTGCTTATCTACAGCCACTTTATTAAGATAAACTTTATTATCAGCACTGAATAAAGACTGCATGTCACCAATAGCTAGAACTTCAGAATGCTTATAGACCCGCAACCGGATCCATTCTCAGATCTATTGACCGGTTATAAATAAGCAATTATTCCTTTATACAATTGAAAGTACTATTCTAAGTTTGATCTGAAGTACGTACTTGTACAATCCCCTTGGTAAACATACGTCTGTGAAAGAAAACCTTATCGGATCCTCATTAGCTTCCTCGTATAGGGAGAAATGTATCCCGATCGCTTTTTACTATTTACTAGTTTAACTTCATCCAAAGATATTCAACGTCTTATCGATCTCAAAGATAGTATTTGTGTAATGGTGACATACAATGTTAATAATTGTAATATAAATAGATGAATGCCTAATTTTGCATACATACTTACATAACATCACGCCCATAATCCCCTAAGAGGTCAAAGGGACAGCAGACCTCTTTAACCACATTCAGCCAAAAATAAAACTGGGCTGGGTTAGATGAAAAATTGTAAAAAAGTAGTGACAAGTGGCTAGCTTGTCGCCTACACAATTACATACCCAAAACCTGATATATCATTAGTCGCCTTTTACGACATGCTAGGCAAGAAGTGTTTCTTGGTACATTATTTTTAAGTCCCAGATGAACACGGGACAATTAATTAGTGCAATTTTCCATCTAACCCGGCCCGGGTTAGATGGAAAATTGGACTAATTAATTATGCACTTATAAAGAACAAAGTTTTGAATGCAGGTAACTCTATCTTAACGTTATCAAAGTGATAAATAACTTAGAACTATTTATATAGCCACAAAACTCCTATTGAATATAATAAAGCAATAAAATGGTTATAAAACGATACCGACCCACCATTGCTGACTATAAAAAACTTTTGCCAGCGACAATACTGGCTGGCTACCTCTTGCATCACGATCTCTGAACGACACCTAAATCTTCCGGCGTTACTAGTAGATATCCTGGCCCCAAGATATTATAATATTAGTCACATTAGTGTGTATATTTTACTGGAGAATTATTTTATTTGTTAGACTTATTACGACCTGCCGCGTTTCCTTCGAGATACGATACTGGTCGCCGCCGTTTTTATTGGACAGGAAGGAAATTCTAACGTTCAATATATTCTAAGTAAAATGTCGAGGGCATATTTATTCTAAGTGCCTCCGTACTTTCCGATCCGGTTACCGTCTGTCGATACGCTGCCTCCGAGCGTGTGGCTCACAAACAAAACAGAACTTTGAGGTTTCGCCGGGGCTCCTCAATGGACTCTAAGGAGCTACAATGAGATGCCATCTTTCTTGGTCATTTATAGTTTTTTGAATAGAATGTAGATGTAATTACTTTATTTTTTATTGATACACTAATAATAAAAAATCTTAGCGCAGTACTTATGAACACTGACTTTGCCCATGAAGCAGCAACTACAACTGAAGACTGCAGGTTCGAGGTCCGCTAAGGACAAATGTGATGTGATGAACATATTCATCAACATATGTATACCCGCTACTTAGTGGCTATACACAGTATCCGTTGATATAAATAAATAAATATCAGACTACATCACATACATTGATCTGACTCCGAGGTAAGTAGCTTAAGCACATGTATTACGAAAATCAGATATATTACCACCCAGACACAGAACAAACACAAGAATTCATCACACGAATGTTTGTCATGGGTCGGGATCGAACTTACAACTCATGGCGCATGAGGCAGAGTCACTACCGAATGCGCCATCGAGCCAGTCTAGTCATATTCTACGAGTCTATCATTCTTTGTGGGTTATTGCGACATATTATTAAAAAAATTTCATCACAGTAACAAGACTACCAATCTTTAACGAATATGGTCGCACATAAATGAATTAAATAAAAATTAAAATAATCATATCCAATTCGAATGTAGTAAAACAAGAACTCCCTCAAATAATATTATTCTATCATTACGTTACCTCAAATAAATGGTAGACAATAAAAAGGCCGTGATTTTCCCCGGGCACTAAGTATAAATCTCCCTGGGCAGTGGGACGGCGATAAATAACCCGCCTCACCGTGGCTACTGCGCGTAAGTCCTCTGCATTTACATTCGAACAAATATGTGTTATACACGTGTGGTGGGCCAACGAAAATGTTCGCTTTTGAACGTTGCCACCGAGAAAGGAACGGGGGATAAATGACGACTGGTTTTTGTCGCTCTTTTAGGTGTACTTTCGCCTCAAATTGCGAAAGTAACAACTAATCCTCAATTTCGTATCATCATCTCATCATGATACATTCCCTCACCGTCAAGCGAATGATATAAATTCATGCTTATATATGAACAAACATTCAGAAGTGCCCCAGATTGAATCAGCACTTCTAGCGTGTGTGACGCGTGTCCATACCATCAAGCCATCACATCTCAACATTTAAATTTTACGACTTTCACAACGAACTCAAGTACACCAATGCAACATCTCTGAGTTGGATCAGAAGTTAACAAACGTTTCACTATATTGAACACATATAATTCTTACACTGAACATATCTTAATACATACCTATTAGTGACACTCTTCATTATAACGTGACCTATATAATTATAACGTGCTGATGATAAATTTCACCACTGCACAATCCGAATATAAAAGGCCTTCCATTGTGACTTGAGGTTAGAAACCGTAGGTCGTTCAGTTTTTCGCGCCACAACAATCCAATGTGACGAATCACTGAATTAAAAAAAAAAATGTAATTCGTTCTGCGGATCGTCCCATTTTTTATTTATTCGCATTTCTAAGCAAAATTTTTGTAAAGTAATATTAGAAAAAAAAACCGTAAACTAGTTAGATACCATCTTTATAATTTATTGTATTATTATGTCAATGTTTCATATATAATGTTAAAACCACATGCACATATATCTCACACCGCTCAATAATACTCTCTTGAATGAGACATGCTTATAATCATTTTATCCAAGCTCATCGTTTACAGATAGTTTTTATATTTAGCGAAACAGAAATACGAAGGTGCATTGTGTGCAACACTGCAATATGATCTACAATCACATAAGTACGTACTCTTTAAGCAGGGGTGGCTCTTATTGAAACTGGTGGAATTTTAAAAACTATTAATTGGCAAATTTATTTATATTTCAAGTCTGAAATAAAATCTTGAACAATTTCATTTGTTTGTCTACTATAAAGTTTAAGGATTGGTATTCAATATTAAGCTGAAATGACGGTAATAATCGGTAGAAGCTGTATTTATGTTGGTCTGGGACTTGGCCCATGTTAATCTGGGACAAAAAAAAAAGAATGTGCCAACTGTGGTTCTTGCCTAGCATTTCGTAAGAGGCGACTAATGGTATATCGGGTTTTGGGTGTGTGATTGTGTAGGCGACAGGTTAGCCGCTTGTCACTGCTTTTTCACAATTTTCCATCTGACCCAGCCCGGCTTTATTTTTTTTTTGGCTGAATGTGGTTGATGACTCTGCCTACCCCTTCGGGGATCGGGGGCGTGATGTTATGTATGTATGTATGTAAGCTGTATTTATGAAAGCGTATCAGAAATAAATTTCATTTTTATGATTTTATCAGTCAACAATTAATAAGATACTCTTTAGTCAATCGCCACATACAAATTTCCATTATCTTCCAAGTGTTATATCCCATCCTTAGGTGGGGTCCGCAATGACCATGATCCAGTATTTAACGAGTCTGGTAATTACATTGAAGCGACTGCCGAACTGACCTACGTAACGCTTATATAGTGGGCCCAGATAAATGATCCACATATAAACTTGATGTGCCTTCCTTTTAGTCAGTTATTCCTTATCTCTTTTAAAAATCATCCCTAGTTCGTTTGAAGCCTTATTCCTAAAACCTTCATGATTGCGCGAGCAACAACCCTAACGTGCGGGGGCGGCGAATACCAGATTTATTGGGGAGCTACTGAATTGCCGAGCAGAGCTAAATTTATTCCACAGGTAAAAATAATTGTGCCCAGTTATCGCAATGAAGTGTGGGCGGCTCCTCACAATACGAGTTATTTGAAGAGAAATTTACGGGTTATAAAACGATCTGAAATAGTAACAAGTGAAACGTGTCATGAACACTGATGAGTTAGTTTAAAATATCTACGCCCGGGATAACATCATTGTTTATCGGTATACTCGTATTACTAAGTTAAGTAATTAGTAACGTATGCTTGTTTGTCTGCATAGTTCGCTGAGTATTACAATCTACTTAGTTGATACACCTACTCTCAGATACATCTCGAAGAAACTAATGGTTAATTGAGAAACTAATAATGGACCTTCAAGAAAAAAGCCTACGTACACCTCATACGCCGGCAATGCACCTGTATCTCCTCTGGTGTTAGAGATGTTCGTGGGCGGCGGTGATCACTTACCATCAGGTGACCTGCTAGCTCGTTTGCGTCCGTCTTACATAAAAAAAAATGAGATTCTACATTAATTTAAATCTAATTACAAACATACATAACATCACGCCCATAACCCCCGAATGGGTAGGCAGAGTGGCAGCAGACCCCTTTAACCACATTCAGCCAAAAACAAAACTGGGCTGGGTTAGATGAAAAATTGTGAAAAAGTAGTGACAAGTGGCTAGCTTGTCGCCTACACACACAATCACATAGCCAAAACCCGATATACCATTAGTCGTCTTTTACAACATGCTCGGCAAGAACTACAGTTGGCGTATTCTTTTTAAGTCATGGGCATAACCCAGCCCATTGTGGGCTGGGTTGGATGAAAATTTGTGAAAAGGTAGTGACAAGTGGCTAGCTCGTCGCCTACACAATCACATACCCAAAAGCCCAAAACCCCATATACCATTAGTCGCCTTTTACGACATGTTAGGTAAGAAACACAGTTGGCACATTATTTGTAAGTCCTAGACCAACATGGGACAATTAATCTAATTAATTAGATAGAATAGAAGCTAACAATAGACATAAAGATTCCTATTCCTGTCTGACATTTCAAATGAAAAGCAAAATCAGCCAATAACTTCGCCATATCGGTAATAGGTACTTGACTTTACATAGTACTGTTCTTATAATCTGTTGATCAGTGAACTCGATTGTGAAAGTAAAATATTGTTTCTTAAATTTTAAATTACAAGTTTAGAAACGCCCTTGGCAAAGGCTATTGCTTTTAATTTCGTTTCGACTACATTGATGCTCAAGTCAACTAATTAATTAATGATATTAGCTTATATGAACAACATAAGGTTAACATCTTTTCGCTTGCAATCACATTGTGACGAAAACAGTTTAATCACTATCTCTCCGAACTTTATTTGGGTACCCATCCCCCGACATGAGCGTCGGTCTTTGCCGAAAATATCCAAAAAATCGCTCTCATTACAACAATACTTATACAATAGGAGCACCTAACTATCGTTAAGGCAATATCTTAACAGCTATCTATTGAAAGCTCGTCACAATAATAAGTCGTGTAGTGTTCCAAAGTGGACTATCATGGCGGCTAATTTGCATCGATGAACCGAACGAAGACCGTGTAACGAGTCAGTAATTGCACAAGTATTAATCAATAGCAAGAGGTAAGTATATAACATGCTGTGTATTAAAGTAAAAAACCAATTGAAAACTCTATGGCGGAGCCGACCTGTCTGGACCTTCACATACTAACTAATCGGCGAATTAGAGGAAAGCTTTCTGAAATTGTTAATCACGATGTCTTCTTATAACTGTAGACTAGCACTGTGGTTTCAGTTATGTAGATTTCCACGTCTCTTTTATCTGTTATACATAGCGATATCTAGGGATAAGAACTTATTTTATTTAGCAAGAGCAAAACTGGCGTTTCTGGACTGGCTCTTTTCTGGGGGGGATACCCATCAATCTACAGATTTTGATGTACCTATCTACCTTTGTTGTTCAACATCATTATCAGCATCAAAACGTATCCCTAGTCATTGATCAAAATTAATATACTAAAGATAACAACACATCCTATAACGTAGATAATGATTGAGAAAAATTCTGAAAAAAAAAAGGTATTAACCACGCAGTGAATTACCTAAATTTCAGGCGTTAATATTTTTACGAGATCATGGACGAATTATAAAAGTATATTGATGTTTTAGGGATGTGGCGATTTTAAAAACTTCACGAAACTAATAGTCGCCAACTTTTTAACAATTTTCAAATAAAATATGGTAAGTAATAGTAATAAATTTATTGCATTTCGATCGACAGCACAAAACAATCAAGCATATTATAGTATATATATATACACAGTATATTATATACATGTGTTTGATGGTTTTGTGCTGTCGACTGGCTCGATGGCGCATTCCGTAGTCCCCATGCGCCAAAAGTTGTGGGTTCGATCCCCACCCAGGACAAATATTCGTGTGATAAATACTTGTGTTTGCTGGGTGTTAATATCTAATATTTAAGGATATATTTGTCACAGTTGCTTCTGATATTCGTAACATAAGTGCTTAAGCTACTTACCTCAGAGTCAGATCAATGTATGTGATGTAGTCTGGTGTAATTAATTAATTTATATGTGTAGATTATTTTCATTTGATTAATTACCGCGCTAGAGTAAAAATATTTTTCAAGCCCGTGAAATTCGTTGCCGTCAACGTTTCAGATGCAAAAAAGCCAACCAAACCGGCACTAACTCAAGCTCAGCAAGATTAAACCGGCCGTTCGTAGATTTCATTTGCGGATACATTCTCTTAGATTAAGTTACTGCGACCACCGAGTCATTGTTGGGTTTTCATGAGAACTTTATTAAAGTACTTCCACACATACAATGCTCGTATTTCAAACCCACGCGTCGCCATGCACCTACCGGGATACAGGGCATAAAACAAGGACGCACAGAGGGATTGTTGCGTGAAGTCTAGTATAAGGTACGACATGCACACACATGAGTGCCGTCATGCTACAAATTTCGTACAATCATCATCTCTCAGCCGAAAGACGTCCACTGCTTGCCTTCCCCAAAGATCGCCAAAACGACCGGTCATGCGCTGCTTGCAAGCAGCGCAGGCAAGCAGCGTAGAATATAAATATATAATAAATAAATAAATATCGCGATGTAACTTTTAGGCGATAAATGAAGTAAATGAGATTAAAAAACGTACTGTTACATTATGTTAAGCTAGCTTTGTAGAAAAGAAGAAATTTCTTCGTCAGTTATAAAAACTGTCATATATTATGCTTCGAATATTGTTTCGATGCAAGATATATTTGTATAATTTACACATGCATACTTTACATCTTACAAACACAAGTATGAAATAACTTTTTATTATCGTTTTGGCATCGAGCCTAGCCTTTTTACTAGATTCAGTATTGGATTAAAAAAAAACAATGAAATAAGACATCTCGAAAGGAATACGCTATGAAATCTGCCTTCTGTATAACGCCACTTCGGTATACCGGGCCTCGCGCGTAACCGTCAGTTGAGCAAATAAACTGCCATGCTTATGGTACGCAAAATGTTATATTTAACGCGCAAAGTGCAGTTATTTTGAAAAAGATTTTGATAAATGTGAAATAAGTAGAATTTATGGCTTCCTTCTTTAAAAGTCGCAGCGATTCGAACGCCTGCAAAAGAATTTCCTAACTTTTAAGTTGTGCAAATTAATTCGACTTCGACTTGAAATCAAGTACCTACGAGATAATTAAATTTTCTCTTTTGAAGGATAACTTAGATAAAAAAAAACTTATCTTTCGGATCATTAACCTAATCTAAATGAGATCACTATGACTCGCTCTTACACATACACACATGACGAAGTTACGATACGTACCTAAACTTGTTAAGCAATTTTAATGGTACATATTTAATTAATTTCATGTGCCTATCAACATCTTGTACTTACGAAAGATAAGTGATGATGGAGTAGAATTTGCCTTTATGTAAAATTAGAGCGTAAATTTTAGATTAGCTCATATAGACTGTGACGTTTATAAGTATAGTAACGAGTAGGTAGGTACTAAGTATTTAAATACAGAAGTAGTAAGTAAAGATTGAATCTTCGAAAATTCCGTACAGCGTCAGCGTTCAATGGGGCGCTATAAAGATTAAATAATAATGATAGGAGCACCACCGCAGTCTCGTAAAGACAAATGAAAGCAATTGAACCACAAACTATCGCGCGGGCAAACAAGAAAACGTACGTAACCGCGGTAGGCTGGCCGACGTATCATGTTAAGACATTAGCTACTGTAAGCGAATAACTGGTGTGTTACATTGTGCGCCTGCGCACAGATCCAATCTGGACGGTTACAAATCGACGGAGCCCGCGCACCAGCGATTGAGTTATTATATCTTCCTGTTAGGCTACTTGTTTTTGTGGCTCCCGTGTGTTTTTATTAATTACGCGCTATAAATAATAAATATTTTACGCTGTAACGCGATACGCCGCCGGCCGCACCGAGATGTCGTTGTCAGATACGCGCTCGCGCAGCCTGGGTTGCGCGCAGTTATTATTCAACGTGCGACTTTTTATTGTTTCTCGATGTTATTAATATTATTTTAGGTGTTATTGTTCTTGTAGTCGTTGATCACGCGGATAAACGTGTTGGTGGACGGCTACCGAACTGTCGCAGCACGAATGTGGTTAAGATAATCGTAAATGCCTAAATTGGACGGCCGCTCCTCGATTGTTGACATTAGGAATTTGATATTCTAACTTTAATAGGTTTCAACATTTAAAATTCTAAATATCCTTATTTATATAGCCCTCTAGAAAGCACTCATAACACTTAAAGTAATTTGATATTGTGTTTGATATGTCCGAAAGTTGAATGGCCGCATGAGCGAAAATTCGTTACCCTCTGTTCTGACTATTCATTCTTAACTAACGTCGATGTTCGAAGAAAAACCTGATGTTGACTATTTGCAAAAGCCTAGCTAGCAACGGGACATCTAATTAAAGGTTCCATCCATTGGAAATGTTAGCATTTGCAAATCAATATGCGTCATTCCAATTTTATAGTACTTAAACTTGTTCACCTGTTTCGTCCACAGATAAACTCTGATATCAATGCGCTCGACTTTCGATTTTGTTTTTCTTATAGTAATTATTTTTTAATCTCGCCGGCCAGAGCGAGTGTGGCGAGTAGAAACAATTTGAGCCGTACAACACGTGACGAGGCAGATTCCGCAGGAGGTCGATCTCAACACATTCTTTCCACATTCTAAATGATTGTATCGCGATAATACTGATGGCAGATGGTAGGTATCGTTGGGGTTTGATTGTCTCACCTTTACCACGCCTTGCCACTTTTTGGATTAACAACTGCTGAGCAGTTAGTTTCACGTTATTTCCTATGTGTCACGACTACGTGGTATTAAGATTTTCAAGCCCTCATCCGAAGTACTAATAGAGCCTATGCTACTACGATCCTGGTATTTTGTTTTTAAATAAATTCAGACTACATCACATACATTAATCTGACTCCGTAGTAAGTAGCTTAAGCACTTGTGTTACACAACAGTGGTATAACAAATATATACTTAAATCATCATCTTCCTAGCGTTATGTCCCGTGCTTAGACGAGGTCCGCTTAGACCATGGTCCAGAATGTCGCGAGGCTGGTTGAATTTGCAGGTTTCATCACGATGTTTTCCCTCACCGTCGAGCTAGTGGTATAAATACGTACATACATTTGAAAAATCCAGAGGTACTTGCCCGGGTCAGAACCCGCACTCCTCGGTTAAGAGGCGCGTGTCCTTACCATTGAGCTACCACCGCTCCCTTATATATACTTAAATGCTGAATATTAACACCCAGACACAGAACAAACACAGGTATTCATCACACGAATATTTGTCCTGGGTGGGGATCGAACCCACAACTCTTGGCGTATGGGGCAGGATCACTACCGAATGCGCCATCGAGCCAGTCAACATTTTAACGACAAATTATCAACAACATTAGTCTTGCTGTTTACGTAGCCTTCTGGCTCACCATTCAAGTATAAGGATTAAGCCAGATGCTATTGATTCTTACTAGAAAAAAAATGTGAATGTGTCTTTTTCAAACCCAAATATAAGGTCGTTTAATACCTTACTACTTACTGATAAGAACGTTTTAACACCCACAGCCGTAAATACCATCAAAGCTATAATTAAAAAAATAAGTCTTCTTTTGACAAACATTTCCAAGCTACTTGACTGTCGACCGTTAAGCCAATTTATTTTACATAGAGTACATTTCCAGCTCTATCTCGGGCTAACATTAACGTGTCTAGATTGATGTTGCCTTAAATCTCCACAATGCATTGTCTATACACAATATTACTTTACTTTCAGAGAATTTATAAAAACACTGATTTCGTGAAATCAGACAATCGCGAGTGCTGAGCGATCATTCGGCAAGGCTAGCGGTTCTAGTCAAAGGGCGTGTAATGAGCGTCGGTATTGCCTCGTCACGCGTGGTAACGAGCTAGCCCGACGCACCAGCCAGTGTGTAGCCTGGATTTCTGTGAAACGTATGTAGCTGGCGAGACAGCTGTGCGTCTCGAGCCATATATCGCCTTTTAGATGATGCCGTAGTCGAAGTATTTAGACGAATCGAATCAATACTCTTTCGTTAGCGCTTAACATTCCAACTAACATTTTACCTAAATGCGAAAATATGTTCGTTCGTAACACCTCACGAAAATTACATTGGTACCTTTCATCTAGAAAAATCTTCTGTTCCCGAAGATCCATAAATACAAATACATAAATGCAACCAGAAGAGCCATGGAAATAACCAAATTTACATAACCTGTCCGCAGTACATCCCTGATATCCGTGATTTTTATATTTCTTAAGCTACTAAAACTGTATACTTAAAGCATCTGCTTGCGAATGAGGTTTCCTCCGATTTCTTAAGTATGTAAACGCAAACGATGTACCAACCACGATAAAGAAAAAAGCTTACTGTCCGAAGCTTTTGGGTGTTGCGTTATCTAGCTGGAATGTCGACATTTCATCATCTGCCACACATAATTCATACATTATTCGACTTCTCCTAGAAACAAGCATGATCATCTCTGCCGCAGTAGCATAATGCTGCCCTGCCTCAGCCAATTGGCGCCAATCTGTTTTCTTTTTTTCTTTTTTTTTTTTCTTCTACTGGTTTTCCTTTTTGTACTATTTTGTCCTGTGTATGTATTAACAATTGTGCGTCCAATAAATGTTATTTCTTTCTTTCTTTCTTTCTTTCTTTCATCTCCATAATTTTTACATCGAAAAGTTCTAGCACATTAGATCACAACAGAACGCAAACGAAAACGGTGTGACACGAGACCGAACGTGCTTTCACATTCCCCGAATACCGGGGGACGTTTAACCTGTCGATTCGGTAAAGTAATTTTTGGTCGTGTGTCCTCCGTACATTAGTGGCTGTAATGACGAGTAAGTGAGTATAATCGCCGCTAAGCGATGTGTTTGCGACGCTGCCTCTGGGGCTTCGGCCGCTACCACACACTCGATGTGACACTGACGAGCGGAATTTTGGCATACATTGGTCCTTCGTAGTATTCGAGTTTACTTTTATGAGCAACTCGAACTCGATTCATGTTTACGAATTTAGTAGTGAGACATATAAAAGTTGTGCTTATGGCTAGAAGAACTTCTATCTATGAAAAGGAGATATATAAGGATGTCAACTGTCTCATTATCAATTGAAAACATTTCCTCTGCAACATTCAAGAAAACTCAATTGGAATATGGTTTTTCTCTAAATATTAATACTTATACTTCTTTTTAACCATCAGCAAAAGTTTAAAACTGCGAATACCGTTATCGAGCCATCAACATTTCTTTGACGTTATCGTGTTAAATTTCAGTCAGTAATAGCTAATTTGATCTTTACCGTATTTTTTCTTTTCAGTAGAAAACATCCACCGTTGTGTTATTTTCTTTCACGAGATATTCATCATCGTCCTAGTGGTCCCGTACTTAATCAGACTCCGCTTAGATCATGATTCAGGATTTAACAAGTCTGGTTATTGCATTAAATTATTAGATGTGTGATCAGCAGAATTAGGAACAGTTTCAATAGCATCCTAAAGACCAATGTCTTTATCTTCGCTCTGGAAGTGTTTTATTCGAAAAGTGACAATTGCGGAGACTTACCATTTCTCGTGATAGTTACTCTTAGTCTTTTAATTTATGTAGGTACTCCATAAATATAGCTGCTAACATAGTTTTTTAAGCCACGCTACTAACCTATATGGATGTAAATTCTGTCCGAAATAAAGAATATTTAATTTAATTTAATTAAAGCGTCTGTCGTTCATCGAAATGGTATTCTATTTAATAATTGGACAATTTATATGTTATTTTCGTTGATACTGCCTACTTTTCCTTTGAAAAAAAAATATAAATCAAGTCGCCAGTAACTGATAGTAGTGGTGTCATTCGTCGCGTGAGTTCGTCACTTAAGGACACCGCCTTAAGGTTACGCTTAAGGTGACTTAAGTGGAAAATGCGACTGAACATCGTGACCGGGTAAAGAAATACTCACGTGTCATTTGCGCGGCGTGCCCTTTAATTTGTGTCTCCCCGGGGCAGAGGGCAGCACTAGTGCGGGCGACGTCGCGTGCGTTATTAGTTAATGCACGATGCACGCAGTATTGAAAATATACACATATTTTTCCAACTGTCTCTCAAATCCGTTTGTATAAACAGTAAAAAAAACAAAAAAAAAATTAGTTAATTTTACTAGATACAATAATAATATACTTATACAAAAATTACGTACTAAAAATGTTAGTTAAAATGTTGTTATTAAGAAATTACGTCAATATTCCAAAAGAAAAAGATACACTTACTTGCACAACATTTTCGCTGATATTCAATGCACCTATTGAAAGGATGCAAAAGTTTAATGGAATTAAAATGTATAAATAGTTAGATATCCTTCGACAGTTAACACAATTCACACTGCCTCGCAAAAAGTTTGTTTGCCCATAACTTGAGAAACATGATTCCAAACGAGTAATACACTGAAACTGAAACTGTTTGATACTACAAAACTACTTCATAAAATTATATCACCTATCTCATGTACTTAGGTACAATTACGTATAAGCCTTTATTCTAGAATAGCAGCGCCCCGCGGTTTCACCCGCGTAGTTCCCGCTCCCGTGGGAATATGGGGATAATATAGCCTATGTTACTCGCTGATAAAGGAGCTTTCCTTTGGTGAACGAATTATTCAAATCGGTCCAGTAGTTTTGAGACTTTTTGATGCAAACAAACAAACAATTAAATATTTCCTCTTTATTATATTAGTATAGATAACTACCCCCATAATCCATATATTTAGGTGATAAATAAATAATTAGGTATTCAAAAAGTATTAATAAATTTAATAATAAACATACCTATACACTTATATATAATAAAACGTGCCGTCAACTCTAGCAGAATGTGATCACAACAGATGTTTAAATAAAAACCCATTTTAAAATAAACCATTTCACGTGCAGCAGGGCCGTATTCGGGAAGTATGCTTTGGGCCGGGCTCCCAAATCAATATTTCCTCTTAACCAATTTTCCTTTCCAGCCATGCGTAATTATGGCTAAAATAAAGATTTATCGGAAACCACATCGATCTCATTAAGTCTCAAAGGGGCTATTAGACACGTCGAATTACGGAGCCCGTGCAAGGACTTGGGACGGAAGCGGTGTTGCCATGTTTACTCATTTGTATCTCATTATTAACCAATAAAAAATACTGGAGTAGACTGATATATTAATAATCATTTTGTAATAACAAAAATATTATGTATAGTACAATTTAAATTACGACCACCAGTGGATGTAGAAGCAAGGAGTCTAAGCCAAATCCACATGGAACTCATTAACTGAGGGTCCTATCCCCTACTGAAAGCTAGTGATGAACTACTGTAATATCAATTTAATGACAATCATAAAACAGGTATACTTTCATGTCACCACATATATGCAGCAATGATTTACCATTTTTTAACAATTTTTACCTTCCACGACAAAAAGGGGCCTATTTAAGGCCCCACACATAAAACGGAACAGAACCCGCTTACCGCTTTTAAAAGGATTTTTAAAGTTTATTTCTACAATTTTATTGACACATTTTTATACCACAAGATGATAACAGACACATTGCAATATAAATTTATATTGAAAGTTACTTACAAGATTCCTTTCTTCAAAATTATGGAATACTATTTCATACCTTTTTATCCAATAATATGGCAACACCGTCGGGACGGAAGCCGCGGCCGTCGTATCCAACATATGTTGATTTCAATCAGCCGATTAATGAAGGACCCGGGTTCACCACAGAGCGAAGTCCCTTAAAGGGACGGGAAGGGATGACTGAGTAGATGGTTCGTTTATTTTCTCCGTGGAAGTAGGTCATAATATGATCAACGGAGAAACAACGAGCTTAGGTGAAATCGTTGAAACGGTTTTCATTAGGTCATCATCAATTAACAAAGAAGTCTGGTAGCCTAATTAATTAATTCCATAAATGAAGAACCGTTTGCTGAGGTCACAACACAAGACAGTAAGCTCGTACAGGATAGCCAAACCAAACATATTTTAGTCTCAAAAAGACAGGTTTCATTTTCTATCGTTTATTTATAGAATACAAAATTAATTTAGTATAGATATCGATGTTCATCTTACCAGTAAGATATATCGGAAACCATATCATTTAGTCCTGGTCTCATTAAGTCCCAAAGGGACAATTTGTTTTATGTAAGCGTGAACTTCTTCCCAACAGTCTTACCTATAGACGAAGTATTTCATACATACATACATAACATCACGCCCATAATCCCCGAAGGGATAGGCAGAGTCAAAGGGGCAGCATGCCCCTTCAACAACATTCAGCCAAAAATAAAGCCGGGCTGGGTTAGATGGAAAATTGTAAAAAAGCAGTGACAAGCAGCTAACCTGTCGCCTACACAATCACACACCCAAAACCCGATATACAATTAGTCGCCTTTTACGACATGCTAGGCAAGAACCACAGTTGGCATATTCTTTTTAAGTCCCATACCAACACGGGACAGTGGGCTGGGTTGGATGGAAAGCTGTGAAAAAGGAGTGACAAGTGGCTAGCTCGGGACGAAGTATTACGCTAGTAGAAAATCGGCTTAAATTTTTCACATTACGTTCAGATACAAAATTATAATCTTAAAGATACCGCATTAGTCTCGCTGTCATCACTTTTGTCTCACGCGGCAAGATCGCATAGTCACCCTTTTTTTGTCAGCCGTATCACAGGTCGAGAAATGACGCAAAAACAAAAATATTTCATACTTCGTCACGCTCGTCCTCACCACACTCGCTATTTATTTTGAGCTAGTAATAAATTAGTTTTGTGAGAAATTAATAAAAAGTTAAAGGCAAAAGAAACACCCTTGCTCGAATCCATTAGTGATACCTGTCTGAAGCTGTTGTTAATTAAATCTCCTTCAAAACTAGACGCAACTTTGTTATGTTTTTAATAAGATTAGAATTCAAGTCTCAGAATTGATGGCAATTATAGAATTAATAAAATTACGAAATTGTGTTTTTATTTTACACCTACGTAGTGCACACGGAATAATTCGGGTGACGTTTGCATTATGTGTGACATGTAATGCATACAGAGTGCCTACGGACAAATTCCCTAATTGTTTCACTGAAACCCAAATAATATAATTCATTTTGTCAAAATTCATTTCTATAGACAGTATTTGGACCAAAGGTTTTTTATAGATACAATGACAATCGAATCGTTTACCTAGTAGGTACCAAGAAGGTAGGTTATCCTAATTATATTAACCCTAAAATAATGAAAATAGATCGAGTTTTTATTTCTGATATGGACTATAATTATGTTCGTATTTTTTTAAACTGCGCTCTCTTTTCTGTTTTCATTCAATTGAAATGATTACGGTAATAATTATGAAAAATGCATTTTAATAATGTAGCCCGTTAATTAGCGTATGCCCGCAAGTAAAATTTTATATTATTTTTCTTCTCACCGCAAAATTTCTTAATTGCCATAGCAATAACAACATCCTTCTCAATTATAACTGAAACGGGAGTAAAATAAGACAGCTCTTAGGCAATTTCACACATGTCGCTATCATTCTCTAAAGAGTATACGTAATGAAAGGGATCTACAATACAAAATTAACAGGAAATCCTCATTATATTTATAGTACGCATGCCCTATTACGATCATAACTTAAAACGGAAAGTTTTTAATATTAAAAAAAAAATCAGTTGAATTGAGAACCTCCACCTTTTTTTGGAAGTCGGTTAAAAATTGAGGTAAATACTTTAACGCTTACACTTAAAAATATACCTAGTCTATCTAAAACGCCGATTACAATGCATATCCTCGGATAGTGGTGGTGAACCTTTTTTTAAACAGACGTGGCAGGTTTCTAAGATTTCAATATTAATTGATTCTTGGAATGGAGCGGGTAATATTAATGTTATTGTCAATTATGTACTTTTGTTCTTTTAAATAAAATGCGTGCCTGTCATTTTTGCCATTGACAGTGCCATTATTTCGTAGGTACTGCATAGATCTTCCATCTTTCTATCATGTTTGACTATCTCATCGTAAGCTCTTTTTATTTACTGGAATCCATTCCATAATTTTTACTTTACTGCTTTCGCCTCTCCGCCACCAATTTGTTCCTCGCTTTCCAGTATTTGCAACTGGAGTCTACTGTAATACCGAACACGGCTCGCTGTCGTATTAATGCGCCTATACATTGATATTAATAGGCCTGGCCTCTGCGGTGGCCTCACGAGGCGTCGCGTGCCCGCCGACATATGGCCTATGTCAGGTGGACGGGGCACCTGTCTGTGTGCTATCTGTGGATGTGGATACTTGCATCATATAACTTGTTTATATTACCTTATGTTTTTACCTTATGTTGGTTTGTATTTACTGGCGTTAATTTGTGTATAATAAGTAAAATATTCAGCAGGCCGTACCTAAGTCTCATTTACGACACAAGTGCACTCTTAAATGTTTAAGGCAAAATTAAAAGCCTTCTATGTAATTTAGGAGACCAATTGACGAAAATAAGTAATTACAATCAATAAATTCAATTGGCTGAATGTGGTTTACGGAGCTTATTATTTCTGTACTCTGCCTATCCCACCGGGAAATGCGGGCGCGATACTTTTTTTTTTTTTTGGAGTGGACTATCGGTATTTGCCCGAAGGCGGCCTTTACTAGCTACCGGGCTGATGGAGGAGCGGGAAGCTCTCACCCCTAAGGCGCGATACTATGTATCTATGTAGGTATTTATGTGATTCATCAATACTTATATAATTACTCTCAACACGTATATGTACGAACGTCTATGTACTTACGCTTCGCATATGAGGCAAGTCCGTGCCCTTCAGCAGTTTACCAACTGCCATTGTCACCTCCAGTCCTGCTTGCTTCACGTTGTCGAAAAATGACTTATCGGCACACGTCTAGAGACAAGTTTACATAACAATTTAGTGTCGCAACACAAGTTTCGCCATACTTTCCGCGCTGCAGCCGACGTGTAAGATAACCACTCGCACCGAGGCGATTCAATTGTCGCGAACGAATTCATTTCACAAAACTCATCTTGCCGACGACGGGTGACGACACGACAAGGAGTATGGGTTGAATTAGAAGTGACATTCAAACTATGTGAGGATTTGAAATATATTATTTAGGTCGAATTTTGTGATGACAATGTATGGTTAAAGTGACCATCGACTTTACGTGATACTCGAGTCATGATTAGTGAGAAGAAAACAAAAAACAAACTATAAAAAAGGGTAAAATCCAGCACATTGAACGAATTAGATTATTAGACAGAACAATGGTCATTTATTCGACGTTTACCCAAAAAGTTTATAATTCTTTTTATATCTACATAAACGGACTAGTAAAAAAAGACTCCACGCTGTCATACTACAGCGTGAAGCCACGTTTAAGCATGTGTAAGTGAGATATTTATGGATATCAGATATCGGATATCTGTCATTTGGAGCGCTTATTATGTCAATGTGTGACGTTGAAGTTGCGTGTCAAGTTGGAGCACCTGAGGAGCTTCAACGTTAAGTTAGAGGCGCGGAGTCCTTCTTTTTTTACTAGTCCGTGTCTACTACTTTTACTTTTGAACAATAGGACAAAATTAAAAATAAAGGCGAATGAAACTTCAGTTTAAGAATGCTAATATGATGATTGATGATTTTTTCGACACAGGTACAAGTTCTTATTGCCAACTCAAACTTCAACCAACTGTAGCCTAACACGGAAAAGAAAAAGTAGCATTATGTCAGCTGCCGAGTATGTACAAGTAGATAAATTGAAAATGTCACCAGAATTTTCCAGCAACTCTTCTGTAACCATTAAAGTCACTCTGCACACAATTAATTCGACATCGTCAGCGTAATTCCATTGCCTAATTCAAATACAAAAATGTTTAAAGCTCACAAAAGTCTGTTGTCTATTCCAGCGGGCGTACATCGGCGGCGGCACCGTCGGCGACGCGTGCCCGGAAGCGTCACGGCCGCGTGAAGACCGGAAATGGGCAGGATGACCGGATCCTATCTCCGCTCCTACCTGCCGGCCATGTTGTGGCGTCACCCAGCCGCGCCTCGCTCACAATATATCTGATGGTGGATAGATTTTCGACTTGTTAATGTGCTTGCTATGTTTACTTACAACACTGTCGTATGTGGTATTGTAAAATTGATTACTTATTAAATTTTTCAAAAATAAATGACGCCCTTTCATTATCATTGTCCGCCTACGAAGAATTGCTACATAACTTAAGTAAATTTGCACCATTTTTTATGTTTTCCGATGTGCGAGTTAGTTCTTTCAAATCTATTTGTCACAGATGCTGATAATATTGAGTAGGTAAGTGTAATTTTACAAGAAAAGCAATTAGGTACACCTTAAATTAAAATCCGTTGTTGGCCAAATACATAATTTGCGTAGCATAGAAGAATACACCGATCATTTGCTCTTAAGACACTATAGTATTTCTTGAAAGCAAATTTTGATATGCAGTAGTTAAAAGCATATATGTTATTAAGTGAATCACGTCACATCACCCCCATAATCCCCAAAGGGGTAGGCAGAGTCAAAGAGGCAGCCGACCACTTTAAAAACAATCTGCTGGGTTAGATGGAAAATTGTGAAAAAGTAGTGACAAGTGGCTAGCTTGTCGCCTAGGTAGGTACACAATGACATACCCAGAATCCGATATACCATTAGTCGCCTTTTACAACATGCTCGGCAAGAAAAACAGATGACACATTCTTTTTAAGTTCCAGAGAAACATGGGACTAGTTAGTGAATCGATTATAATAATATCTAAATTGACTTTTGTCTTTGTGTTAAAGAAGATACTCTACTGATACTCCCAGTACAAGAAATGTACTAGTTTGAAGAACAGACAATCAGTGTGCTTTGTATTATCTATTTTTATTGATAATATACGACAATCTTTCCATGTCCAATGCCTCTACAATATTCTTATTCATTTAAATGACTGCCCGAAAAACGGCACAAAAATTTATATAGGTAAGTAAGTAATGTACGCAAAACAGCTAATATTGATTCAACAGAACGTTCCTTTGTTACAAAACGAATTTCTATTTTACATTGTAACTTCAGAATTCATTTCCCTTCCACTTTATTAATTAACATAATTACTTAATAACTACAATTAGCTCACAATGCCACCAAGACGGCGTCCATTTTGAAAAACTACGTGGCATTAAAATGGCACTAAGGAGGTCTGTAGAGCGAAATGCACTTATTAGCCAGGGGGGCCTAATGGTTGCCATTCACGGCTGAATGGAGGCGCGGAATTGCCAGCAATTATACACTCGGCAATGATAACCGGTGGATGCTCCATGAGTAAACTACGGGAAACTTTCAGCAGCTAATGTGGTGGCTGAGGGAAATAAACGGGTGAGGAGGAATTTTGGCGTTCCTGGCTCCTCTTCGGCTTTACTTTATTTACATGGACTATGTAAAAGATGTCAGCCGCGCGATATCGTTCGACAGTCACAGAATAAACATAGTCGTCTGGCTATTTACTATAAATAATCGTTTTTTTTTTGTATATTCTAACGTCAACATCGTAGAGATTATATTGATAGGGTTGAAAACATGCGTCAAACTATATATTCGTACATTATATATTATTATATAAACCTAAATGAACATAATTCATACTATATTATACAAATATCTGTCCAGCTAGTTAAGTTCGTAAATGTCATTAAAGTTAAAGTGCTTACCGTTTAATCCTAGTACCTATAAGTAAATAAGTTATTTATTAACTCATACAAGTCCTGAAACCTTGTCAAAAGCTTTATAACAGATTGATTGAAATATCTGGCAACAAAATTGGTCGCTTGCTCCCTCTTTGATAACTGGACTCGTACGATAAAGATTAGACCCATTTTATTACAACAACAAGAGAGGCTAAATACCGTTACGAAGAGTCAAATCCTTTGTATATGTCTAGTACATTAAAATGGGGTTATTGTGGATTACGAGGTAAAGTTGATTATAAAGCTTCTGCTAATCGCGAAAACACAGTATTGGCGATTACCAAAAGAAAGTGTGTATCAAGTGTAACAAAAGGATAAGGCATTCTTTCGATGTTGTGGAATATCATTTAAACAGAGCACATGCAATGCCTTACATATATGTATAAGACCCAAGTTTAAAAAAAAAAAACGATATATGTATATCTCAAATGTAACTCGAGTTGTTCACGTGCACCGTAAACTCAAGTACCATTTGAGAAATTCAATTGAATTTTATTTACTGACCATGCCAGCATTCTGTAGAAATAAAAGTAGGCAACACCGAGACAGGTCGTGAATTCCCGCCCACCGCACTTGCGGTCGCCAGACCTCTCCCATTCGTATACCAGATGACGTTTAAACGCCGATCCCGAGTTAATATTTACCCTTAAAACATAGCAAATTACAATAATAACCATTCGAACGACGCCTAACTGTATAGAAGCGAGTCCAATAATTATAGTCTTATTTGACATCTCACGTTTATGTACGTACATACTTATGTGCTCGTCTTATAAATAGGAGTAAGTAGGTATCTGTGTTAGCAAACTCTGCAGAAAAGCAATTTCCTTTTTCCTTTTTAAATGATCTAACTAAGGTGCAGCTAATGCACTTTCATCGACAATGTACAGATTTGTCATATTCTATGAATTTCCACAGAAATGCTTATGTCCACTGCACCGGTAAATCCATATGTTGTTTGCTTTAACAAGAAGCACATGATCCGGATACTATCTACTTGACAGCTACCTGTAGCAATATACATACGTAATTACAAACATTATGCATACATATATCTATACTTACTTATATTATAAAGAGGAAAGATTTGTAATTTTGTATTTTTGTGTGTGTGTATGTTTGTAATGAATATACTCAAAAACTTCTGAGCCGATCTCAAAAATTCTTTCACTATTGGAAAGCTACATCATCCGGAAGTAACATAGGCTATATTTTATCCCCATATTCCTACAGGAACGTGTACTATGCGGGTAAAACTGTGGAGCGCTGCTAGTAAGTGTATAAAAGAGGATAAAGTTTTGGTGTTTCCATACCTAAATATGTAGAAATAAGGCTGAATTTATAGAGTATTTTAACTGATTGGTTACTAAATGAATATATAAATAAACACATATTCGCCAGGCAAGCTATCGTAGGAGGTAAACTATCTGGTAAACAGTAAAACCGCAAATTGCGACGCCAACCTTGATCTAGTGATGATAAAAAGATAACTTATCAACATATTTTTATTGCAGTAATTATTGATTATTTTCAATCACTGGACAAGTCAAATAAATTGATACTAAAAACTTACCTAAAAATCATTTACTATTTTTACATATATAAAATACGGAACTGTCATTCAACATACCAGATGTGGTGTTTTGTACAAATATAATTATATAAAATATATCAGGAATTCAACAACGTAACAGTCTAAATTTCTCACATTTAGTTGCCAAATTCTGTGTAAGCAGCGATATTACGTAATTGGCAATTACGCGAATCTCACAATTATAGTTACCGCTTCCTTTACACAATGTTGTTGCTCGAATTTCTTCACATTTCAATGAGTCCCTGACAATGCACGGCAGGGTAAGTCACGACTGGATCCCCGGAGGGTAACCACCTGTGTTCCCGAAAGAGGAAATGTGGAAACACTTCTTATTTTTAATAATTTGTCGTCATTACCAGCGCAGCGTGATCGTGCGCCACTCAAAGAAGCCGCATTCAATGTGTAGTTTTTGAAAGCCGAATAACGAGACATCAATAAAGTTGAATAGTGCTCTTCTGTCAGTGATACAGATTGCTTGTGAAACGTTTCGGGGAATGACTATTGATAGGCTAGGTTACACCTATTGATTGATGTTGCTAACGTGATGATTTCATCACTAAATCAAGTGATAATTATATCTAATACTTTCTTCAATAAGTAGGTCGAAATCTTGGTAGGTACAATACATCATCAAAATTGCTTCTATTGAATAATGGATTTTCAAAGTACCTACCTACATTATAGAGCTATTGATGCTTAGGTAGATAGTGTGACTTTTGGAACTACTTTTGCTAATATAATTACCAAAAATAAGTTTAGGTAGTATGAGTATTTTAAATTATTTTTTTTGCATATTTTGTAACCGATATCAAATTAAGTATTTAGAAAAAATAGTCTATAAATAACTTATCGAGGAACTATTGAAGGTGTATGCTAGAATCATCCGATTGCAACTTACAGGAAACTTACATTACCCATATTCAGAGTGTTTAATGATAGTTTTTAACCAGGGGGGTATATTATAGTAAATAGACCAGCAGGTTCCTTGGCACACGAGTTCTAGGGGGGGCAGGCACTTCTTGGACTCTCTCATTAAAACACATCTATTAAAAGTACTATTTTTAAATGGTATTTGCGAAGGTTGGTTGTATGTAAATATCAATCAATTAATAAAATCCATAAATCACATTATAATATCAAAACAATGAATATCTACAACATTACTAAAGATTTTGCTATCCTGAATTTTTCATTGAATTATACGCAATTCATAAACTGTTTGATAAATATATAAGAAAAGGTACTTATCACTGTCGTATAGAAAGATGCAACTTCTTGAACATATAACTTGAACACATAACTTGATCATATAACTTAGACACAATTTGTTCATAACAACGTGACGGTGTCAGGCGCATCGACGGGCACTTCGTCTGCGTGCCTCAGCGACTCCCTAGTGTTCAACAGCATTTTCTCCAGCTTCATGGTCTCGCTCCTCACCAACACAGTCACGTAGACTTGCATTACTGTAACATAAGTTAATCTAGCTAGGTATACTCATCCAACACTCATCATCTTCCTAGCGTTATGTCCCGTGCTTAGACGGGGTCCGCTTAGATCTTCGTAACCCTAAGACAGAGGAACCAGACAATTTTTGGATCATGGAATTTTTTTATTCGTGGTATACTCATCCAATACTACCGGATAGGAATGGCTCGGTGAACTAGGTCATTCCTGTCAGATCCTCCTAAGAAGGAGCTAATGGAGCCGTAGAGCGCAGAGAGTGTGCTAAGGTACAAAATTCAAGTTGATCTAGATTCCTTGTCTCACCTCCTAAGGCGGTGTATTATAATATATAACTTTAGTTAAGAGGGTTTACATACCCCGACCATTCTATTTTAGCCGGAGAGCGTTCCTTCCATGCAATAGACCCTGAGACCCCCACAGGTATGTAAAGTATTTCCCTCGAGAAAAAAGCTCTCGTATAATCTAGTACCTAACTACGTTTCCTTACCATTATATCAAATCACGAAGTCACGGCCTCTGGAGTGACAATACTCCACAATGTAAAATTCAAGAAAAAAACAGGCACATAGATTATTTATTAGATATAGGACAATTTCATGCCTGTTTTGTTCTTGATTTTTCAATTTTTTTCTAATCTATTGCTTGCGTCTGGACCTATACCCAGTGGCGGTCCGCCTCGGGCCTCTGGTCCTGGGGGCCTCATATTATCTCCAACTTCCCATCATCCTAAATCAAATAATGGAACATAACTAATACGATGGAAATTACTTACTTTAATTACGAACTACGTACCCACAGCTAGTAATCCTGCTGAAACATCCAGATATTCCCTCCGAGACAACAGAATAATCAGCGGAACCAAAGCCGCGAAAATAGTGAGAATAGTATAGCAATTATACAACCTCAGCATGGATATGTCTTTCTGAAAATTAATTGTTTGTACAATTTTTCGCTCGGTAGAGTTGACGTTGTAGTCCGGTCAATCTAGACATTCAAAGTTATAATAATTAATGATCCAGCTGAAAACTAGTAAACTTGTTCAAAACATAATCAAAAATAACATTTCAAAATTCCCAATGATTCCGGTACTTGGAAAATAATTTAAACGAGATCAAAGGTAAACAAATGGGGTTTTCGCGACTTTCACCAACACAGTAAGTTTTATCATAAAATTACCCCAAACCAAAATTGTAGATCACAAAATTATCTATAAAAAAGGTACCAATACTTTTTTCTTAAGAGCCACCGTTTCTGAGATAGAACAATTTTAAAAATCCCAATCGAATAACATTTTTTCCAAGTACCGGAATCATTGGGAATTTTGAAATGTTATTTTTAATTATGTTTTGAACCAGTAGATATACAAATTTTCAGTTGGATGATAATTAATGTAACTTACTCTTAAATTTTGGTCTAATTTGGCCGGACTATTGGGCATTTTGCTTATTTAAACATCGTTGAACCATAGCAACATAGTTTAGGACAGTCAATCAAATGATAATATGACCAAAGATGTAAAAAAATATATAAACAATAATAACCTTCATCAATGGTCTGTGTCGAACCAAATTTAATAATGCAAAAAAAATTATAAGTCTAGCTAGAACAACTGCTCCACTCGCTCTATCCTAGAGCCGGAATAAAATGTACATTCGAACGTTTTCCTCTCCCCTATCTTCTACTTCTTAGGATGTATTTAGTTAAAAATAGTGACTATCAGATTACACTAGTTAGTAGTTTTTTTCGGAAAATATTTTATTAGTTGTATAATGAATCATATCTACCTGACAGCCGCCAATCAATAGGACCACATTCAGTATGATGCCCATGCCCAGTATACTGAACAGCACTGTGGATGTGACCACCTCCAAAGATGCACTTCCTGTCAACGTTGATTTCCTCACTTCAGTCGTAACCACCAAACAAGCTACTGCCAGCAGAGAGAGAACCTGTTAATTGGACCATAATTATTATAATCATATCCTCATTACCGATTTCAGTCGAGGCTGCCAATCCTGACGGGAGTTAGCCAACTACGCAGTAGATACCTATTTAAGCGCACAAGTATCTGCGTAAGCACAGGTGAACTCTTTATTCCTCCACTCTCATAGTCCGGTGACTCGGCCAGATAGCCGGAGAGAGATCAGGCGCAGAACCAACGGCTGAACGTATTTTCCGAGACACAGGAGTGATAAACTGAAATTCATGAATATGGTCATGAATTTCGGTGGCGCTTGCTACCGATAGTCCAGCGAAACAGTGAGGTTCATATTAATATTCAATTAACAATTAAAAGCTTCTTATAAACCAACTATTAAACCGAACAACATGAATTAAATATTAAAATTGAAGAATACGTAGAGCAACAATTCCGTAAGTTTTATATGTAGACCAGTTCTACTTAAAGTGATATTTTTTTATAGCTTTCTAGCTAGATAGTAAAATTTATTATTATCCAGATAGTAAAAAAACAGTGTATCTTATTCAAGTTCATATTTAGCAGAAAATTACTAAAATTGGTGCGTTAAAATATTCAGAATTAGGAATACACAGAGAAAAAAAACTGCTATTTAATAAATGTTCTGAAGAATTCTTGCTCGTATGTTTTATCAGGCGTTAACCTGTTCATTCACTTAAAAATATTAACAACTAGCTGACCCGGCGCACTTCGTAACGCCTCGTTCTCGGATTTTCAAATTATTTTTTTTCCGTGCAACTTTTTTTTTTTCTTTCATAAGATCCTTCATCTGATAATAACAAACACAACTAAAAAAGAATTAGCGAAATCGGTTCAGCTGTTCTCGAGATTTGCGCTTACCAACACATTCAGCAATTCATTTTTATATTATAGATGTACCAATGTAGGTACATATTATATTCTTTTATCTACTAAGTGCATACAGATTCAAAATGATTTAAGTTCACAGACTATTTGTATTAACTTTAAAAGATATTGTTATGGTATTGTGGTTGGTTTATTAATGACTATAGTTTATTATGGGCTATTTATTAGTGGTTTAAGGCGAAACTTCAACTCTGTCTATCCTTTTAAAGATCGCGAGTGTGATAGTATTAATTATGATTTAAATAAAAGTTTTAATTACGCAAAAACTCTAAACAGATTTTGCTGGAATTAATTTGGCACACAGGCAGTTTATAACTTGGATTAACCACCGGGAAATCCCTAAAGTGAATTAACTCTATCCTTGGACAATGTCATGGTAGATACAAGAGGTTTTAAATAAGTCTAACTATGCACATTTTAATTGAAATTTAGCTTGTTTATAACATTAATTATAGGCCGGTGCCAACGCTAACTTGGATTAAGTACCTATATTCCCATTATTATTATTAGATAAATAGATAGATAGATATTCTTTATTGCACGACAAACAAATACAGAAATAATGAAACAAACAAATACAATACAATTTAGGCGGTCTTATCGCTAAAAGCAATCTCTTCCAGACAACCTTCAGGTACCTAGATGAAAATAAGCTAATGAAAAGAGAGCCGTGCAGTAAATCATACTAATAAAAAGGTGATACAATAATTAGTCTATCCTTCTATACTAGACAGAGATAAGTGCACTTACTACATTGATGATTCCAAATAACATAATCCCATAGCGCAAAGGTAAGCAGAAGCAACACCTCTTAACCTCTGGCACTTTGACGCGCATTTTAATATGTTTAATGTCTTATTAAACACACAAAAATAAGCTAACAGCTCCTTTAAAGAGCTGCACTTTGCAAATAATTAAACAATCATAAATAATGAAGTAACTCCTGCCAATGTAAACATATTTACTTAGTAAGTAGATAACAGTTATGCTAGTAAGATGACATCTTTTGTACCAATGTCAGGGAGTACGTTGACTTTATTGAATAAGATTTATTGTAACACTTGATCTGTAATAATATAATACAGATACGTACTCGTTTCTACTTGCGTATTAGGGGCCATCGACAAGGACGGGGGGAATCAAAAAGTCATGAAATTCGTGTGAAGTACTTTATGGATGGCCCCTTACCTAAAGTATGTATTTACATACTTACTAACCTAATTTGCCTAACCTCTTTCAGGAGATGGCTTGAGTATGATCATATATCTACTTAATAACAAGAAACTGCCCTAAAACACATAATTTAATAACCAGGCTCATCCACATTTGGACGTCCATCCTCGATTTTTTTTATTCCAGGTAGGTCTACCCTATGATTCATCTAGGTCCATTCCAATTAATATTAAACAACAGATGTACTTATATTTCAAATAAACCGGCCTCCGTAATAGTAAATATTAATCATTGTAGACATTTTCAAAAGCGAGTTTGTTTATTTATTTGTTATCTACTCGTTCACGTCTCCATTACTAGGTATCTACTCAATCGTTCATTGCAAAATTTTGTATAGGTACGCTTTATCCCTATCAGAAATTTGCTACCGTTCTTGAGGGATAAAAAATCATAATCATCACACCCAAAACCGCATAAAAAGGTATACCTACCTACTTATATTTTTACTAAATGTATTATGTTTATCTAATACCTAAAAATTTTGCAAAAAACAACTTTTGAAATTTACTTAAGTAATTAAAATGGTCTAATAACTGTTACGTAAAAAATTAGCTATTAATTGATCTAAGTAAATGTCTCATAGTAACAATAAAAATTGTGCTAAAAATAAAAAAAAACCGCTTATAGGTCTCTAGTAGCCATACCCTTGTTTGTCGACTTTATTATCATCATCCATCAAAGTACATTGCCAAACACCGTCCATTTGACTTAGTTCCTCGAAGATAGTAGACAATTTAGAACGTTTTTATAAAACAAGTGATGTGTTAAGTGATTAAAAAAATCCTAAAGCTATAGAACCGTGATCATGGCTAAGAAATGGGCTGTAAGTAAGTAACAAACGTGTTTTGTTTTGTTCTGGAACTGTTTTACTGTTTCCTATGATAAGAGGATACGATACGAGTGGCTTAGATCCCTTCATATAAACCGAAAGCTTTCTTAATCTACACTACACCCATCTAAACTTCTTGTACATTGTATTTTATCCTGTCCCTTTAGTTCCTACTTAAGTACCTACTTCCTCTATCACCGTTTCTAATCCAGGGGAATTTTTTGGATTCTCCCGCTGGAGCCGAGAGATTCGGCAGGGAGATTCGGATTCCTGACCGTAAAGAAGGACTCATCTTCATCCAAAATTGAATTTAAGGTGTATACCTACCAACTCAACCTGGAATACAACCCCCATCCCAAGTAACACAGATAGCAGTATAAGGTCTTAGTAACAGCAAACCCGGGAGCGATAAGCTTAAAAAGCTGTTGATTAATGTCTGAGTAAACGTGTACTCAGCTCTTATTCAAGCAAATTGGGCACACTTTTAAATGCTTTAATTTGAATAATAGCAATATAAAATCTGAGTAGTAGCAATGTAATTGTCCACATAGCTTAATAACTTCTGAAAAACGGCAGTCGTTACTTATACACAGATGTTTTATCATGTTTATTCAGATAAATATTTGTGGCTGTGATATTCAAAAACTACTCAGCTATAAGCACATTTGTACCACACTATTTCAAACAAAATGTGTGTTTCCTTCAAGAAATTGTTGACATCATTAATATTTATTAGGATATTAATGTGGACGGAATGAATACTTGGAATTGTTAAGTAATTTTTAAAAATACGAGTTTTAGCTATTATACAAGTGAAATAATATTGCGCAAGTAATTTTGTCGTCAATAACGTATGTCCTGTAACTATTGGTTTTACGCGCCGCTTCAATATCGAAGTTTAATGATAGAAATAAGTTAATGTACAAGACAGAAATAAGGCAAAAAAAAACTTTTAGCGTAATTCCTTATTTTAGTGTTTTAAAAGTAATAATTAGTTTATGTATAATACTCGAATTTGTATCTGAATTAATAAAACACAGCATTTGATAGCAAAAACAATTCCAAAAAAATTTTTTTTTGAGGTTATAATGGCGATTCCTATAAATCTGATTATTAGCTGCTCACGGAGCTGTTTTACCGAGCTGCTGCTGAATAATAGTTTTGACTCGTCACATATTAAGCCTTTATTTGGCAAAGCGCGGTATGGCGGAATAATTTCTGAATAACAGTTGAGTATTTGTTCACATGTTTTATTAAACAGCTTATTAGGGTTCAAAACAGAACAATCAAAAACTAGAATTTCGTGGAAAAATGATTAGGTGATCGATCGAACTTTATTATTTAACTATTATATAATGCAATCATTTCACTTAAATAAAAAAAAATAATTAAGCAAATGAATTAAAGCTATTTAGGTATACCAATCTAACGTAAAAAGGATGTAAAATATTTTTTTTATTTTGTTTTATTTAGAAAAAAAAGCTGTGGTAATCATATTTTTTTTTTCAACTTACGTACCTATGTCTAGTTTGAGTTAACTACTCGTATGTACTGCATACCTTATTAAAATGCTAAAAAGGGAAAAGAAACGAGGTCTCTTTTGGTTCCCCATCTATTCTAATGATAATGTAGCAATTTTTCATTGTCTGAAAACAAACGGATATTATACCTACACTAGCTGTGCCAGCGGTGTCACCCGCGTTTATGGTTAATATTATATAGACTATTTCCGTCATACATGATTTCTATGTAACTTTAATCATTAAGGCTGCACACGCGACGGAAGCTTAAAAATGGAGTAACTTCTCCCGTTTTCCCAACATTTCCCGTCACTACTCTGCTCCTATTGATTGTAGCGTGATGAAAAGTATACTATCTGCCCAGGAGTATGAAGAATAATTGTACCAAGTTTCGTTAAAATTCGTCGAGTAGTCTTTGTTTCTAAAAGGAACATACAGACAGACAGACAGACAAAAATTTTACTGATTGCATTTTTGGCATCAGTATCGATCACTAATCACCCCCTGATAGTTATTTTGAAAATATATTTCATGTACAGAATTGACCTCTCTACAGATTTATTATAAGTATAGATAAACGGAAACCTAAAACAAAATTAAACCTAGCTAGATAGATTAATTGCCCCCGAAACCCCCTACATACTAAATTTTATGAAAATTCTTGGAGCCGTTTTCGACATTCAGATTACAATATAGATAGGTATACAATAGTTTATTTATTTAAAGATACGTATTAATAATATCAAAATGACACATAATTTGAGTATACTATACAAATTCAAAACCTCGGACACAACAAAAGGTAGATTTATACTACCGCATTGAATGTACTACAAATACAAAACGCTAGAATAAAATGATTCGGACCGCGCATATTTTTGAATTCGTTAATATTCTCATCTGATTCATCTCCACTAGATGTGTAATCATCGTCACCCACACAGTCTGTATATGAAATTGCGGGTACGGAACACTCTTCTACGTACGATCGCACTTGACTGTTAAGGTTAGCTTGACCGCTTTCTTCCACAGCTAGTTTACTAAACACTATGCTGCCTACGCCCAACTTACAACAACTAACGTTTAATAAATATCTACAAATAAAGCAATATTCAGCATTCTTCTGTGTAAATACTGTTTAACTCACTTTAAAACTGCTAGTTTCGGTATAAGAATAGAAGTATATGTAAGAGAGTTATAAACTATGTCTACATTTCTTTTATACCAATATAAGCTTAATTAGAACCCAGAAAATACTTTTTATCAGCAGCTGAATAATTCGCAAAATAAAGAACCTTATAAGATTTCAAAATAATATTAAAGCTGTTATTCAGATACAAGCATTTTAAAACCGAATTTTAACACTATTATTCAGCATCTAGTTGCTGAGGGTACTTTATACAGAATATAGCATTTTTAACAGCAAAAAGCTTAATAATGTTTGTATAATAGTATTGTACATTACGTTTATTCAGCTTGTTATCTTTTAGCTTACTGTTATGCAAATTAAAGCTATGTGAAACTCTGTAAGCTTAGAAACGTTTGTGTAATATTGAGAATAAAAGTTATTACTAAGCCTTAAGAAAGAAGCCGAAATTATACAAATTTTACTAAGCTTAAAAAATTATAATAGCCGTAATACAACGTTAGTCAGAATTTAGCTATTTCCTTAACTGTAACACAAATGTTACGTAACTATTAACTGTGTTATGAGTCGCATTAGTACTGTTATCATGCTTGTGTGTTACTTGGGATCTTCTTCGATCACCTAAAAACTTAAACTGGTTCAATTGAAAGTTTTTAAAACGTTACGTGAATTTAGACATTAATTTTGTAACTTAAAACATAAGGCTAATAATAGCATAATAACGACATTTACTTTACGAAGTAAGATTGCTCATTGGAAGTTATTGCATAATTGCGCCACCCAATGCCCGACCCTCAGCGGTGTCCCATTATCCCCCTCGAACTTTATTTGTTTATTTTTCGTTCAATTACCATCTGGTTCCCGCCAGCGCAGTGTTAGCTAACTGCGTGTTTGCTGATTTAACTAATAGAGGATCGCCGAGTTTACTCAACGAATTGATTTAGATTGAGCTTCATTAAGGATTGTTATGATTTAAACACTTATTAATATCTACGAGTAGGTAGATCAGTAGGTATACTATCCTTATAATTAAGTATACCCATTTTTTGTACAAAGTGATTTAGCTTAATGGTAAGGACATGCGCCTCGCACTCGAGGGTTGCGGAATTGAAACCGCCCAAATATCCAGGGCACCTACCTTTATGATGCTCTACATTTTTCAAATATGAGTTAGTACGGATATAAACCACTTGCATAGCAGTGAGAGAACATTGCCTAAATTAGATAAACTAACAGATTATAAATTAACAGTAGGTAATTAAAAACCAAAAATCTATTATACAAGCACATGCCCTGGCTTAATCCAATAATCCTTGGAAGAGAGACACGTATTCTTACCATTGAGCTACCACAACTCGATAATAATTTATCCGATGTTTAAACATAGCTAGCTAAAAGATTGGCACATAATCGTATTACATAGAGGCGATGTCCACAATAAGCGTGAAGGAATATTTTATTACTTAAAAGTAATAAACTAGAGAAAAAAAAGTAAAAAAAAACCATCAACATGGCCAAATTACCTGAAGCTTTGGCTACAGCATGCACGGGCTGTCTGTCAGTGAATTACTGTCACTAAAAAAAGGAAAATATTGTCTGTGGTGTGCCCTGCTTCTTTCCGTGCAATTTCGAGATTTAATTTTTTACCGTGTTTTACATATTTTCCATACCTATATTACATTAGATTATTAAAAAGAATAATCTATTATCATAAGGTAACTTTTACAACGAAATATGTTTCGTAGTTTTTAGGTAATAATTTACCAAAAATATTTTTGAGGTTAGGTAACATATCAGGCATCATTATTTTTCATTTTACAGTGGGATTTACGTAATTCCTTTGGTTTAAACAAGATCAAAATCAAAATAGAATCTTGGTATATCATAATAAATTGATATCAAAACTGAAATGGATGTAAATGTGATTCAATATTTACTGAAATGCTGCAAGACTCATATACTAGTGCTGTGCTAACCTCAGTGCCTTAGCGATGTCTTATAAGAATCTATTTCCCGCATTCCAGATATGGCAGCGCAATTGTTCAACCGAATCGGGCAGGTTGGACTGGGAGTGGCTCTCGTTGGTGGAGTGGTGAACTCTGCACTATACAATGGTATGCATAGATAACAATTTTCTATGTAAAATGGGAAAATAAACAGTGCACCTGAATATTAAAATTTATAATCTAATTATTTGGGTTCAGTATTTACCCAGATTTTTTAGTATTAATTCAAAATCCGCAGCTTATAAAACCAATTTACAGATAAAATAAAATAAAACTAACATATTATGTAAAATTAAGATAGGTATATTGATTTAAAAGTTGTTCATTATGACAATTTGTTATTAACAATAAATTCCTAACATTCTTTACAGTTGATGGAGGCCACAGAGCTGTCATCTTCGACAGATTTGCCGGTGTCAAGAACCTAGTTGTAGGAGAGGGTACCCATTTCTTTGTGCCATGGGTTCAGAAGCCTATCATCTTTGACATCCGGTCGAGACCCAGAAATGTCCCAACTGTCACTGGCAGCAAAGGTACAGTTTTTGTTGTAGAATTAGTTTTGCAATATGAAGTACCTAGTTTCTTTTAGTATAATAATTAAAACGAGTAGTCTCATTCAAAATAACCCCATAATTTTTTTTTGCCTAAAACTGAAAGAATCCCTTTGGAAATTATGTGCATGGTATAAATTTATGTAAGTTTAATGTATGTGTATGTGTATGTAGGTGTACTGTAAAAGCTTAATCTACGGTGTATCTTAAGATTTTCCAGAAAAACCTAAGATCAATTATTAATGGTGAAAGTCCAAACAGTTTTGCGATTCAAACTTTTACCACCATTCACCTGATAAATCTTAGGATTTGGTATATGAAACCTAACCTAACCTATAAATCCTTACATTTACCAACTCATGTTGAAATTCTAAGATTTACCAATCTATGGGCTTTACAGTAATAAATTAATTTATTCTTTGGCTGAATGTGTTTGAACGGGCATGCTGCCTCTTTGACTCTGCCTACCCCTTCGGGGATTATGGGCGTGATGTTTTGTATGTATTGTATGTATGTACAGTAACAAATGTACAACACATGTTTTCTTACATTTCAGATCTTCAAAATGTCAATATCACGCTCCGTATCCTCTTCAGACCAGTGCCTGATCAGCTGCCTAAGATCTACACTATTCTTGGCATTGACTATGATGAAAGAGTGTTGCCCTCTATCACATCTGAAGTGTTGAAGGCAGTGGTTGCACAATTTGATGCAGGAGAACTTATTACACAGAGAGAGGTAAATATAATTTTTATACGCCTGTAGCAAATAAATAAATATCACACTACAACACATACATTGATCTGACTCCGAGGTAATTAGCTTAAGCACTTGTGATACGGATATCAGAATTAACAGTGGTATTACAAATATATACTTTAATATAATCAATATTAACACCCAGACACAGAACAAACACAAGTAGGTATTCATCATACAAATGTTTGTCCTGGGTGGGGACAAACATTTGTATGAATGACCAAATGAGCCAGTCTGCCAAATAAAACTACAACTTCATAAATATAGTTTCACTAGCTTCTGCCTGCAACTTCGCTCTCGTGGTACATTGATACAATGTAGACCACCCATAATTATTTTTTCTATATGTCATTATAGTGTTTTAAGTCCTAGAAGGTATTTTAATGAAAATAGAACATTGTCATATTTTACATTAGCATTTACATGATGCTTAGTAGTAAAATTACCTAATTTGAATACTAAATACACTAAAATAATGCTTGTTATGTTGTGATGATGATGTGATCAATACTTTTGGATTTTTTACATGGACTTATTAATTATTAATACCCTTTGTTTATGGGATATCAAATAAAACACATTTTATAACAACATTTGTGTAAATGAAATATCAAATCAACAATTAACTTTCCATGCTATAGAATTTACATCAATTCAATAAAATGAGTAAATACTTACGATTTGCCAAGAGTACAGATGGTATTACCTATTCTTATTTATTTGGGTATATAACTATATATTATATTATTTTTTACTTCCAGATTGTCTCACAAAAGGTGAGTGAAAGTTTAACTGAAAGAGCAGGCCAGTTCGGCCTCATCTTAGACGACATCTCAATCACACATCTGACTTTCGGCAAGGAGTTCACACAAGCTGTTGAGCTGAAACAAGTGGCGCAGCAAGATGCAGAAAAGGCAAGATTCCTTGTAGAGAAAGCAGAACAACAAAAGAAGGCAGCCGTCATCGCGGCGGAAGGTGACGCCCAAGCCGCCGTCCTTCTGGCCAAATCCTTTGGTACTGCTGGTGAAGGTCTCGTCGAGCTGCGTCGTATCGAAGCTGCGGAAGACATTGCATACCAGCTATCTAAGTCACGCAATGTTACCTACCTACCACAAGGACAGAATGTTCTGTTAAATCTTCCAACTCAAAACTAAATTTAAATCATCCATGTTCTGTAAAGAACGCTGCCTGAAAATTTACAGCAGTGTACAGTATGGTTACAGGGGATGATTGGTTGGTCTGTACTGTTGCATTTGTATTTACTTACACAAAGTAATATTTAAGTATGTTGCATTTGAAGAGACTATGATGCTGGTTCCACCAATAGAATGTAGTCATTAATTTAGTTTTATGAAAAATTGTAATTATCCATTAAACTATACTTGTTGACATGTGTAGTTTTCTTATTTATATATTTGCAGACTAGTTGGAATGCTTTTGCATATGTAAATATAGATTAGATCATTCAGTCTCATCTGTTATACCAGTAAAGAGTCTCAAAGTTATTTTGCTATACCTTGGGAATGGTACATTTTTTCTGGATGAATGGTCTCATGTTAGTTTTGGTCATGAAAATAATTTAGTTTCCTTGCCTAGCATGTCGTAAACGGCGACAATAGTGTTCTGATTGATGTAGACGATGTGATAGTCACTTTTTACTTCACAAATTTCTAATCTTAATCAACGCAATTTTGATTTTGGCAGATGCTTATAGCTTTTTAATCGACTTCAAAAAATAGTTTTTCAATTACTATTTTTTTTAACTCTACATATCCATAGCATTGATATATGTATTACACAATATTCAGTATGTACCCCTGAAAATACATAATCTGATAAAATATGCCATTAAAAACTTGAATATGATTATTTTGTGGAGTACTGTAATAGTTTCTTCATAATTATATTGTAATATCATGCCTATACCAGTACACACCCTTAAATGAGTTCAGGTTTGTCTAAAAAAACACAAGATTGGACTGTTTATCTACTGTTTATTTATGTATTGATCAGTTGATTTATAGTGCCGCCAAATAGTGATAATTACGTCACTATGTTTTAGACTCATTTATTATAAAACTGAATGAGTCTTACTATTTTTTTTTGTCATGGTAATCCATTACTCATTTTATGATAAAGGACTTAACATGTTTTATCTTTTTAACACATTTAAATAACATGAATACTATTTTACTTAATTGATGATTGACTATTATTTGTTGTCTATTCTCAGTGCCGTCTTTAACCTATTGGAGGCCCTGGGCACATTATTCTATTGGTCAATAGAACAATTAATTTTCTTATGTGCCCAGGTGCAACGTTGCACTAGGGGGCCCTCTCTATCGCGGGTTCTGGGCACGCGCCCAGAGTGCCCAGTGGGAAAGAGGGGCCTGTCTATTCTATAACATCGAGAATATCTTAAAAGTGTGGTTATTAAGCAGTTGTATATTAACAATTATATTGTAGACATATAGTTACGTAAAACCATCAAAAACTTTCAGTCAGACAAGTGGCCAAACACTAGTTCTGTACCATAAGAAACGTTATAATAAAGACTCCCTTATATTACCTATCACACGTAGTATGTATACTTCTACTTCGATGAAATGTATACATTCCAGTCGAAACATTTAAAAAGTTAAAAAAATTAACTTACTTCACATAGCAAGCTTTTTGGCGATATTTTTTGTATGACAATACTAAAGTACCTTTTCTCTTTTATGCCTCGGCGACAATACTGAACATGAAATCTGAAATATTTAAACATGTAT
The DNA here is from genome assembly GCA_951394215.1 of Glyphodes perspectalis. Classification (NCBI taxonomy): domain Eukaryota; kingdom Metazoa; phylum Arthropoda; class Insecta; order Lepidoptera; family Crambidae; genus Glyphodes; species Glyphodes perspectalis. Next base: position 5,784,079 of record OX596202.1, read on the forward strand.
TGTGCCAAAATCCATACAATCATGTTGAGAACTACATAAATCTAAAAATAGACAAATTGTAAACTTAAGGCATTACTTTCAAAAATTTTGCATCTTAGAACCCTGCTTAATAGGTACAGAACCCTAGAAATTAAGACTTAAAACAGGTCCTGGTAAGAGATTCATAAAATTTTCCTTAAAATACAACAAAAAATAGTTTCATACAAAAGTAGGAAAATTAAATACTTAAGTATAATTAGAATACCAGTCCCTTGAGTTAGGTCAAAAATCACATTGTTATAAAAAATACATATATTCATAGAAATTAATTTAACCGTTAATTTTATTTTATTTTTAAGTCTCAATCTCTCTAGCTTGTTCTCCATCTACTTCATTTTCAGTATCTTCTTCCTCGTCGTCAGCATTCCTGCCTTCATCGTCGCCATTAACTTCATCCTCAGTATATTCATCCTCATCTTCACTATATTCTTCCTCTTCTTCGTATTCACCATTTCCTTCCTCGTATTCGCCATATCTTTCCTCATATTCGTCATGTCCTTCCTGATATTCGCCATGTCCTTCCCGATATTCGCCATATCCTTCCTCATATTCGCCGTATCCTTCCTTATATTCGCCGTTTCTTCCCTCATACACACAATTCGCTTCCTCATGCTGAACGTTTTCTTGCTCATATTCACGACTTCTTTCTTCATATTGCACACCTCCCTCATGTTCACGGATTGTTCCCTCATTCTCTCCACTTACTGCATTATCTTCGTTTCGACCATCATTAACATTGTCTTCCTCCTGCGAATCATCTTCAATAACGTGAATAAGTTTATCATCAAATTTGTCCAGTGAATAATTTTCTTCTGGGTTCAAAATATTTTTTACGTTTGTGACATTTTCCTCATCTTCTAAGGCGAAATCTTTCCTAACTTTATTAAAAAAAAGATTTTCTCGTATGCATTTGTCTCTTATATAAGCCACCTCAGCAGCATTAAGACCACTGGGCATAATCAGTTTGCACAAATCACCATTTTCTTTAAAGTTTCTGATTAGGTAGTCGACTTCTTTTTTAAAGTCATAAGTAACTTGATTTGATCGTGCTTGAGACACTTTCTGAACTAGTTTCGTCTGGTTGCAAGATCTGCGAGCCCTGCGCAGTGCTTCAATTTCAGCAAGAATAGCATCATCTTGCCTTGGGTCATATATTCCTTTGTATGAATACAGCCTAACAGCTCTTCTCAATCTTTTTTCAGCAATATCAAACTCACCAATCATTCGTAAAGCCTTCGCGTTTTGGAAAAGTGCTTTATCATTATTCCAAAGGCAACTAAGTCTATTCAGTTCATTGCATACAGTACAGGTCTTCAGTGGTTGTTTGGTTTTATTGTAACAAATTGCCAAGTTCAGGTATAACTTCACAAGCATCCTTTCCTGTATCTTCTCCTCGTTTTCATTCGCTAGTCGGCATTTATGTAGCATAGAAATAGCCTTCTTGAATAGGTGTATGGCAGCTGGAAAATTGTTAGTCCTGTATAGAGTACCTCCAGAGGAGTACAGCAATCTTGCTTCATATAGGATTCGGTGAAACATATTTGGTAGGGAGAAGTCGATATCTCTGAAATTTTTTAAAAAATATATTAAATTTCTACATTATGGATATTCTAAAAATGAAATAACATTATGAGGGGTCTTTAAATAAGTAATGCGAATGTCAGTGTTAGAGAGAAGATATGTATAATATAAATGTATTTGTGAGCCAGTCTATTGTCGAATTTTTTTGAGAGATTTTTGTAAATTTCCTTATCTAACCCTCATCTATAAAAAGTAATTTCTAAAATTACCCTCAATAAGATACTCATTCTCATTACTTATTGAACACTCCTCGTTAAAAACGCAACTTACCCTTGGAGCGGTGTCAAAATGCTTTTTATTAATTTTATATAAAATGCGCATTTGGATTTTGGTCTAATCCTTGGCGGTACACCCATTTCCCCATACATAACTTGATGGGAGAAGAGGAACAGGGATGTCTCACCAACAAGCATTGATCGTATAGCCATCTGAAGTCCAGGCAGAAGACCGTTTTCCTTTAAATCTACCACCTGAATATTGATAAATCACAGTTAAAATCAATAGTGCAAGAACGTAAGGTAGCTAGTTAGTTAGTAAGGATGTTACGGAGCATGACTCTGAATCCAAGATATTGAACCTACTACTTGATTGATTTTGATTCTGGCTAGATACATTACTTACTTACATTTCCTGTTAATATTTCAAAGATTTAGGATAAATTACTGTTTTTTTTTTATCATAACAGACCAGTGCATTATTCCTCTCCAGAACCAAGTCCCCACATCATGCTAAATTTTTGATATTTCGAGGTTCACACACAGGCCGTGCTGCCGATAAAATAGATTAAAAATATGCTGCTTAGCTACCTCGCATAGCTCTAGTTGAATGACAGATATTGCAGTAGATTGACCTTTATTATTTCTGAGTAAACAAGCTGGCAAAATAAGAACTAACAAATGAAGGATTGCAACATCAAAATATGCAGCGATAGCCACTTTTATGTTATTATACCTACATGATTGAGGGCAAGTATAGTACCAGTGTATATATTATGCTCTAATATATATATGTAGGTACTGTTAGCATCACATCAGAATAATTGTAAGTAGGAACATAAGTGGTAATATTACCAATGGTTTATGCAGTTTTCTTGAATCAAATGGCTCCTGATCATTTTCCCAGTATCCGGAGAATGCAACCGAGACAGTATAAACATCATGCAAAGGTAGACCTCCCCCTTCTTCAAATATTTTCTTCTTGACATAACCAGTCTGGTCTACTGGTAACATAGTCTTCTCCAATTCCGCAAAATTTGGCACAGGTTTACCAAGGATATCAACTTGTTTTGAATCAGATTGATCAGGTTCTATATTCGATTCCTCATCGTATACATCATTTATATGCAACACGGATCCCGTAGTAACAACTTGTCTTTAAAAAAGAAAGCACAACATGACTATAATCTATTCATAAGTTCAACTTACTTATGTTACCAAAAGAAACATGATTGAATACCTTAGATCCAACCCACTTTCTAGGGCAAATGTCGTCGATTTTCCGGCCATTTTCACATCACAAATTAATGAACTAGCTTTAAAGGTAATGCAAAAACCTCGACTCCAACAAATTCAATGTCACAAGAATGCAACAAACAACAATTTTTTTTCGTAACTTTTTGACATATTTTTGACGTTTCGATATTGATTGACAATAAGTGAGTTCCTATCGTCAGTCATAACTCCGGCGAAATCGTCTTGCATTCCTTTTCGACTATTGGAAAGTAAGTCAAGCTAAAGCAGTAAAACAGCCTTTAACTTTATGAGTATTATTGAAAGAAAATGTAAACAAAGATAGACATAATTACAGTTCTTTAAAATAATGCTTTCACTCAATGCCAACATATTGAATACATATGTACTTATTGTATTTTGGCTTTTCGAATCAAAGATGACCATGGCCCATGGCCAAAATCTTAGAATCATAATTTATTTTTTAATAAATTTATTACTTTATATAAAATCATCGCCAAGAAAGGTAAAGGTAAGGTAAGGACAGGGAGATGTGAAATTGAATAAAACAGCAAAGTGTAATACTACTTCTAAACATTAATGATTTTAATTGTACTTATATCTCTCTCGGAATTTTACACTTAAACAATTAACGCCACTTTATTACATGAATGAACTAGATAGATATTTAAATTCGATTATAGATAATTTATATTAATTACAAAAGCTTATCTCGGGACTATTAGCAGTGATATTTGATTTAATTAATGTGTGGCAGATGTAACAGCCCTAGTGGCATATTTAAGATTTATAAAAGTCGGATCTGACCTGATATTTTAAAAATTCCTGTTATATTTTTGTAATATATTTTATAGAAGCCATAACTACATGAATAAATTGCTTAATATTTTAGGATAACAAATAATGCTTAATATTATAAGATAAAAAATAATAACATTCTCATATGAAACTTAATTTAAAATAATACCTACTTATAACAAAATACAGATTCCAATCTAAGTATCGATCTATTATAAAATTCATTTCTAGATAGCTTTACTTCCTATATTTATCCTCTAGATTTTTGAGCCATGGACTGTCTCAATACTGCTATATATGAAGAGATGAGGTCGTCCATTTTGTAACCCAAAGATGTCTCGCAGAGGATTTTAGTACCACGAAGGAAGTTGCCCATTGTCATGTGGAAGAATGTATTACCTGATGACCAGTTCGACAGTTGAGAGAATGGGTGAGTCACAAGTACATCCTGCGAATAAGAAGAGATTATCAGTTCTACTGGTAGCACAAAATACATTACTTTTATTCCAGGCGGAAATCCCAACCAGTCTGAAAATTTAAAAAACTATATTCATGCCCCTTTCACCTTATAGACTATTTAATTTATACTCACTCGACTTTGTGGATGAATCATACTAACTCCGTTCTTATTTATTCCTATAACAACCATTTCAGGATATGAAGGGTCAGAAGTTTGTTTGACTTCAAAGAATGCGGTCCCAAACGTAGGCAACTGGTAAATTTTCTTAAGGAATTTTTCCTTGGCCTCGTTTTCAGTTACATTAATAAGTTGCGAATACGCAGCACTTATGCTTGCCTTCCACTGTGAGCTAGATTGTATCCTAATCATGTCCGACGGTATGAACTCCTCGAGCATTTGTGATATTTGTGCTAACAACGTTTGATTGCTGCCAAACCTCGCTCTGTATACAAGCGCTGCTAATTCGACCAAATCCTGTTTGGATGTTTTGTGGTACCCACGTAAATATTTGGGCAGTTCCTGAGGATAGTAGAATATTTGATCGGCATTTTTATCTTTACCGGGTAGGGTGTTGATCCAAAGTTTCTTCATAAAGAATATTTGGTAATTCAATTGCACTTGTGCACCAACTGAAACATAATATAAATCAATAAGAAATTAAGAGGTACAAAAGTCTGTGAATGAGAGCAAATATTGGATTATAAGAAAATTTACCTCCACGAACGGGTCTTGTTTGTTTCATCCATTCTACTAGTTCATATACAAAATCAAAGAAGTAATAATTTTCTGGCACAGAAAATACTTTGTCTGCGATCTTCACAAAGAGACTGAAGCCATCACTATTCTTTAGATTCAATCGACCAGTTATCTGTTCACAAAGGTCTTTAGCTTTTGTAGATGAATCTACTTCAAACGCTTCATCAGTATCATCAGGGAAGTACACTTTATGGTATATTTGCATACTTCTGTGTTGAATCGCTTCGACTTCCACAACATAAGGCGCGTACATTCTGGCTCCACTTTTCTGGATTCTGAAAACGCGTTTCAAACACTCTTTAGCTATGGGATGTGGGCGCGTCTTAAGGAATTCTACTAATTCTTTTTGCAACAACTGTCCACAAGGGAATACTCCAGTTGCAAGCCACATTAGCTCCCATCCTCGCTCTTCGCTAAGTTGTATTCTGTTGTTCGTTAGTTGTTTCATTAACTGACAATATATCTCATCCCGTAACGCAGGTTCAGTAAGAGCTACCCTAAATATCTCATCGGTGTACTCTGTTGTGTTTCGCGCCCTCGGAGCTGGCATATCACCCATGTATTTCAATATACCAAGGAATGCTGCAACAGCACTTTTGCCCACGTCCTCCATGTTTTCTAATTTTTTAAGCAAAGGTTTACGCAGCTGTTCTCTAGTATGCGCCCATAGATCTGGAGCGATAGCTCGTTTAGCCGTGGTCAACGTGGACTGGCGAGATATAGTTGCATTAATGTCAATATCTTCCCTGAAGTGTTCTTTAGCGAATTTCTCAAGAGTATGCATACGTTTTCTTTGTATTGTATTATACTTAGATTGATTTTTCTTGTCCGTTGTGATATTTCCTTTCTTAAATGTTTCTAGTATGATGTTTGAGGGTATTGTCAATGTAGGTAAAATGTATACTTGTTCTGTAGGGAATAATCCTTCTTGGCCATTGCAGATGCCATGCCCCCAAGTGGAGTTCATCAATGTTTCTCCTGTGCAGTCTTGAAGAAGTGTAATTAAGTCTCCCTTTTTGTACTGCAAAAATGATGAAGCGTCGCTGTAACCTTGGGAATCCGATTGAGCCACGACATAGATGGATCGTCTCTTCAAACCTTCGATCAAATATATTATAAGTGCACTCATTTCGCTCGCATCCACACTCTGGAATACGAATTCTTCTTGTTGAATTGTTTTAATAGTAATTCTTCCCAAATGTTCATAATCTGTGTCTTCATTATACGCGACATAGGTTACTTCAGAAAAGGCAATTTCAAGTAAAATTTGTTCTAGCTGATCAACGATATAAACACCGGTCCAATTTACAGCTATTATCACAAGATCTTTATTGATATTGTCACCCTTTATTTTTACTGCTTCGAAAAATCTAGAAAACAGCATGGGCCATTTTAATTTCGCAAATATGACAATGTCTTCTTTAGATCTCAAAGGATCTACTTTAGCTTGCACGCTTTGCGAAGTTTCGAATGCCTTGGTGACAAGATGTTCCCATTTTGTCAAAGCAGCATCGTTCGATTGTATGAATTGATTAGGTATGTAATTCACAATAACTTTTCTTAACAGATTCGGATCGATGCGTGCTCCATATTCAATATAATGTTGCTGTGCTGCAATCATCGCCAAATCTTTTTCTGAATCACATCTGTATTCTCCGTACTTAACTCCTTTAGCAACCTGGTAATATATTAGATTTGTCGCTACGGGATCTTCCGTTGGATTATGCCACGGAGTGAATACTTCTTTTCGGAAGAATAGTCGCCACGGTGCACTTTTTTCCGGGGTTCCTTGTTCTCTAGCAAATTGTTCACATTGCGAAATTGCATCCATTATATGTTCTCCTTCGCTACCCAAGGAAAGCACCTTATCATACAATGTTATATACAAAGAGAACCCAAATATATCGGTTAATCCGATGCTATCTGCTATTTGCTGGCAAATCTCTTCTGATGTTGTAGCTGAATCAGATTGAACAGTCTTTAATGATTCGTCCATAAGTGTAACAGTCAACAGTATGGGCTTCTTGGTTTTTGTAGCTTGTAGTTCTAACCAACTGGGTGGTTGTGTTCGGGAGCCATTTTTGAACGTCCGTACCAATCTACCCTCGCAATAAGGTGCATAACCTGGGGGACCTTCTCGCAAAAATGATCTTAGATATTTTACGAATTTCTCAGAAGGTGGGAAGCAGCCAACACATAAGGACAAAAGGATCCAACCACGAGCATGTGATGCTTTTGATGGATTATTAGTAAGCTGTTTGCACAATTGGCAGTATATTTCGTCTCTGAAATTCATAGAAATGTATATATTAGTACTTATTATCACAAAAAAATATCTTCTTTCATGTTTTATTAATGAGTTGCTACTCACCGGAGCTCTTTTCTGATGATTCCATGACCGATTATAAAATGCAACTTCTCCAAATTAGTACTTCGGCGTGAATTCAACCAGGCGCTGTACATATCATTTGTGACTTCGTCATTCAATAAGCTCTTCATAAATTCTTCATTCAACTTGGTTTGTTTCTTTAATGTCTTTTGTATCATTTTGTTCGAATTCTTGTAGTTATCTTTTGTCAGGATTTCCTTAAAAGATTAAAAGATTTTTAAATAGCATATCACATATCACAATCTATTTGTTCAATTGGTGATGTTGTAATTTATAAAACATTTTTCTCATTTAAAATCGTAACATGACCCATTATATTCACACTTACTTCAAACTCTTTAGTTTTCTGGAATGCGCGACCAATGGTATCGGTTAGTTTTGACATAACTGGTACATTATCAACTTTATCGTCCACATATTTCGGTTCCGCCAAGTCTCCCATAAAGCGCAATATCGTTATCCATAACGCTTGGGCTGCAACCTTATCAATCGGTGAGGGCAAATCCAACAAGGAATGTTTCAAAGGCCTGCGCGAATACAAATGACTAATGTTGCCCATGAAATATGTTGCTGCAAATTTTCTAAAGTTGAACTCATCGAATGTCTCTTCTTCAGCGGCTTTTGGAATAGGAATTATGTTTGCTAACTCTGGCTTAGCTGCACTTGTCTGAAAAATTAATATAAAATTAATGAGATACTTTTATATACACGATAATACAAAAATAACGTATTTTTTAGATACAAACCACGCCAAAGCCTGTGCCTCGAACTGTGCCCGCCGGTGTCGTCGTATCTTTTAAAAAACCGAATACATCGTCGACGTATCTGTCGTCGATCACTGATGTGTTCTGAATGTTGTTCTCGACTGCTACATCCTTGATGATCCATATTGATCTCATGAGCTCAGTAAACTTCTTCTCATATTCATCTGATGACTTGGCATCAGTTCTTCCAGCCCTCATTGCTTCATCTTTTTCCTTCTTGAATTCTTTGATTTTAGCCTTTATGACGCTACCTTTCTCATGAATCAATTTTCTTACCAGATAGCCTTTGGCACTTGCTTGCAATTTTGTGAAGAACTTTCTCAGATTGACAAATGTCTTTCTTAACTCTCTGGATTTAATGGCTGCTTGTAGCCGTAAGTATCCTCGTCTCATTACAATGTACCTGTTTCGATAGCCTCGAGCACGGAAATGCTTTTGAATAGTAAGGGCCGCTGCCCGTAATCTGAGGAACCTTCGTCTCAGTATAAATCTTCGAACATTTGCTTGTACTCGAATCACTGCATTCATCAATACCTTATGCCTTAACTCTTCAAGTATGGCATCATGACTGTCTTTTAGAAACACTTTCGTATGGCCAAGACGAAATTCTTGATCCTTTAGTACTTCACTGCAAATCTTTTTGGTAGCACTCTTACAATCAGCTTTTTCTGCCGGTGGTATATCCGGAACTATGAGACGATAGCGATATACAAATTCAGCATATGAGTAGCGTATGGGGAAACCTGCTTGTCTGATTTTCGCCGTCTCCATCAATCCAGCATATCTTAATTGACGCACGCATAAACCACGGTCAAAAACCTAAAATAATTAAAATATTCTTTTAAATTTTGTTTAAGGTCGACAAAATAATATGGTAGTAGCTATATAAGTAAGTAAGTATACTGGATATGTACAATGGTATATAAACTTACTTTTGGCCTTTTTAGTTCGTTGGGCTTGATACATCTCACGAAGAACGGATGACATGCATATAGAGTTTTCATAAGAGCATCAAGTGACGTCTTAAACTGATGACTCAAAGAAAATGGTTTTCGGCTACCACTCTGCGATGGTGCCACTTCTGCAGTGAATAGATTCTTCAAAAATGAATTACCGGAATCTATCATCATTTCTTTTATATCCATGGTTAACATGTCTCTATTCTTATCCAGAAATCCTGAATGTCAAAAATATTATAATTAAAAATCTGATTACAGTTTGGTTAACAGGGTAAACAGAGTACGGTTTACCTACCCTTTACTTCATAGAAGACATCCCCAGCAAAATGTTTTACTCCAAATCGATGCTCATGTGTTGATTTTGGTGTTACATAGCATGGCTTGGTGCTATGATTTGACGACAATTTTGATAACAGTGTCAAGTCAGTGCCTCTAGGGAATCTCGATTCCTCGTCAATAAGAGACAACAAATTCATCGGTTTCAATCCAATCATGTCAAGATTCTCTTGATTATCTACGTAATTTATATTATCCCAAGTTATACCTTCTTTCTCATATTGTTCCTGTTCAAGTTTGAAAATGTGTCTCACAAAGAATTGTTGCAAATTTTCATTGGCATAGTTGATGCAAAGTTGTTCAAAACTATTCGTGTCAAAGTTTTCAAAACCAAAAATGTCTAGTATACCAACGGATCCACTGGACAACTGCTGGTCTTTTTTGAGGGTTTTGTTTATCATCTCTACAATGTATTCAAAAATGTGTCCGTAGATAGCCTTCACAAGTGCATCTCGGCCTTCCAGAGCTGCAACTGTAGTAATGGTAGACACAACTTTTTCACCGTGTGCAACTATAGTTTTTCTTGTGAGAGCTTCACAAAATATAGATTTATTTACTCCTAGGAGAACCGAAATCCTGTTAGCATTGATACTATCGGAAATTTCAGAAGATTCAATATTATTGAAATTAAAGGATTTGAACTTTAGATTTCCCAAATGTAAGATTGCTGCTAATAAGCTGAAGAGGGACCATACTTCGTTATCTGGGAAATTAAGAACTTTAAAGGCAGATCTAATATCAGCAAACTCTAGCGCATCATTGCGGCCGTCACAAGTGAGCGTGTTTCCTGAATTCAAATACGCAAAATCTTCAGGTCGACCCAATTCTAATCTTTTCTTTTCATCAGCCGACAATCCAGCAACTAGAGAATAGAATATGTGGTAATTCCTCTCCCCTTTATTTTGAAAAACTATGCGTGATTTTTCTAATAAATATTGATCAATATTTCCGCCCTCGATAGCACCTTTTCTACTGAAAAATATATTGATGTATTTTCCAAATCTGGATGAATTGTCGTTTCTGACAGTTTTGGCGTTACCAAAAGCTTCCAGTATCGGGTTAGTTTCTTGTATTTGTTGCTCGATCCATGAATGTTTTCCACTAGCCGCAGCAAGATATTGAAGAAGCAGTTTTGTACTTTCAGTTTTTCCTGCACCACTTTCCCCGCTGCAAATATTATAAGATCATGACTGTTGCTTTAGCAAGGGTCGATTATTGAATAGTCAAATAAAAAATAATAGCCCATTCAAATACAATATGACTGATTTTGAATTAAGATTGTCTATTGCCTAAGTAGAATTTATAATAGATGTTAAGTATTTTTATAATTTATCCGTCGGTAATTTTTTATCTGCCCAATGAAAAAACAAGCCCAGGTCGAATGTACATTGCCCATTTCATAAGTGTATTTAATGATTGATAAAACTCATATAATAACTCACCTAATGACTATGCATTGATTAGTCGAAGTATCAAGCAGTTCTTTATAAGAATTTTCACCAATTGCGAATATATGGGGTGGTACTTCGCTAACATTTCTTCCCTGATAGAAGTGTATCTGATCCATAGTATATATCGGCAGAATCTCATAGGGGTTTATTGCTATTAACATAGTTCCTGTATATGTCTGAAAAATTGTTGGTTTGATTGTTAGTTTATTGTACTAAAAGTACTTTAAGTACACGCCTCAAAAAAATGTTTAATAAGTTGCAGTGTGCGATGCAGGTATAATAACGACGTCGCGACGTGGCGTCGTGGACATCATCTGCTCACACCAAACGTTGCGTGTCGCACCAAACATTGTGACGTCGCCTGACAATAACGTGCGTGTATTCAGGAAACGCTTTAAAGGTACTCACATAAATCAGTTGCTGGCTGTAACGCAGGTGAAGATTCCTCAATATAGTGTATTCCTGCAGTTCACCGAGCGTAATCATGTCTTCGACGCCCGACACCGACGTCGCATGCAACGGCTTGAGCACGCTGTTGATTGACGCGGTGAAAACATTTCCGTCGTCATCTTGAACTTTGATTTTGTTGCCTAAGCTTTGTAGCACTTTTGCGGCCAGTGGGATGTCGAATTCTGATTTTCCCTCTGGCTTGAGCCATACCAGGTTCTGCAAAAATAATAGGTACCTATCGGTATTATCGATGTATGTAGTTCTCTTCAGAGATCAATCAGTGGTCCACAGCCCCACTGGGGTTTTTATTTAATTGTGCTCGATCGAGGGTAAAGATCTATAAGTATGTACTTAGTATGAAATTATGTTCCTGATAGAGGTGCTTTATGGGAGTGGGATGTTTTAGGCCTCTAAAACCGCACGCATATGCGCTCCTAAATTGGTCAGTCATTGCATACAACTATACGACCGCCACCAAATCTAATTATTAGTGCGGGTATGATCATTTGTTTGGCCTTGAGATTCCATATAGTTTTAAGGATATTTACAACACTCATAAAATGATAACTGCATCAAAAAACTAAAGATACTTACACAATAGTATGTGCCTATGTAGGTATGTACCTACGTAGGTATGTAGGTATGTACCTATGTAGGTATGTAGGTATGTACTTATGTAGGTACATACTATTGTGTAAGTCCGAAACAGAAGTACACCTACTTACTTATAGGTATATTCTCTCCGAACTTATAGATTCTCTCGGAACTCCGAAACAAAAGTACCTACCTATTTACTTATATAATATTTGATTACTAATCAATTAGGTACTTCTGAAGAGCCGTAACCCCACAAAAATCCACATAAGGCGGCGTACCGATTAGGTAAGGACTTATCTGCTTATCACAACAATAGAATATCGTGACGTAATGCAAGGGAAGTACCGATTTATATTTTATACATTAATTAGCTTTTATAGGTACCTTTCTTCACTGTCCTCTGGAAACTTTATAGTGCACGGAGCCATAAGTTTATGAAATTCAGGGTTACCTACCTACCGACCAAACTTAGATGTGTCATGTACCTATATAGTGCTGTCTTAAAAAAACTTAAACTGAATCTACTATAACTAATCTATACCGCTTCTGGCAATAAAAAATGATCACATTACCTACCTAAGGCAGAGGTTCCTAAACTGTAATGATAACGGAACACCAACCGCCGCTTATTTTATGCCATTAACTAATTTTATGGAACCCCATAACAAATGATTACAAATCAACGCTGAAATTAAATGATTTTAAACTTTCGCGTTGCATTATCACTAGAAACACCAACGGGACTAAAAGCGACACTAACGGGACGTTTAGTCCCGATAATAGTGCAACGCTGAAATTTATTTACGAATTTTTATTTTTAGTCATTGTGCCATAGTGCGGGCTGATATCTAGCCAACTACCTTACCTACCTACTTACTTACATAAAAGTAATGAGTTTTACTATTTTAAAATAACATTTGTAACCGTGGTATTATTTAAGAGCTAATAATAATAACTGGCGAAACCCTGATGACTATTCTACGGAATCCCTAGATTACGCGGAACCCACTTTGGGAATCCCTGACCTAAGGAGCTCGTGCCTAATGCCTGTAGAAATAGTTGCTTTTATTAGGATTGCTATTTTACTACATGAAATTACGTGTATAGAAACAAATTAATGGAAACACGACTCTTATGTAGGATTCACATCTACCGGCGCGCTTATGAGACCTTTGGAGCGCACTTACAGGGCCGGAAAGAAAATAGTATTTTATTAACATTTCGTAAAGTCGTAATTGGATCGGCCTTGTAAGTGCGCTCAGATGCTCTCCGACGCGCGCCGGTTGATGTGAATCCTACCCAACTCGTAAAACTAGGAGGTACCTACCTATTTTACAAATATCTACAAATAAAATAACTCAACATATGACTGACGGCATCTTTCTCAACGTTATCATTTTTATCATTTCGAGTTTGTTTGTGATAGCAGGTAAACATCGTGACGATATTGAGAACATCGGCAAAATTTACTTAAATGATCCCATTTATAACGAACATCCATTTACAAATGGGGAACTACCGATAAAACACTACATTCGATATTAAATACTAATTATTTTATCCAATAGATGGCGGTGAACATGACTGAATGAATATGATTTAGGCAAGTTTTTTAAAAATATAAGTTTACTTATTTATTGATTTACTTATAATGGCGTACCCCGTCCGAGCCCAGACTTTAAAGAGATTTGACATAATTATTTTAGTTGGAACAAACAGATCCAAATGGTTTCTAAATTATACCTATATACGAGTATACATGGTAGGTACTTAAACCTGTATTCATTTATGTAGGTAGGTACACTTGTTTTAATGGGTTCAATTTGTCTATCACGTTAGGTAAGTAGGCCCTCGATAAAGAATACTGTTAGGTAACACATGACTTAGTAGGTAAAACTCATTTAAAGTGTTAGTAATCTCGTTATTTTGCATAAAAGGGAATGTAATTCAAACAATACTTACGGCTAATTGAATCCGATCAGCCATTTTGAACGACTTGAGATTCACCTCACAAAATTGTAAACATTTTCAAAACTAAATCCACATGCGCTGCGCAACATCTATACGAAGACTGCCATACACTTATCAATTATTATCAGAAGATAGTATTAGACTATCGCAAATATTCTCAGATAATCGTGTATGTCATATCGATGATAAATGCATATATCAAATTAATACACTGTGATTCATGTACAATACTCAATATGATAAATTGAGCATGAATAAATAAGTACTTACCTAAGTATTTAAAACTAATTTTTCGATTAGATGTTTATAAGATTTGATAATATTTTTCGTAGTCATGAGTAGTTGTTCAAGTGTATAATGAAATATGCTAATAATTAGATGTTCACACTTTAGTTGTACTTACACATGATAAAAGCTTAGTACCTAAAAATTTTATAACCAAAAAAACGATGACTATTGACATTTATAATGCATATAAATGTTTACCAGGTAGGTCCCCATAGGTATTACATTGTAAAATATATATATCTTCATTTCAAGAGCATACTTATGGTTACTGGATTTACCAAGCATGGCTGGATTACACATGCCGGGTCACTTGGGCAAGGGCCCATTTACCCTATTGGGAATTGATAAGTCGACTAAATAACGTGGACCACAATAAATAAACATATATAATACTCATACACACACTCACTCATACACACACATACACATACACACACACACATCATAAAATTCAGAATAAAATGTTAATGTTTTTGTTTTCTTATTAATAAGTTAGATTGCTAAATTTAAGTCTAAATTTAAAATGTTCACTTTAAAACTCATATTATAATAACAAATTTGGAAAGAGCGGGACATCTCCAACACAAGTATTTATTACTTCCTGGAGCGTCTCTAAACTTGTAATTTAAAATTTGTGAAATAAAGATATTATTATTTTTGTTTTATTTTTAATTTTTTTATCACAACACTATTGGAAAAATTTACCGTAATTTACTTATAATTTATTTATTTAATGAGTTTTCCCACGAAATTTCGCGGAGCCTCTATCCGATGCGCGGTCGATGTATGTAGTTCATACTTACATCTACTCAAAATTAATGAATATTTCCTTTAAACTATAACCAGAATAGAAGTCTGAAGAATAATTGAAATAAATAGTATGTTTTATTCTCATATGTATGTACCATGAAAGAAAATAATTAAAACATCACATCAGGTGAGATTAGTAAATACAATTTATTTAAAAATAATTCAGCATTACAAACAACTTAGTCTAGTGATTTAAGTTACTTCTTTTTTTCATCTTTTTCTTTCTTATCGGCTTTCACTTTCTCTTCAGTTTTTTTTTCTGCATCCTTTTCATCTTTCTTTTCTTTTTTATCTTTAGCTTCCTCTTTCTTGCCTTCCTCGGCATCCCTGTTGGTAATCTTATTGTTAATAAGATTATGCAAAGCTATTATTGACCGAACAAGAGCAGCAAGATATACAACAAGAGACTGATCATTGGTCTTGATGTATAAATTATCGACAAAGTTGTCATTTGCAATATCTGGCAAGAGGTTGAAGATGTCTTGCAACTGATAAATGATTTGGTGGTTCATTGGCAACGAGCCTTGGCCTACTTGGATGAGGTAGTCCCTAATTTCACTCAACTGAGAATGAAGACCTCGTAAGCCAAGTAGTTGGTTTGTTATTCTTTGAGAGAGACTACCAACTGTTGTATCCTTAATGTCTCGGAGCAAGTGCTCTACGCCAACTTCCTCAGCCTCTTCAGCACCAATTTCACTTGGTACATGTTCAAAAGTTCTAGTAGTAGGGCTGCCATCATCGTGCACCTCTTCCACTGCTCGGTAAGCCTCTGTAGGCAAACCTAAGTCTTTTGGTTTAGCATCGATAATGACAAGGACTGAGTTTGGACAGTAACGTCTGATGAGCTCATTGATGGCCACGTCATTTTGGTGCAGTTTGGGCCCAGTGTGGTACCAGCCCACAACCTTTTCACGAGCATTAACTTTCTTGAACATCCCATACATGTTCTCTAAGTAGTCATGGTCGAGGAACCAAACAGATTTGTCCTTGTCATCTTCGTCAAATGGGACTGAAATGAGAAATTTCTCAGGTTAATTAAATTGAATTTTTAAGGTACCAACTATAACAGTGAAACGTTGGTACCGGCCAGATGATTCATGCAAAGAGCATGATGATGAAAGCGAGTGGTATTCAGTTCACTAATATTTGAATTTGGAAAGAACTCATTCAAGATATTTTTCATTTAGTATCAGTAAAAAAAAATCTAAGCAGTATAAAGTTGACTTCAAGTTCATAAATCATTTCAAGAACAACAAAGGATAACAAAATTTTTGTTGATACTTTACACATGCAAATAAATATTAGGTTTTTGTTAATCTTTTCATGTAAGATATGCAATGGATCTTTTCAAACAACTGAATCAAGTTTGGAGCCGTTTCAAAATGCTAACCTGCAAAACTATTAGACACATCCAGGACACCCTTGGCTCTCCAGCAGCCCAGGAGCACTCCGACGACTCGCTTTTGGTTACCGATCTTGCCCATTCGGTTGAAATGGTCCACTACACTCAGCAATACTAGTGGATGAACCACTACTTTCGTGGTGACGACTTCTTGACCAGGCATTTTCTTCGAGATGTAGTTTTCTAGTACAGTGTAACTCTAATTCAATAGGCTCTCAGAACTATTTATCAAGAGAGAATATAGATATCTATTTGTATTTTTACTAAATTAATCTCACAAACAACGAAGCAAAATTCTGCAATCAAAACTAAAATTTGACAGTCATTTTGAGAACGTTCTCAAGTATCGTGAATTTTACAATTAGTATAATAATGCTCGTGCAAATGTTATTTTATGTATTGCAATGGAACACAACCATTGAGCGTATGATCTTTGCTGAATACAAATTTAAAGGAAAAGAAAACAACTGTCACATTAATGTCAATGTCATACACTTCTCACGTTATAATAATTTGTGCCTGCTTCGGTCGACTCGTTTTGTACAAAATTTTATAATATTTCTTTCTTATTGCGGTTTATTAAATGTAAAATTATTTACTGTCATACAGTTTGTTCTAGCTTAGCTAATCTAAAACCAAAAATGGCGCAAAAAACTCTAACTTTCGTAACTGGAAATGCAAAGAAGTTAGAAGAACTTCGAGCTATTTTAGGAGCAAATTTTCCCCTAGAAGTTATTAATCACAAACTTGACCTGCCTGAGCTTCAAGGGGAAATTAACGAAGTGTCAATAAAGAAGTGCCAAGAGGCTGCACGTACACTCAAGAAACCAGTACTCGTGGAAGACACCAGCTTATGTTTTAATGCCTTGAATGGGCTCCCTGGACCTTATATAAAGTGGTTTTTAGAGAAAATTCAACCGGAAGGCCTTACAAAGCTGCTCACTGGATGGGAAGACAAATCCGCCGAAGCTGTATGTACTTTCGCTTATTGTGAAGGAAATTGCGATGACTTAGATGTGATTCTTTTTCAAGGCGTAACAAAAGGCAAAATTGTGGAACCAAGAGGCCCTAGAGATTTTGGATGGGACTGTGTTTTCCAACCTGATGGTTACAACCAAACATATGCAGAATTACCTAAACCAGAGAAGAACAGCATTTCACACAGGTACAAAGCTTTAGAGCAACTGAGAAAGTATTTTGTAGAGAAAAAAAAATAATGCTACACTCCCTGCTAATGTAAAGCCATATGAATCTGTGAATATCTGATGATAGGCATTAATTATATGAACATAATGTTTAAAATATTTTTTTCTTTTAGAAACCTTTTCAGTAATATTAATTTTAAAGGTCTGCTCCATGTTATTTCATCTATGAAGTATGATGTAAAAATCATCTGATATTATGAAATATCTTCAAGATAGGACTTGGTCTAGATAGGAAAATCAATGTAGCCCAAGTTTGAGAAAGACTTGAGTTTTGATTATTAGTGCACATTAACAGTGTACTATGTGGTGCCATTGCTTGGGTCCAAACCAGGTAACCTGACCAGCTAAACTCCACTGAAAAAGAGTTTAAGTTTAGTTGATCAGTGCAGTAACTTGCATTTTCATTTGATGATAATTAACCAAAGAGGGGCCACAATATTATTGTTGGTCCAAAAGTCCTAGTTATTTAGTTACTCCACTAGCCACATAGTTTATTACCAAGATAAGTATAATTACATATATCACAAATTGTGCACACAGATAATTGTGTGGTTATGTGGTATAATAATAAAGAAATAAAACACAAGTTCTTGATTCCTACCTTTATTTTCAGTTACTTACATCATTACATATTTTATTTGTATTAATTAGTATAGTCAACCAACTTTAAATGTAGTTTTGTTATGTCATATCACAATTTTCTAATACCTTAATATGTGTTAAGTTGTCCCAAACAATTGAATTATATTATCAGGGATTATTATAGGTAGTTTTAATCATAAATTAGAATAAGTTAGATTGATTTGAAAAGTTATCAAAAATATGTGTTACATATTATTTATTGTTAATTATTTTTTTCTTACTAAAAACAGTATTAATTTTTATCAATTCAATAGGGAATTGGATGATACAGATCTCCATAGTATTTCTATGAAAAAGTAGTTTGTATTAAAAATGTTAACTTACACATCCTTTCTAAAAACTAACTATACCTATTCCTGTCTATTATATATGGAGTCTGAAAAGTTTTGAAATTCTTATATGGATGCAATTTCTTAAATAGATGTTATCTTAAAGCTTATGCATGTAGGTTTTACGAAACATCATAATATAACAGTAGACATAAACAATGCACAACTAGAATTGCAACAGATCCTTTAAGTATTGCACCACAGCTCTTTGATGTGTGCACACCTGGTGCAACGTACGGTGGTAGATTTGAATTATTGTAGTTTTTATAATACCACTCTTTACCATCTACCTGCCTAGATTTAGTTCCACCTGAGTATGTGTTATCAGCAAACCCAGTTTTGCCTTCCCTGTTTATCACTGGTGAGTAATTGTTAGTATTTTCTTGAAGATCATAATGTGGGATATGAGGCATATTAACTTTGGTTATTGTAGCTGGGCGCTTGACATTCGCACTGTGATTCCTCCTTGCCAGTTCATCATTGCTTGGTATCAAGACTGCAGAAAGAGCTGTGGGTTGAGGATTCGTATTTTCTATGTGCTTCTTGACAGGAGGTTTTGAAGTCACTGGAGAGGAGGATGAGTATGACTTTGTACTTGATTCCAGCCATGCATGAAGAGACATATCATTACTGGTATCTGTAGTTATAAGTATACCTTCTTTTTCAGTTACTTGCGTGATAGTCAGATTGGACTCCATTAAATTATATTTGCTTACGTTAGTAGGGTCGCTCTTTTGCTCTTCTATATTTTTAGTTCTATTGTAAGCTACATGAGTACTGTTATCATCGTCGAGGTAAGCTTGAAGTTCATGAATTTCACTTTTTATTTTTTGGTGTGTTGTATTGTTGTGAACTGTTTTCTTTGGTGGCTTATTCGCCACTACAGCAATGCTCTGTTCTATGTTTCCACTTTTCGAATAATTGGCGTTACCTTGATCTACAACAACAGTATGAGAAACATTCATGGTTGGATTTGGTATTGGCATAAAGCCACCGTCTGTAGTCGGGAGAACAGGTGAAAACCCGCCTGTTTCAAATTTGGGTGGTGCTGGGGTTTGGTAATTTTTGTTGCTGTGCTGCGCGCTTTTGTTGTCTGGCCAATCCATCTTTCGGCCGTTGTTCAACAGTTTGCCCATGTTTATGGCCGGTAGTGGCATCCCGAAAAATGTAAAGCCACTGGTAGCGGGCTTTTTGTTAGTAGCTGCCGTAGTCTTATGTGTCGTGTTTTTCATACTTGCATAAAGTGTTGGTACTCCCCCCGTTTCTTGTGATTTATTGTTATTACTTTGTACTAAATGTATATCGTTATTTATACCTTCTACCAGAGTTTCGTTGTAGGGATAATCAACATAATCGTCATAGAAATATTCCGATTCCTCTGGCGCTGGTCTGTTGTTAATTTTGTTTAGATGATAGTTATTTTTGATCTGTGTTGTGTAGTCTTTTATTTTATCGAGAGAGGAAAACACCTGTGAAGTAGCTAGACTAGGCAGCAGAGCTTCATTTTCATGTGTGATACAAGACCTTACGTCGTTCTCTTGATTTGCGGGTACGTTCTGGCAATCTTCCCTCGAAAACGGCATTCCTTTAACATACGTGCCGTCTGCACATTTGGGTCCAATAGCAGACGATTCAGATAGCCATAATTTAAGCCACATAAGATTGCAGTTACATGTCAAAGGATTACCTGTGAAAACATCGAAAGAAATAATTTAGTTCCATGTTTAGGTTATGAAAACACCTATTTTTTTAGAGGATGAAGGCAGTTTATTTTAAATATACTCCTTTTATTAGCTTTTGACTACTTCGAGTAGAAAACGACATACAAGCCCGCGGCCTTTGGTTTTACTAATAGATCAAACAGGTAAAATAGGAATAATGAAAATTACTGTAATTTTTCAGCTACGCGACTTACCATCAATATCCAAGATAGCAATATTATTCCGTAATTTTGCAAATGTTGGCTCGCTCACTGTAGTTAATTTGTTATAGCGTAGAGATAAAACCTTTAATCTGGGCATAGAATCAAAGGGTTCTCCTCCAATATAGCACAGTAAATTATTATCCAAATTTAACTCTACTAGCCACTCCATGTATTGAAATGAGGACGATGTTATCTTAGTTAATTTGTTAAAACTTAAATCCAATACTTCCAACGAAGATAACTGGCGTAGCCCTGAGTTGTCTATGTTAGTTAATTGATTATTACTTAAGTTCAAGTACTGCACCAAAGGCATGGTGTCAAAAGCTCTTGGTGAGACAAATTGTAGTCTATTGCCTTGTAGATCTATTATCCTTAGCTTTGGAAGGTTGGAAAACACTCCATCAGGCAAATCTACTAAATGATTCCTGCTCAAGTAGAGAGCTGATAAATTTGGCAGATTCATTATAGCTTTTGGATGGATAATTTCTATGTTGTTATTTTCCAAATCAATCGTTTCTACATCTCGTAGATCTTTGAAACTACCAGCACGCAATTCCACGATCTTATTGTATGGCATTCTAATATCTTTTAATGTATGAACATTATTTATAATGTTCCCATCAAAATGTTTTATGTGGTTATAACTGGCGTCAAGTACTTTTAATTTTGGAAGCATATTTAATGTTGCAGGCAATTCGTTCAAGTTGTTTGAAGATATATTCAGTGTCTCGACGTCCAGAGCTTTATTAACCATATTTGGACTTATACTTTTCAGTTTATTTTTGCTGAAATCAAGAGTGGATAGCGCAGCATTTTCTTGTATAGCCATAAAATCAAAGTTTTCTATTGTATTTCCGTGTAAGTTCACTTGTTTCAAGTGAGTAAGCTTTATGAAACTTTTAGGGTGTACAGATAATATTTGGTTGTTGCTCAAATCCAATATTTCTAGATTCCCCAAGTCACTGAATGTATTTATTTCAACTTGTCTCAGACCATTTCTTTTCATGTATAGACGACGTAAATTGTGCAGCGTTTTCATACAACCGTGCGGAATCTTTTGTATACCATTACTGGAAATATCTAAAGTTCTTAAAGAAGGCAAGTCTAAATCTGGTGAAGGAGGAATTGGTAGACTCGTGATTTGATTTCTTTGCAAGTACAGTTGTTCTAATCCCCTCGGTAATCCAGGTACAAACTCCATCAATTTATTTAAACTTGCATCTATTTCGTAAAGCCTTTCTAAGTTTCGGAATGTGGCCGGATGTAACGAAACTAAGGCATTTCCTGAAATATTTATGTATTCCAATAGCGGTAGTTCTATAAATGTTATAGGATCAACAATAGCTAGTCGATTATTACTTAGATTGATTCTTCTCAAAGCTGGCAAATTATACAGCATTTTTGGTTGTAATCGTTGAAAGTAATTGTAAGACAAATCTAGTCCTTTTAAAGCCGGCAAATTCCAAAATGGACCCTCGTTCATATCTGTTAAGGAGTTGTTACTTAAATGAAGTTCTCTCAATGCGGGCATTGCAACGAATGCGTCTGCCTGTATAAACTTGATGCTATTTTTGTTCAAATGTAATCTTTCAAGACTCGGATGGCCTCTTAGTGCCCCTCGTGGGATCTCTTGTAGCAAATTATCGCTCATATCTAAAAACCTTAAACGAGGTAAAGCATCTAATAACGATCGAAATTCAGAAATATGCATAATTTGATTTCCAATTAACGTTAGTACTTCAACTCCACTACCAGACTGTTGTAAAAACGATTCTGGGTGTATTTGGGTTATTTTATTGTAGTTCAAATCCACAATTCTCAATTTGGGAACTCTATGGAAAGTTCCATGATGTATGATATTTATTTTATTATTTGAAAGTAGCAATTTTTCCAACATCGGGTGATCAACAAACGCTCCTTCGTTTAATTTATCTATCATATTATAATTAAGATTTAAAAGGGATAACATAGGTAGATCTTTTGTCGCTCTTCCTATCATCGTTGCGTCAGATATTTTGTTATTGCTAAATGAGACTTCACTGAGAACAGGCAATAGAGACAAGGCTCTCATGTGAATATGATGGATTGCACAATCTGTTATTTCCAGCTTTATCAATTTTGGCAAATTGTAGAGAGCATTTTCTTTTATTGCGCGGAGGTTGGGACTCCCTCTGATAAACAGTCTTTCCAGATTCGGTAAATTTTCAAAAGTATGTTCGTTTATTGCGTTCAAACTCTCTGAATTTACACTAACGTATTTTAATTTTGGCATATTAACTAGAGGTGGTATTCTTTTCAAACTTTGTGACTGAATAGTTATCGCTTGAAGATTTTGCAGTTTTGTCAGACTTTCGGCCGGTAGGTTTCTTAACTCATTTTCTACGATAAATATTTCTACCAAATTCATTTCTTGAGTTTCTAGCCATGTTGTTGATAGTCTTTCCACACCGTTATGACGTAACATCAGTCTGAGTATCTTTACATTTTGGAATAGTTTGCCAGGTAATGATGGTAGATAATTGTTTTCAATTATCAGTTCATCTATTGGGTTGCTGACGTAATCTCCAATCTTTTGGACACCCTTTAACACCTGCGGTAAGTCGCTGTGTGTGCACCTGTAAAATAAAAAAGTAATATTTATTGACGTAACTACGTAGTCCAATTACTTAATAAGGATCCATGTCCATACCATATTTGCACATCTTCGTGTCGATTTGTGCATATGCACGGTGATATAGTCTCTGGCGTTGGACATACTGCTGTCTCCCCAGCCACTCTCGCAGATATAACTATAACGAACCATAATATCGTCTTTTGTACTTTGGAATCCATTCCTCTATTTCTTCTGAGAGTTTCATTGTAGCATATTGAATGCTTGACAAATATTGTTTTAAGTCCTTACACCTGAAATCCAAAATATATTAATTTATTTTATTTTTAATCTTTATCTATACTATGACTAAAGTTAAAAAAAGTAAGTGAGTTAAGTAAGGATCGTGCCATATGATATGACGTTTGGTTCTCTTTGCCTACCCCGCTAGGGAAGTGGCGTGAAATTAGTTTTTAGTTAAGATTGTAAAAACATAAGTTATTCTTAATTTCCCTTGATGCATCCTAAAGGACTGTCACAGGCGGAAGGTAGGCGGCGGAAGCCACAGCATATGTACCATCCCCCTCGAGTGCTGAAAAATGTGGCCTTGCCCCGGCAGGTAGAATGCCACGATACACTGCTAGTTATTTTTTACGACTGTGAGGTAATCCAATTAGGGCAACAAGAATTATTTCTTGATCCGCTGTACCATTTTACACAGCAGTACATTATGGTTGTAACTTAGCGCCGACTCGGATCCGGTGGCGTCAAGGACCCTTACTATTGAAAACAATCAAAATGGAGAACAATGCCCTGCAGAACGGTCCGGTGGTTAAGTTGCACTTTCACTCATTCCCCATTGTTCTTATTGGCGATTTATAGCGTGCATGCAACGGCGTTCCTTGCGTCATTGTCTGAGGTTATGCAACGCTGAAATTTAGGCATTTAGGGGTTCAATTGATGTAGGTCACAGTAGCGGTATTGTTACCGCGGGCTTCGATACGCTAGAGTAATTTCGGTTACTACTGGAGACCCCAATACCCCATTGCATAATTTTTGATAAGTAAAAGCGTAATGAATGATTCATAAGCGTCGTTGGTTAATTTTATGACTATAATTATTATTTTCAAACTCTATAGTCAGTAGTGATGTTGTCTCAATGGAAATATAATGCAGTTTTAAATTACAACACGATTACACTTTATATAAAGATTGCTTAGATCGCTTGTTTTCTTGACTCAAAATTGTTATTTGTTGTCATACCAGATATCATATAATAAGTACTTACATAAGTTATATTTTGGGGAACAAATATCTTGAAAATCAAAAAAACATATAAATGAATGGGGTTCACTCCCGGGTTGGTCCAAAAAAAATTGTGGCTGAGTATTTCAACATTTAAATTACTCAGTAACGATGTAATGTTGCGGGTCCTTAAAATTATATACAAGCCCTATCGCGTATTGATTCTCTACTCCTATCTACTACATTTTGTAGTTTGTGGTCTAACTAGAGATATGAATAAATTATGTTATCATTTATTTAATCATAAATGTCGTATTTTACACACTCCTGCTTCGAAACAATAATAACACTCCGATTTCTATTAATTAATTAAAAAATATAATTTAACTATGTATTAAGTATGCTATTAGGATGATTTATTTGAATTAAAAACAAGAGCGGCGGAAGCTTAATGGTAAAGACCCGCGTCTCTAGGTGGAGGGAAAACCCCTGAACATTCAAATAACAATGAGTAGCCATTGATCCAAGTCGTCTGGTTCCCCTATTTAAGGGTTACGAAGGTCAGATCGGGAGTAGCTTCAATATAATTACCAGACTCGCTAAATCCTTTATCATGGTCTAAAGGATCCCGACTAAGCTTGGCACATAACTTTTAGCAAGATGAAGATGATTGAGAACGGTGGTAGCTTAATGGTAAGAGACGTGTCTGATGCGAGGACTGTTGGCATATTTGAACTAAAGTATCTAACGTACTCCTGGATTGTTCAAATAGGTATATAAACGATTTTTTTCTATTTGCTCAGCGATGGAGGAAAAAATCATGCAAATTGAGAAACTTTGGATATGTAGCCATGATCCATTAAGTCAGGATCTCCTTACTCGAATTATAAAGGTCAGATAGTTAATAACCTAATTTTCTGAATCCTGGATCATGGTCTAAGAGGACGTCGATTAAACCCGGCACGGGATATAATGCTAGGAAGGAATTCAGATCGTGGACATCAAGACATTCTTTTACCGATGCTGTGGTAGAACAAAGGTGAAAGATACGTGTAATTGTTGGTTTTGTTACATCCACTATTCATTTTCTACGACAAAACTAGAGAAAATGTATACGAATCATCGTAAGCAGCCAACGGGACGGGCGCCATTATAAACAGTTAGCACACTTATCTGTAGATACCTAACTGTCCCCGTTTGTCATCCCGTTTCTTCATACTTTTTGTGGTAAACGTACTAATATATCTTTGTTTACTTAATTTGAGAAGAGAGGTAGAGGTATTATGGGACACAGGAATTAATGTTTAAATTTGAAGTGACTAGGTCACTTCAAACATATGACAGCAATCACACATTGGCATTTTGTCTAGTATATTTCTACAGGAGTTTCTTAAAAGCAATATATCAGTATTTAATAATAAACTAAGTATAGGTACCTAACTAAAGTCTTAATTGTGCAAATTATAATTATAAACATAAAATAACCTTTGACTATAGTTGGAACTATAGTAGGTAAATCAAATCAAATACTTAATGGCTCACTAAGTATACATAGTAAAAGAAAGGTGACAACAGAAACCAGAGGAACTTACATATATAACTTATTTTACTCCCTGTTAGTGTATCGCAAATTTGAGGACAGCTTTATCGTAATTTTATAATTATATACCTAGTTCTAGTACTTTTACGAATTGGTTTATACATAAATATTAGGTACTTTGCAAAATGTTATGATAACCATATTTTCTAGATCACGACGCTTAATACTCATAAAACTCTAGGGGTTAAAGGATTTACTAAAGAACCGTTCGTTTGAAAGTTGCATTACCCATTTTGCATGCATCTTTGGCGTTCTTACGAATGTAACGATTTTATACAACAGGCAAGACACTACTGGTGCCGTTTACCTCAATCTTTCAATCAAATCACCAGCAAGTAATTATGTAAGTATAATGAATGACCGATGTCCTCAATCTTCAGCCATGATATGTATTATTTAAATGTAAGTAAATAGATCATAATTGCAAGCAATTTTTATTATGAACATGTTAACAGCTCTTAACTAAGTTAGGTACATAATTTTTGTACATCTTCATGAGATAAAAATACATCAAGAATCAGTGGCGGACTAGCCGGGGGGCGAAAGGGCCCCAGGCCTCTGTTCCTGGTGGGCCTCATATTATCTCCAAGTCCCCCCCCCCCCCATTTCAGGCAAGCAACACTGCTCGTATCCATACTATTATCCCCGCAGATTGTTAATGCGCATGGCCGCCATATTGGTGACGTAATCGAACACTCAGTACCGTTCGCAAAACTGACCAGTGAGTATTGCGGGTGACGTCACGTGGCTGTTAATAAGACAAGGTTCCAGTGCATTAGCAATCTGCGGGGATAATAGGGGCCTCGTACAGCTCTTTGCCGCCCTAGGCCTAAAACATGCTTAAGTAGTCCGCCACTGTCAAAGATAGAGGCGCTCTTTTATAACACTGAGCCGAACTAAAGAATAATCATCTGTTTGATTTTTATATCACAAGAAAGGCAACTATACTTTAAGAGGCTAGGTTTAACCAAATCATGTAATTGAGTCTTCAAAGAGTAAAAATATACATAAAGGGTGAGTAAGTATGTAGGTATATTTCATATCATTAGGAATATCATTAGAATGTAACGACCTACTGCTCCACATTAAGTTTACCGTGCATACCATAACTTGTGATCGTCCAACTATGGAAGAAATCTTGTTTTGTGTCATGTCAAGTCGGTTGAAAGCTGAGCTAATGCACAGGCGCATGAGCCACAAACTGATCTCTATCGGACACGTAAATGCACTGCATTTTACACTAATTGTAAGTAGGTGTACCGACCGACTGTGAAAATATTTAGCAAGAATCTTTTTCAATCGGTTATTGTGAATTCTGGTAGTTGATTCGATTAATCAAAAATCTGTATTCAAATTGGTCAATGGAAAGTATGGTAGTGAGTCATAGCTGATTTGATGACTGCAATATGCAAGGCAAGTTATAAAGTTTTCTTATTGCCCACTGGGCGATACATTGGCGGACTTAGCCTGTTTTAGTCCTGGGTACGGCAAAAAGCTGCACAAGGTCCAAGGGATACGAGCAGTGTTGCTTGCCCGGAGGAATTGGAGGGGGGGGGGGTGCTCCACTGTTTGATTTAAGATGATGTGAAGTTGGAGATAATAACGGGCCCCAGAGGCCCGGGGCGGACCGCCCCTTCCGCCCCCCCGTTAGTCCGCCACTGGGGCGATGTGGATCGGACCCACAAATGGAAAGGACCAACAAATGTTTTGACTAATCTTTAATGTGTCAGAGAGGCACAAGAGGTCGACATCTTCAGGATTACTTGCCACTAGGCTAGCAAACGTAACTTTAATTTTAGTAGAAAAAGAGGGGATGGTTTATTTGCATGCTCGTGCTGAGTACCTAAGTGTTAAGTTTAATCTACAATTGCAATTAGCACTGTTTAATGAATTTATCTCGTAATTATAGATTTCGTAAGAGTTAAACTCGCAAAATATCAAAATGTCAACAGTTACAAATGAATTATTTTAACGGTAGCTACAAATCTTTAAGGAAAGCTAACTATCTTCCCAGAAGCAGGTGTTGGCTGGAATGTTCCCGTATTGTCACTATCTCTGTGCATTCTGTTTGAACGTTGGAATCGGTGCATAAAAGTGCAATCTTACCTAGTGTACTAAAGTATTATGAAATCGTAGCGGTGCTTTGCATCAACCATTAGGATTCAACTAACATATGCTAAACTTATATAACAATTCATACACAACCTTCTAGGACTATCCACTAGTTTTAACAAAGATGAACCGAACGTAACTGCTGTTGTTTACTCGAATGTCGAAATCCAGTCTCACTTCAATCACAATCCTCGGACAAGTGTGTCTCGTGGCAGACAAACACGGACTGGGACCCTAAGTCGATTTCGCATGTAAACACCAGACTTTCGGTTCACAGCTCGATGCGCACCAAGTAACTTATCTTTCACCATTGTGGCGCGTGCCGTGGAGGTACGTAACTACCTGCGAGCTCTAAAGACAGAGGTGCAAGTAGGTACAACACAAAATACCTAATGCACAACGAACGTGACTAGCTACGAGTAGATACCTAACGTTCTCAATGCTGATAAGTGCTCATCCACACACTCAGTCGGCTGTAGATAAAGAACCTAAGACAAACTATCACAATAGTCTCTCAAATGGACTGAATAACCTACAAATAAAAATTCAAAAATATCTTTTTTCATATGGGCTTCAAGAAAGCACTTATAAATAGTCAATATACTTACATAAAAAAAACGATATGAAATAATACTACCACCGGGTACAGTACTTAAACATATTAGCTTTTTACATTGCAGACAAGGGTAGTAGCCAAAGGTACTAGGGTACTACAGAGCAGCATAGATATGCATAATGTGAGTTAAATGCTCTTAAATTTTCAGCTCATTGTAAAAAAAAATATAGTTATGAATTTAGGCATAATAATAAAAGGCACGTGAATGTGCCGCCTCTATAATCCGTTTTACTTTGACACTATATTGCAAAATAATGAACGCGGTGACTATCATGATTAAATCTTTGAATGTGGTAATACGGAAGGGTGCTGGACAATGAAATTGACATGATGACTTTATCATAATAATTATTGTCGTTTGTCCATTCTGATTGCAAAAAAAAATGTGGACATATGATGTGATCATATAGTGCTTTTTAAGGCTGTCGTTGACATCATAAACATTATTGCAAGTGTTAACAAGTCCCTCTATTGTTTTGACTAATTAATTACATACTAAAAATATAGATTATATTAAAAAATCTTTTACCAGTTCTGCTCTTATTTGCAATGGAAATAGAGAATGAAGCTAAAAAAAAGATTAGCTTTCAAGTATTAACGTTTATTGATATAACTTTTGCTCTTTAAAAAACAAAAGCCAAAATAAACCAAAGGAGCCAGATCAATATTTTGTCATATTTTGGTAGGTACTTATAGGTACCGTTACCCATCTCACCACTTACCCTAGCTTCCAGTAGCGGTAGCTATAGGCCTATAACTACACCATAATTCGCTTAGATGGTATACCAGGCATATTAAGTTTAAATATTAGGTATACCTAACGTGAAGTCCCGCTTTGAGCGGGATAGTCCCATTTTATGACTGACTGTCCCGGTGTCCCCAGCGAAAACAAAAAAATCCTGCTTTTGTAAACAGACACAACATAAGTATTTATCTATCTCCTTGAAGGATAATAAAAAAACCACAACTTTGGATGATTTCGAAAATCACCATTGCAGTTATCTACGTTGGCGCCTTGGACCTTGTCTACCAGGTTTTTGTTTCATTTTATGAACGAAATAGGTCAAAATACGTCCCAATCTGACTTAAAAAATAAATGGTCACGTTAGGTATATCTGAATTTACTATTCGAACGACTTGATAACGATACAATCTAATACGCCACTGAGCTGCAAAGTTCAATAAAAACTACGAATTCAGTTCCGTGTTGTAACACGTATTCAAAGATGTTTATTTTAGCCATTATTAAATAAGTATTCGCTATGTCAAGTTATGTATAGATATGCATACGTAATACACCTACGTAATTTTTAAGTAAATAAGTAAGTATAGGAACTAAACACAAACTTATTTGTCGGACTATTTAAATGACTTGCTACAAATATGATTTCTTATACTTACCTAAGTAGGTATATTTACTTTAAATTGGATGAATATATCAGTTGGACCAGGGTTGAATAGATAAAAAGGAAGAAATGCTACGGGTACTTTACAATGCTGGTGACGCAAAGATAGTTCAAGGTTATTTGTAAAATCGGTAAAATCGGTGAAAACGGAAAATTTTCTTTTCCTTTACCTATTCCCAATTAATTCTGCTCGGGGAAAAAGGAGGGTGTGTATGTATGTATATATTGACTGGCTCGATGGTCGAGTGATCAGAGACCCTGGCCTCGAAACCGAGGGTCGCGGGTTCGAATCCCGCTAGGGGCAAATGTTTCGTGTGATAAACATGGACATTTGTACTCGAGTCATGGATGTTTATAAACGTATTTAAGTATGTCTATCCGTTCACCTAGTATCCATAGCACAAGCATAAGCTTAGTTTGGAAATAGGGAATTGGTGTGTCAGTCTTGAGAATTTATTTATTTATTATTATTTATGACTAGAACCGACTAACCCCAACGTGGCCTACTTCAGCGCAATACCGGAGGAGCCGGCATCCCCACTGCGTAGAAATTAGTTTTGGTTAATAAAAAAACGCTAAATGCGTGAATATGGAAAGCTACTTTGAGCGAATCTACTCAAGTACTACAATTTTTAACATGCGAAACATAGGTGTGATACTAATTCAGTTAAAAAGAGAAAACACCGAGTGTTCAAAACATATTGATACAGCAGGCAGCAAGCGCGGGTGATATGTGCACGACTTATTGATTTATTTGCAAATAGGTAAGTAGGTAGCAGTGGCGTAACTATAGGGTGGCAAGTCGGCAAAATGCCACGGGCCCCCAGCCCGAAGGGGCCCCCGGTCAGAGGAAATCTCAATTCCCAACATTTATTATTACACATACACATTACTTAAGTAAAAAAAAAGTTTTGTCTTTAATTTATTTGTTACCTTCTTAGTTGCATACACAACTAAAAAAAATATACCTAGGTATTAAACTTTCAATGCATTAGTAAAAAAAAATTTTAACCCAGTTTTAGAAAGAATGGTCAAAATCCATAAATAATAAATAAATAAAGAGAAGATTTTTATGTGAATTTATTTAACCATTATTAATAATGGTTAAATAAATTCACATAAAAACACATCTTCTCTTATTGCCATTAAAAATTCACAGCTAAAATTTAGCGCAATTTTGAAATGAGTTTGGTGTATTTTTTTCTTTCTCAAACGGCAACACTGCTTAAAATTTATGTTGGTAATACTTGTTGATGCTTGGGGAATCCCCGATTCGAGTTTGTATATATGAAAAACTCCACTATTGTATTACGCAAGAACTCACCAAGCAATTAGCAGTTTATTGTTGTAAGAATTGGTTGTTTGTTGCAAGTGAGGATATATTTAATTAGTTTATTGTGAGAATAGGTTGACAATGTCTACTCGGTAAGAATTTTATTCTAATATTTAAAATAATTTATACTATTACAATTATTTTAATTTTTAATCTACCCATAAAGTTAATCATTTACATCGTCGGTAGGTATCGGTAGTAAAGTTTGAAATCACAAGTTACGAAATTATTATTTAAAATAATGATTCTCATCGCGCATTTCAAAATCAATTCACTATTTTGACATTCGTAACCACCAAAACTATTTCGGTACCTATGTTCATCGTTCTTTCAAAACTTACAAAATTTGACACTTGAATTGAACTTTGAACAATCGGTGGACTTTCGTTATAAACATTTTTACGGTCGCTTTTTTGACATTTGTTAGCAATTAAGTAGATTTTTCAATAAATAAAAACTATAGTATTATTACAAACTTTTTGCGGTTTTGTTCTAGAAAGTATCAGAGTGAAAGCGAAAAACGAAAGCGAAAGAAGGAGTCTGAAGAACAAAATAAAAAATTACCTAAAATAAGTCAGTACTTTAATAATCAAGATAGTATACAAGAAGAATCAAATGAACAGCGCGACGGAAAGGCAGAAAATGATGACATAAGTGGCAATATCGCAGGGCCCGATAACAGTGAATATTTAGATTCAGAGCAACCACAACCAGGTACGAGCAAATCTTTAAATGAATCATGTTTGGACATAGAAAAATTAAAATCTTTACCGCATGTTACTGATAAAGGTAACTTTAAAGAACTCAATGATCAAGTAAAACGGTTTGTGATCGAAAACGGACACTGTAAACCAAAAGGCCCCTTTTTAAGGGATAGTAACAATAGATCTTTCTTAGATAAATATTATTACACTGTTTCTAAATCTGGCGTAAAGTTAGAACGTACATGGCTGTCCTATTCTCTATTGCTTCAAAAAGCGTATTGTGAACCATGTTGGTTATTCGCAAATAGGGCATCTAAAAATATACAAAATATTTGGATGGAAGGCTATGATGATTGGAAACATATTGTGGAAGCCATAGAAAGACATGAGACATCGAAAGAACATTTGCATTCATGTTTTGTACATCGACAGTGGCAGTTACATGG
Source organism: Glyphodes perspectalis (assembly GCA_951394215.1). Lineage (NCBI taxonomy): Eukaryota > Metazoa > Arthropoda > Insecta > Lepidoptera > Crambidae > Glyphodes > Glyphodes perspectalis. Next base: position 5,816,751 of record OX596202.1, read on the forward strand.
AACACTAGATGAAGAGCAAGAGTCCATTATCAAGAGAGAAAATTTTTTTGGGCGCCAGGTACTCACTAGACTCCTTGATGTTACTCTGACACTTTCAACCTGTAACTTAGCTTTTCGTGGCCATAAAGAAACGGTATATGGCAACGATTCTGGTCCAAAAGGAAATTTTTTGAGTATTGTTGAGTTATTAGCCAAATACGATCCTATTTTACAAGAGTTGCTAAGCAAACCTAAGGGCCAGATTAAATACTTAAGTCCAAAAATACAAAATGAGCTCATTGCTGTTCTGGTTCAAAAAGTGGAAAATGCTCTGGTAAATGAAATAGTCACCGCACCGTTTTATTCCATTTTGTTTGATACTACTCAAGATATTTCCAAAACAGATCAATTGTGTGAACTTTACCGTTACTGTGTAATCGAGAAAGATGAAAATGGAACTCCAAAGGCGCTCGTAATTAAAGAGTCATTTTTAGGATTTCATGAGGTTAAGGATCAAACTGCCTTAGCAATGTCCAAGCAGATAATAAAATCCATAAATGACAAAAGTATTTCTCTGAATAAGTGCCGTGGACAAGGGTACGATGGAGCTAATACCATGAAAGGTACTTATGGCGGAGTTCAAAAACTCGTAAGAGACATAGAGCCAAATGCAGTGTATGTCCATTGTGCTGCTCATAATTTAAACTTGGTAGTAAATGATGCAGTAAAAGAGGTCATAGAAATACAAACATTATTCGAAACTGTGCAACAAATTTATAATTTTTTTGGCCATAGTATTAGACGATGGAATATATTATCTAGTTTTATATCTGACAACAAAAAAGGAGAAACCGTTGTATCATCAAATTCAGTAACATTAAAAACAATGAATCCAACTAGATGGGCAGAACGCTTTGATGCCATGTTTGCTTTAAAGGTTCGATTTGTTGATGTTCAAAAAGCGCTAACAAAAACCATTTTATCAAATTCCAAATCAGATGAGAGAAATGAAGCTATCTTGCTAAAGAAGAAGGTAGAGAACTACAATTTTATTATGTTGCTGGTTTTCCATTGCAAAGTCTTACAAACCATAGACGCGGCTTCTAAAGCACTTCAATCTAAAGCCATCGATCTTTCAAATGCTTCAAAGCGTTTGCAAATCTGTCTAGAAGAACTTGAAAAGTATCGACATGAATTTGAAGATTTAAAAACGGAAGCAAATAGTATTGCAGTTAAATGGTCTATAAACCCTGAATTTCCTAAAACTCGTCAGAGAAAAGTGAAACGTCATTTTGATGAAATTTGTGAGGATGAACGTCTCCAAGATCCTGAAAGCTTGTTTAAAGTGAACGTATTCTATCGTGTATTAGACATCATCATTAATCAACTTAGATCGCGTTTACTTGGAATGAATGAAATTGTTTCCAATTTTAGTGTCTTGCAGCCTGCCACTTTGCAAAACTTGAATGATACTGATTTATTGGAAAAGGCTTTAGCATTTGTCCATTTATATAAAAAAGATATATCTATGTCGTTTTCCAAAGAAATTTTCAGTTTTCGATCCTCTTTTAAACACGAAATAGAAAGGTCATCTTCTATAAGAGAACTTGCTGACTTATTAATAATAAAGAATCATTTTATATCTTCAAGCTTTCCTGAAGTGTGCACTGCATTTCTGTTATTTCTCACCATTCCTGTAACTACGGCTAGTGCCGAGCGATCATTTTCAAAACTGAAATTGATAAAAACTTATTTAAGAAATTCTATGGGACAAGAAAGGTTAAGCAATTTGGCTATTCTATCCATCGAAAATTCTATGGCCCGAAATTTGAACTTTGATGATGTCATTAACACTTTTGCTGAACAGAAAATCCGAAGAAAGGAATTTTAATAATTAAAATTGTGTACTTAAAATAAAATTGTGATTTCAGTTCAATATGTACTTTAAATTAGGTACCTTTAATTAAAAGTGAATAATTAGAAAATCAAGAAATTATAATTATAAAGTTTGTATGTACCTACTTCACGTAGTGATTTATTAGTTAACTCTTACAAATAAAAGTGTATAAATAAATATTATAAAATAAAAAATACTATTGTTGTTGGTTCAGCTTCTTTATATATTGGGGAAGTGGGAGGGCCCATTCGATGAATTTGCCACGGGCCTCGAACGGTATAGTTACGCCACTGGTAGGTAGTACCTTTTTATTTTCAGGATTTAATCGTGGATCCCAATAGAGCAGTGGCAAATTTTCCAGGCCTGAGTAGCCTGAAAACATTTTGGAGATGGATAATTTAGCAGCATTGTTTTGTTTGTTAAGAAATATGGCGTTCGGTTCTCTCTGCCTACCCGCTAAGAAAGTAACGTGAAGTTTAGTAGTAGTAGAAAATAATCAAAAATATACCTACCCAATCTCATTTAATCGAGACACCTACATAAATTCGCTACTGCGTTACAGAACTCTACCTAGATGTTAGCGAATTCATGATACCTACAACATAACGACCATTGCTTTTACAAATTTGTTTTTAATTGATTAGAAGAATTGTTAGATAGCTTCAAATATGTAATAAGCAGGAACTTTACTATTTACTGAGCCAAGGACGACGTCTTTAGCCAAAAGCGTCTCAAAAATTAAGAATACAGGTGCTTATAATAAATGTGATGTAATTATTATGAATAAAAAATTAAAATAATGCACAACGTCTACCGCTCTAATTCAACGAACCTGCAGCATTCTGGTTCACCTTGAAACGGGACTCGCAAAAACTGTACCGGGTATAGAAATACCTCGAGTCGGCTGCTAAGTATTAAATTAAACTTGCTCTGACTGCTTGAACAACTTTTAATAGTACTTAAATAGATAATTTGTATCCATAGATCTGGATACATATATCTATCTAGACTGGCCCGTTGGTGGAGTGGTCAGAGACCCTGGCCACGAAACCAAGGGTCGCGGGTTCGAATCCCGCTAGGGGCAAATGTTTCGTGTGATGAACATGGACATTTGTACTCGAGTCATGGATGTTTATAAACGTATTTAAGTATGTCTATCCATTCACCTAGTATCCATAGCACAGGCATAAGCTTAGTTTGGGACTAGGGAATTAGTGTGCCACTCTGAAGAATTTATTTATTTATTTATACATAAGTAGTATAAGAGAGCGGTGGTAGCTCAATGGTAAGGACACGCGCCTCTTAACCGAGGAGTGCGGGTTCGAATCCGGGCATGTACTTACCTCTAGATTTTAAAAAATCTATGTACATATTTATACCACTAGCTCGACGGTGAGGGAAAACATCGTGATGAAACCTGCAAATTCAAACAACTTTGAATTTGTAACCATGATCCAAAAATTGTCTGGTTCCCCTATCTTAGGGTTACGAAGGTCAGATCGGCAGTCGCTTCAATGTAATTACCAGACTCGCTAAATCCTGGATCATGGTCTAAGCGGACCCCGTCTAAGCACGGGACAAAACGCTAGGAAGATGATGACATAAGTAGTATAAGTAAATATCTGACGACTTATTATCATATTGCCCAATGGTCACGTAGCAATATTCATAATGACCAGACAATGTGATAAATAATGAATTTTAAATAATAATTAATTAGTTTGCCCGATATAGCTGGGCATTATTCATAATGCCCGGGTATTACGTATAATGCCCTTATTAATTACTTTGCCCATAACATATTACCTACATATATATAATGCGTCGATAGTCCAACTTAAAAGATGTAGAGATGCCACAATAAGTAGATACCTATGTATTCAATAGAGGTACAACAAAGAAAATAGCATCTTAGTTTAGCCCAATAGCAGCATACTTCATAATATTAAGTATAACTAAGTATAGATTATTATTAAGAATGAAACACATAATTCGTAATATATATCTACCTATTAAAATAAAATCAGGGCGCTCTTCATTTTTTAAATCGCAAATAATTTTTCAATTCGGTCTAGTAATTCCTGAGATTTTTGGTTCAACGATAGCGCGTTCAACCAAACAAACTATCAAACTGTGATAAGGGTGCTCTTTACATTGACCTTTTCCAATCTGATCAATTCCAAAATGACTCTTACATTTTCCATCTTGTAAACTTTGTTCCCAGATATACAAACTCTTTCACTTGTTCTACTTTTTCACCTCCACTTTATATATTACTTAGTAAGCAATCGATTCAATTTAATAGTGCTGAAGTCCGCTAGTAAATATAATACCATCAAAAACAATACTTGTCAAAAAAACCAAGTCTCGCAACTCAGTTGTTCTACGGTAAAAAATTGTGAGATCCATGTAATACCAAGTCGGTTATTAATATATTCAGTCTCTACTTAAGTGACTTTCTGTCTTAATACGTCCAGTCCCTAAGACCACGATCGTGGTCCATAACAATTGAAAATCAATTGTGTCTGGAATCTCCGTACTCGAAGCATTAAGTTGTTACGTAATAATTAACAGCATCTTATAGTGATGCATATCAATATTAAATATCTTTAACGTTTTATATAATGTTAGAGTATTGAATAGAACGATAAAATACAGAACAAATACTGTAATCTACTTTAAACAGACAATATTTTACAAAACAATCCGCACGCCGCAATGACAGTCGTCGCCTGTCAGTTCTTCCCGCCGTCACGTGACCTGCGCGCGCAGGCTGCTCGCCCCACCGCCGCTACGCGGCAGCGGCGTATCCGCCGCCGGGTTTACAGTCGACCATCCTGCGCTAACAATACGACCCCGTATTACCTGGAAACAACTTGTATTAATTCCAATTTACCGAACCAAGGTCCTGACCGAGCTGGCCCCGACCGAACTGGTCGCGACCGAGCTGGTCCCGACCGAACTGGTCCCGGCCGAACTGGCCCCGACCGAACTGGTCCCGACCGATCTGGTCTCGACCGAACTGGTCACGACCGAGCTGGTCCCGACCGAACTGGTCCCGACCGAACTGGTCCCGGCCGAACTGGCCCCGACCGAACTGGTCCCGACCGATCTGGTCTCGACCGAACTGGTTCCGACCGAACTGGTCCCGACCGAACTGGTCCCGGCCGAACTGGCCCCGACCGAACTGGTCCCGACCGATCTGGTCCCGACCGAACTGGTCCCGGCCGAACTGGCCCCGGCCGAACTGGCCCCGACCGAACTGGTCCCGACCGAACTGGTCCCGACCGAACTGGTCCCGGCCGAACTGGCCCCGACCAAACTGGTCCCGACCGAACTGGTCTCGTCTAACCTATCCTTACAGAACTTGTCTTCATCAAACGGATCCCGACCGAACTGGTCTGGACCAAATTATTCTGAGCTGGTATTGACTGAACTGGCACCGATTTTACTGTTCCTAACTAAGCTGGTGCCGATCAAACTGATGCTGACTGAACTGGTACTGATATAACTGATACTAACTTAGCTTGTACCGACCAAGCTGGTACCGATATAACTGATCTCAACTGAACTTGTACTGATCTAACTGATCTCGACTGAACTAATATCGATTGAACTAGCATCGATTAACTGTTCCCAACTGAGCTGGTACCGATCTAACCGATCTCAAATTTACTGGTATCGTTAAAACTGATCCCAACTGAACTGGAACCGATCTAGCTTATTCTGATCGAACTGGTACGTATCTTGATGATTTTTGATTAAACTTATAACGATTTAAATTATCCTGATGGATTTAATACCGATCTAACTGATTCCAACTGTACCGGTACCTGATGCTGATAGAACTGGTACCGCTTTAACTTATCGAACTAGTTTTGATCTAACTGATCCTGACCGAACTAGTATCGATCTAACTGATCCTGGCCAAACTGGCATCGATCTAACTGGTCCTGACTAAAATGACCTTGGCTGAACTGGCCTGGACCAAACTGGCCCCGATAGAACCTGTATGGGTATAACTGACCGAACTGGTCTCGATCTAACTGATCCTGATCGAACTAGTTTTGATCTAACTGATCCTGACCGAACTAGTATCGATCTAACTGATCCTGGCCAAACTGGCATCGATCTAACTGATCCTGACTAAAATTACCTTGGCTGAACTGGCCTGGACCAAACTGGCCCCGATAGAACCTGTATGGGTATAACTGACCGAACTGGTCTCGATCTAACTGATCCTGATCGAACTAGTTTTGATCTAACTGATCCTGACCGAACTGGTATTGATCTAACTGATCCTGACCAAACTAGTATCGATCTAACTGATTCTGACCAAACTGGTTTCGATCTAACTGATCCTGACCAAACTGGTATATCTAACTGATAAAGATCTAACTGATCCTGACCGAAGTGGTATTGATCGAACTGATCCTGATCGAACTGGTCTTCTTGTTCTGCTATGCCTTTTCCTTTTTTTTATTTCCTCCTTGTTTTAAGGCGCCAAGACAGTCGGTCTTGGGTTGTCCGTTCCTCCACCTGCGCTGCTTTTTGAGCACGAAGGCTTTCCTTACAATATGTTCTTTATCGCTTCTTATCATATGTCCATACCAACGCATATGGCTTTCAGCCATATTTTCTAAAATGGGAGTGAGTTTAATAATACTGTGATATACTCTTTGCCTACTCTGTCGTATCTTGTTACCCCAGCAGCCCATCGGAGCATTTTCATTTTGTTTGTGTGTTTTCTGTTCATGTTGTTTCTGTATGGCCCAGCACTCGGGTTCATACATCACAGCAGGCCTCACTGCAGTTTTCTAGACTTTTCCCTAAAGTTTTATCAGTATTTTAGAATTACACAGTACTCCCGAGAGTTCTTCATTTAAGCCATTTCCGCGTTAACTCTAGGCCACGCCTACATCCGCATTTACCTCCGCGGTTAGCGTCGATACTAGTAATAATCGGTCTACTCTGGGTAGTGGCTGGCCGTCCATCGTTATGTCTGTGCCGGACGCTGATTGGTTAATAAAGCTGCATTTCATGTACTCGGTCTTGGTTCTACGAGTTGTAACGTGGGGTACAGTGTGAGAGCCGCCTACTGTGCGGTGCGTTACTGCGGCGCGTTGCTGCGGCGCGCTACTGCGGCGCACTACTGCGGCGCGATACTGCGACGCGCTACTGCGGGGCGCTACTGCGGCGCGCAACTGCGGCGCGCAACTGCGGCGCTACTGCAGCGCACTGCTGCGGCGCTACTGCGGCACCTGGGCATTTACTTGGACAAATAACTGAACTGGGCAAAACACACAGAGCACATCACAACGAAAGCCAGCATAGCATTACGGCAATGCAAAAGTCTGCTTGGCAGGAATTGGGGCTTAAGCCCTAAAATTACTTACTGGCTATACACCACAGTCATCCATCTAATCATCACATACGCTTTCTTAGTTTGGATTCCCAGGGCCAATCCGAGTACAACACAAAAGACCTAGAAAAACTTCAGAGATTTGCCTGTGTAGCAATCACTGGCAGTATGAAAACCACATCTACCGCCGCTCTACAGGCGATGTTGGGTTGCATCCTGCATCTTGTTGTAAGAGAAGAAGCAACCTTAGCGTGCTTCAGGCTTGAAATATCTGGAACCCTAAATAGGGATTCCAGAATCAACACACATCAATAAAAGTGGATGCATTAATCTACAGCCCATGTTAGCATCATCCAGCGACAGAACCCTGAAAACACACTGTTTCCAAAAACAATACAAAATAGAACTCACAGCAGAGCAGTATGATTGCTCAAGCCCACACGAGGATCTACACTGACGGATCGAAAACCGACCAGGGAACTGGTTACGGAGTTTTCTTAGATGACCTAAACATCAATATATCCAGGCCCCTAGGAATGCTCAATACTGTCTATCAAGCAGAATGTGTTGGCATTATCTAGGCAGCACACGCCATATAGGAAAGTCACGGATACCCACATCCGTATACTCCCCGACAGTGCCTCGGTGCTCCAATCTCTAAAGAAAAACCATATCACGTAAAGACTGATACTAGAATGCCATAACGCCCTAGAACGCGTTACGGTATCAAACCGTAATACAGTGACAATGCAATGGATCAAGAGACACATTGGATCAGCTTGTAACGATGCAGCTGATGAACCAGCCAGAAAAGGCTCCAACTCCAAAGCAGTTGGACCAGTACCAATCGTACCCATACCTTTCAACCAGTTGGAGAGCTAGTTAAAGGAACACACACAAATACAACCGACAAAATGGTGGACCTCGACACCAGGCTGTAGGTAATCCAAGAGACTATTCCATCCTTGAACACTAAACTGACCAAGCGCCTTCTGTGCATGAACAGGAACAGCCCAAGACTGGTGGCGGGGACCATCACCCGACACTGCTCACTGAATAACCACTCCCACTCACTAGGCATCACTGACAGTCCTCAGTGCAGAGCGTTCATGGAGGCAGAGAAAACGGTGACGCATGTGTTCCTCGAATGCACCGGCGTCGCCCAGATCCGCAAGGAGACTCTGAGTACACCAGGATCACTCGCGGACGCCCTGAGAAGACTGGGAAGATTAATCTGCTTCTGGAGGGACGTGGGCTGGTTGGAATAACCGGCCGCCATTGCTCAGGTACAATGCTCCACTATAAGGACTTAGTGCGGAAACCATCACCGCTAACATAGAACATAGAGCATAGCTACTGCGGCGAATCTGCGGTGTATCGCTTACAAACTGCGTTCGGAATGATGACGTAAGAGAATCGGACTGACACTCTTTGTGAGATAATCCATTGACAGGTTAAATAAGAATCTTAATCCAGCTTAATCACATTTCATCGCCTTGGGTACAGAGTGGCCGTGTCAGAAGATCATTGGGCAAAATCCATACATTCATATCGACGGTGAGCCTATTGCCCATGTAGCACGAGCAAAGATCCCCGGCTTAATAAATTGGTGGAAAAATGCATTACATGAAATATATTAACACTAAAATTAGAAATGCTCTCTTCTGACTTAAGATACTATAAGGGCTGCAATTGCACTTAACTGAAGATGTTAGGAAAATCCTTAAAGTCTCTTATTGTCTCATTTTAATTATTGCAATATTGTGTATAGACCAAGACTACTGGAGCAAATAAAGAGGTTAGTGCAACAGGTAAAAATTGCATGTATGCAATTCTGTCATCATATATCGCCACATTTAAACACTAAGCAAATCTTAAACATGTCAAACCTATGACTAGTATATTTAGCTATGGTGATTCGCAAAATTATTAAATCCAGAAAACCGGGATACCTCTGTAAAACTTTACCTCGGCACAAGTCCAATCTCATGTGTCCTAATACATGTTTATTACATATAATTATTATCTCACATAGTTCTTTTTCTTACATAGTTCTAGTTCTTTCATATTTGTTTATTTATAATGCCTTTTTTTTTTTATATATACTACTATCATATACCAACAAACACACCTGACCTTACTGCTTCACATCTCAAACCCAAATAATTACCCTTGAACTGGACCAATCTGATTATCAGCGCTGCTTGAAATAAGCTGCTATTGTTGTTATTATTACATTACATCTACTTGATTTGTTAATTGTTTGTGTATTGACATCATTATGACATTTTTATCAATTTATCAATATCAGATATTTATAACAAACCAAATTATACTAATAATGAAATAATGCAGACCTGTACCTACTATGTAATCAACATCCACTAAAAACGATTATTTGATATCATTATTCCTTTCATCTATTCATTAATATTAAAATTCACTTCATAGATATTGATCTAACGTAACTTAAATCCAAAACTAATTTACAGATAATAACATAACAAGTCCACCACCATCCAAAAATTGCAGACAATGCCTTTAGTTGATTCAACCAACTATACACCGTCGTCTTGTAGTTTTTCACATTGCCAGTAAACATTGGGATATCGACCAGTCCCGCATGTAAAATGTTCGCCTGACCTAAGGCACCAAACTCCATGTCTTATTTTTCACTCGATGACAACTCTGTGTGCTTCAAATGAGTCGTACAGGCCGGTTATTTGAAACTGATGAAAGGATATAACATAATCCGTACACATGCTCGGTTCCTTCGGTGTGATATACTGCGCCAATGACTTCGAACTATCAGGATGTTGTCACTATAAAGTATTGAATCCATTCAATACTTCAATTACGTTTTGACGAGCGTTCTCATGATTTTAAGCGCCTGCATCTTTCCTGCAATCGAGTTCGAGACTGAGATCGCTTAAGCTTGATTATTCACTATTAGGACGTAAGTTTATCGCACTTCTGAACTGTTAGAGTATTGAATAGAACGATAAAATACAGAACAAATACTGTAATCTACTTTAAACAGACAATATTTTACAAAACAATCCGCACGCCGCAATGACAGTCGTCGCCTGTCAGTTCTTCCCGCCGTCACGTGACCTGCGCGCGCAGGCTGCTCGCCCCACCGCCGCTACGCGGCAGCGGCGTATCCGCCGCCGGGTTTACAATAAATATATAACAACTAAATATGTAACAACTTAATGCTTCGAGTACGGAGATTCCAGACACAATTGATTTTTAATTGTTATGGACCACGATCGTGGTCTTAGGGACTGGACGTATTAAGACAGAAAGTCACTTAAGTAGAGACTGAATATATTAATAACCGACTTGGTATTACATGGATCTCACAACTTTTTACCGTAGAACAACTGAGTTGCGAGACTTGGTTTTTTTGACAAGTATTGTTTTTGCTGGGATCTCATTTCTTTCTGTATTTTGTAGACAGTTCTACTTTTTTCCTTTTCGGTACCTTCTACTTATTGTATATATGTATATCTACCAGCAACGAATTTTCTTAAAGCCCTCTCTCTGACATATGAACTTTTCTTATTTTTGTAGATAGCCTTCCGTTTTCTCTTCTCCGGTACTACTTCTTGAGCTTCAGCTACAGTTTTTCTAAGAGCCCACTGCCTGTCTCTATGCGTTTTTCTGGGAGGCTTTGATGTTACAATTTTTGACAAATCTGGACGATAAATGCATCTTGGTCTGTTGTATTCACAAATTGAGGATTCCTGCGCTTTAATTAGATGTAAACCGCCCAGACTTGTAACTGTAAGACTTGTAATTGCGGAATGAATTCGCATGACGGGAATACCCATTTTTTGCTCGATTTGGCAGGGGCACTACCGTGCGCCTATATTTATATGGGATTACAAAGTTATTTAAGCAGTTATTTATCTAGAAAACTGGACCGATATTGAAAAATTTTACTTGACTTTGCGGGGTACTACCGTGCGCCTTTATATTTATATGGTATTATAAAGTTATTTAAGTAAGTAGTTAAATAATTATAAAACTGGACCGAAATTGAAAAAAATTGCTAGACTTAGCGGTTGCACTACCGTGCCCCCAAATATTTTAGTTTTTTCTTAGTTCATACACCAAACACTACTTATATTCCAAATTTGAAGCTTCTAGGTCTGCTAGAAGTGCCTTAGAATTTTGATGATCGGTGAGTCAGGCAGTGAGTGACAAAATTAAGAAACATTGACCCATTATAATTCTTAAACTACTGGTTCAAATTGAATGAAATTTGAAATATACCGTGTCTTTATAATGCCTGCATGATTACTGAAAATTCAGTCTTCTAGTTTTATCCACAACAAAGTTACAGGGGGTCGAAAATGGCCTGAATTGCTTCGAGAAAAGGATGGTACGGCCGTGCCGCTTTTTTGCTCGACTTGGCGGGGGCACTGCCGTGCCCCCAGAAAAAGACAAAGACCGATCGCCACTGTTAGTAATGTCTTAACTCTTTAGCTTTTAACCTTGATAATAATATTCTGAACTACTGTCTGAACATGCGTGGAATTTGCGCGTCTCGGCGGTAGGTTAGCGTGCGTGAAATCAAATTCTTTGCCGTAATGATCTCAGTTGAATAACCTAGGAGACGTTTTCTCAAGTAAACATTAGTTTTAAGCAAACATTTAAGGAAGAAGACATTGACATTTTCATAATATAAAATAGGGTCTTATTAGTAATAGGTAGTGTCTATGATAATGACTAAGTATAAGCGAAAAAGTTAGAGACTTTGGAAGAATCTTTAGCATTAAAAAAGAAATACTCTACAAAAAATACATAATCAGAGTTTCAATCTAAAGTTTTGAAAAGGTAAACGAACAGTTACCTCCTACATCGTATGAGTGAAATAGAATAATTCCTATTACTCTTTCATTGATTGTTTATTATTGTTTTAAGTGCAGTATAAATTTTTTATTGTCTATCCCTTCTATTCTCTACCAAAATTATTTTCACTAAATTACTGTAGATATACTGTAGTACATGATACGTCATGCAATGCATTTACCAAATTCGTATATGTACAAAACATTTAATAAAATGTTGTTAGCCACACGTGATCCAATGGAAACCTTATCCTGCGCCGCGCCGCCAAACATCGCACGATATGTCTAAATAAAAACCGGTTCTTTGTTTTTCATCGACGTCGTATTTGCGATGACGTAAATCTTCCTACCAGGCCCCCTAGATACAGCCTCAATGTCAAGTGCGCAATTTTTTTACAGCACACACCCACCTCGGATTCGAAACACTCAATTAGATGTTGAACCGAACGGCGGTGTGTAAAGCCTTCACTCCTCAGTCGTCGAACGATTTCGTGTTTCCCTCCTCACGCGACTTGTTTCTCTTTCGCTTGAGACTCCTTAACCGGCCAGTTATTATTTGTCTTACACCGTGATTTATCGTGCTGCGCAGACGCACACTGCGCTCTACCATACGATGTTTTTAAGAAACCTTTATAGAACAACTATTAGATGTAATGTTAGATATTATTCTGGAAATTCCTTAAATGGCAAGGCTCCTCCCAAAATATTAATTACCGGTAAGTTTGCACATGATCCCATATTATGTACAGATATGATACTAATAGAAAGTGTAAAAGTATAATTACCTGTAATCTAATTCTTCGGGTATTCTGCATAAAATTGGGTACATTAAATTTTCAACGATTTTTTTTATAGGATTTTGCAATATATTGCTAGAGAATCGGTACCACATTCACTTATCTTAAGGGTTTTTAACAATGCATAAAATAATTTGACTATTTATCGCGGTATTAAAAACTTTAATGGCTTTTAATTAATACTTACATCATGATAAATACAAGAAAACTTCATGGAAAATTTAGGATGCATTGGCCATATCTCGTAAAAAGTTAATCAGGAGACGTAATAATATTTTTTTTATTAAATGTATGTAAAAAAAATAGGTAAATGCATTTATAAGGCGAAATATCAGAACAAATTTCTTACTAAATGAGCATAAGGTAGATACAATATTGCGCGAATATTATAGCTGTCGATAACAGTCTTGCGTATTGAGTTCATGGCTGCTGACTATACGTTTAAGGATGAGAAAATGTCTATTATAGACTTGTACCTACTACCTATTTTACAAAGGTTACCTAATTCAAATGTCTAGGTATACTTACTTACTTGTCCTGTTATGATTGAGGTCTACGAGTTACATACCTAGTATGTAACTCGTCATCAATCATATATCATTTTAGATATAAGTATACCGAATTGCTTAATTAAATTTTTATTTTTTGAGAGATGTTGCTTTTAAGTAATAGCTGAGATCAAGAATGGGGTATTGAAGTTGGCGCATTTTTTGGGTTTTGCAGATGTGTTTCGGCCTTGGGCTGTCTAGCCTAAGGAAATGAAAATACACAAATATGTGTGGTGTGCTATTTGATCAGCAGGTATCCTTGAATTTATCAGTATTGTATTAAATTTTTATTTTCTCATTAAGATAATTGAACGTCGTCAGTAATTACGAATTATCAGTTTCGTGTTACATGTTCAGCTAAACGGATGGTATACCTAAACATAGTTAATGGAATGAAAATTAACGAAAGCGCATTGCAAATTAAAGTGAAATTTGCACCAAACTTACGCAAATAGGTATTAATGTTAAATCGAAATATTATGCTGATGTCACTAAACAAACCGAGGAAATTTAATTGCCACACTAAATTCAAAACATGTTTATGAGCCCTTCTTACGACAGCCTGTCTGAAATGACTGCTACGTATTTGTGAAAACGGATATCAGTACACCTCAGATCCCGTGAACAAACGCGCAGTTAGCTAGATAAGTGAGCAAAACAATCCTCTATGTAAACAGGTAAACTGCAGTCTTGTTTGTCTGTCATCATGATTGAATAATATCACCACTTCGCATTGTATAATGTCGTATCCCATTCATGTACAACAAACATACTAGTCGCGCATACCTACATAAACTAAAGCGACCTATTAAAATTAATTGCCACAAATCGGGTTACTTTTTTTGGCATTTTGGTACCATTTATATGTAAGTAAAGGTTGTGTATTTCACGGTTAAACCGGTATGTATCTAGGTATTAAGTCTATTCCTTTGTATTGCATAGATATCACCTTTATCGAGTTTTTTTTTCATTTCAGGGGGTCTAGGTCAACTAGGCGTCGAGTGCGCGAGATACCTTCGCTACAAATACGGCAGAGAAAATGTTATCCTGTCGGACATTATCAAGCCTCCGCAAGATGTGGTCAACGACGGCCCATACATGTTCGTGGACATTCTAGACTTCAAAGGTCTTCAGAAAATTGTGGTAGACCATCGAGTGGACTGGCTGATACACTTTTCAGCTCTCCTAAGTGCGATTGGGGAGCAAAACGTTCCTTTAGCTGTACGTGTTAATATAGAAGGAATGCATAATGTTATTGAGCTTGCTAAGCAGTATAAATTGAGGGTATTTGTTCCTAGTACAATTGGGGCGTTCGGGCCGGACTCGCCGAGAAACCCCACGCCAAATATAACTGTCCAGAGGCCTAGAACAATATATGGAGTGTCGAAAGTGCACGCAGAGTTGCTTGGGGAATATTATTATTATAAATTCGGTTTGGACTTCCGCTGTTTGAGGTTCCCCGGAGTAATATCGAGTGATCCACCAGGTGGAGGAACTACAGGTGAGTTGCATATTACATTACATTTTTTCATTTTATATATTTTTTTTTTGGCAGAAACGAAACTTATTTAATAACTTAACTCCGGACAGGAATATTTCTGCACAGTCGGGAACTCGCTAAGTGGTACTTTGACCGTGGTCAATGACCCTCATCACCCGAGCGAAAACCTGTTTCTTGTCCAACTACCTACCTCTACCAAACCTATTAACGAATTTAATAATCCTACCCTAACCTTGTTCTAAGGATTTTGATTTCGATCTATATGGTATTTGACTATTTATCTAAGTTGTATTTAACTAAGTTGTAAATAATAAATAATAATAATAAATACCAGGCTGCATCACATACATTGATCTGACTCCGAAGTAAGTAGCTTAAGCACTTGTGTTACGGATATCAGAAAAACAGTGTTATTACAAATTTAAACTTAAATAAAAATATTGGATATTAACACTTAGATGTGTTTTTCTGTGGAAAAACACAAGTATTCATCACATGAATGTTTGTCCTGGGTGGGGATCGACTCCACAACTCTTGGCGCACAATGTAGGGTCACTACCAAATGCGCCATCGAGCCAGTCAAAAAGTTCCTTTTATGTTAATACCTACTGTGCACACTTCTTACCTACTAGCTAAGCAAATAAATATTTGATTTGATTTGATTTGACTATGAAGCGCAAAAGGAGTGTTAAAATTTTACAGTTACACATCGAATAAAACCAATTGATAAGTGACACCACTTCATTTCAGAAAGTAGGTAGGTAGGTATTTCGAAATACTAATTAATACTCAATCTTTAGCCTTTTTCACCAGGTTTTTCCTTGTTAGGAAAATTTCGTCTAGACTTCTAAGAGACGAGTCCGATTATTTAAAAAAATATAAGTAGGTACTTGCATCTTTTATTTTATCGATTAAGGGCAAAAAACCTTATTAGTTCTTTAACTAATAAGGTTTTTTGCCCTTAATCGATTTGTGCCTAATTTAAGGGGATGATATCTACTTAATTGGGTACATTTTTATTGTCCTTATCAAAGGATAAGGACAATAAAAATGTACCAAGGCACAATTAACAAAAACATAACTTTTGTTCCAGATTACGCGATAGCAATATTCCATGACATCCTCCGCAAGGGTGAATACCAATGCTACCTGAAACCCGACACGAGATTACCTATGATGCACGTGAGGGACACTCTCAAAGCCCTCTCGGAGTTCCTAGAGATGCCCAATGAGAGGCTCACTCGGAGGGTGTACAATGTCACCTCAATGAGCTTCACGCCTGAGGAGCTGGTCGAAGCTATGGCCAAATATGTACCTGACATGAGAATAACATACCAACCAGATAGTAGACAAGAAATTGGTAAGTTCTGAGAATTGAACCAAATTGGATTTCTTCTTCATTGTTTTTTGTTGGTTGTGCGTGGGTTGAGTGGTCAGAGAATAATTATACTCTTTCTGCCATACACAACTCTCGCTTCCATATGTTAGCGTAGGAATTAACACCGTATTGTGTAGGTATAGCGAGCTGAACCTTCTGGCTTAAGACTTCACTGCCTATAAGTTTTCCTAACGCTCCATTTACCTTATTCCCTGGTCTTTCTATATCAGCGGAGTACCTTCAATCTCTGCTAAATATCTACACATCCTAGATATACAATTTCATTCACCTGTTCCAGAACTTGATCATCAACCGTTATCCTTGTTTCCGTTATGGTTTCTTTAAGAATTTTTTTTTTTCTCGTGTAAAACTAAACGACAGTTAGGTAAGTACTGGGGTTGAATAGAAAAACCTTGATAAAAGGATCGGCGCAATGACTAGTACTTACCAGTTCATCTCTAATGATCTTAATTCTCTTTCCAGCGGATTCCTGGCCACAAGTGTTTGATGACAGCGAAGCTCGTCGCGACTGGGACTGGAACCCCCAAATAGACCTGGACAACCTCGTCAAACTGATGATAACGGAAGTGAAAGAGAAAATTGCCGCAAATGGCTTCTAAAGCCGACTAAGTATCTTTTATTGCGTTATTCCGTGAATATAAACAAAATAAGAGTACATGCATACTTATATAGATATAAATGCGTATGAATATGCAGCAACTTCTCTGTCTAGTAAAGAAGACTCGACTTCTCAAGTTTTATCATTAGGTAAACCTACAGCAGTAAGTAGTCTTCAGTGTAAATAAGAACAGAGCCAACGCTGATATTTTTCAGTTTGATATTTTAATGTTGAAAAAGCGAGTTAGGTGTGTAAGGATCGTGCCATGGCGTTCGGTTCTCTCTGCCTACCCCGCTAGGGAAGTGGCGTGAAGTTTAGTTAGTTAGTTTTAGTTATATTTTAATTTACTTAATTATAGACCATGAAAAGAGATATTCAATTTAAATACTAGTTGATATACGAGTTTACCTATATGTGACGGATTTACCAACAAACGACTAAGCTGGAGCTTAGGACGTCAGATTTTCGAAGCCAATTTTTTTTTATGTCTTACAGAAATAAAAGATATTTATTTACCTCTAGTATTAGATCAGAAATCTTTGGACTATAAAAAGTAAACAGCCTACTGGCAGGAAATATGTAAATCTACCACTGAGTTTACCCTTAGTGTAAGTATAGGTACTGACTGCAGGGAAAGGTTTTAGCAAGAACATTATTATAAACCTAAGCTTGTAAATAAAAAAAATATTTAACTGTATCAATTCCTTTATTTGAACATCCACAAACCAAAATAATCTTTGTCTTAACCTATATTAATGTAATACATATGACAATAATGCATAAAAAAGTATTACAATGGCAATATACTTACCTATTTTAAAATTAATTATAATTATGTATATCGACATCGTTAACATACTCGCACTTTTTGACCTGTCTCTACCAGGGTTGTTGCTGATGCAGATTTTTACAATATCAGCGGATGCTGATGCTGATATCCGCAACAACCCTGGTCTCTACCACGACAAATAAAGCAGAAGAATACAATAACACAGAAAAGAAAATATTTGTGATGTCATTATTATGAATGGTACAAAATCAAGAAGCATATTCAAGCCTATGGTAGAGCATTATTACATGAATAAAGATCAAGTAGAATATCTTAAAATTAATACAACTAGTCAGAAAGTTGATTCGATGACAACGTTCATATTAGATTCTTTCCTTATGCTAAAACCAGTGGCAAAATATATATCTGTCTATATTACTGTGGTGTCCTCAGAATAAAACCACTGAAAATACTAACTAGCCCACCCGATGATTATATAATTCTGTTTAGCAAATCATTTGATCCTTATTCATGGATAATTATATTATCGTTGCTTAGTTAAGTACTTAGGCGTGAAACTTGGCTTATTGACTTCCAAATCACACTATACACAACTCAGTCTTTCATTTGTTACTATTAAGCAACGCGATCTTACATAAAGTTCATACTTAGATAACAATTATTATTTATATTATTATTTTATTCGCTATATACTTCGTTATTTACGATAGCAGCTTTAGGTAACTTTTACTCACTATACTTTTTAGTAGTGCCATTACTTACTACAATTTTTTTTCAATTTCCATTCGTCATATTTTTACCGACATTTTATTAACAGTGGGGTGCTTGGTAATAAAAAGATGCTAATTGGGTATTATATTTATCTTGTTTTAAATACGAAATTTCACATCTCACTTTAAAATAATATAACCTACCTATAATTTTTCAAGGAACTTAAAACATAATTTTAATAGGCATTATCTAAATTCACCAATTTTGGTGGTTTGGCATTACCAAACTAGCACAAATATACCAAGTCATTTCGGTGAATCTTCGTGCTTAGAACAAGACATGAAAATTATGCAGACCTTAAGCATGATCTGTCTCGAAACAAAATGAAAGACTTCATCATCATACAACATCGCATACTCGCTTTTCACGTATAGGATAAGATGAAGTATTCGAAAATTAAACTACATTTGTTTATAGGGATATTCCATTAGTCAAGTTAGAAATTTCTGCTAATTATGTTCGGGCGCAAGGCAAAACAGGCCCTTTCTCAAGACAATAGTAAGAATAAATGAGCTCGTTTCCAGTTTTTAAGTCCAGTAAATACAATAAAAGAAAACTGATCTGCAAAATACGTAATCTTTACGAAGTGTATTTAGATAATTATGACATCTAACTAACCATTATCGTGAACGGTTATTTTTTTATATAATAATTAATTCGTATTGATTTCTTCGCATATATTTAAATTCAGAGTTCAGATAAAAAATATCATCATTATCGAGATAGTTGTCTTGTAACAAAGTAAACAATTATTGAGATTAACCTATTTCAGATTGATCATTTACTTGTAACATAATTGTATAAATTATAGGCGACAATAATAAGGCTACTGGTATTTTATCCTATAAAATTGACCTAATTATATTTTATACTAAGCCAAACTGAATGCTAACGTGTGTTTAGTTAACAAGTTCCATTGCCAATTAATTAAATCAATACGCCAAATAAAAAATCTACAAACTTTTCTACGAATCACATCTTTCTTATATTTTTTTATTAAAGCATCACTTTTACAATAATGCACATATCACATAGTTTTACCTACGTATTATTTATCATTATTAACCTTCTCCCTTGCTAACCCGCCCTGAAATCAGATAGCCAGTTTCCTGCACGCATTTTTTCTTGGTCAATTATGGCATTAGTCATCAGCACAAACGATCTTGCGCATTAATCGGATCCAGTGACAGATCAGCCATAAAGCTGGAGTAACAAAAGGTACTGCGCTTCGCGAAGCCACGACTGACTGATTTTACTAAGTATAGGATTTTTTGAAAAGCAAAATACATTGCGAGCTAGCGTTTTCTTAATCCGGCATTGGTCGGCTTTGACAACAATTTGGACAGAGCTATGCGATGTAGCTAAGCGGTAGGGGAGCACAATCTTTACTTCTACGTACAAAGCGAGTTAGAGACGTGCAGGAAATTTTTACAATGGATAAGTATAAATAGGGCAGTTCACAGACACTGTTCACAAACAATTCCTCAACGTCATCCTTTTACATAATTGCACTGTACACTATGACGTATTACAATAGTAAAACAAAATCTATGAAACTCTTGCGTTTTGACAGTTTTTGACAAAAAGTACGTCAAACGTAGGTGCTGTCAATTACCCTATTCCGTGCGACGGGCGAGGCTTACAACTTATACGAGGTGGTCTAAAAGTTATAAACCTCACTGCTTATTAAATTTCCATAGACACTAATTCGTTTTCGCATCACACGTCACTCTTGCCAAGCAGAACTCTAATGAAAGGAATCACGTCATATCACAGGTCCACAACGCATCCTCCCACCGCAAAACTACCCCATCAACTCAGATGGAATATAACCCTAATTCCTAATGAGCTAAGTATGTAAATGAGCCTAATCGCGTGATGGCAACTTACACTGTAACTATATTTATGTTATTGTACTGCTATCGTACCGCACGACGTGCAAGCCTAATGCTATAGCGCAACTAGCAATTTGTGTAACTCACTATAGTATCAAAATCACAATGTATTGTATGGACGGCCTTGTACTTCAATATAATTTACAATCGTTTAGGCCAAACTTACATAGTCCACCAATCCTTAATTGCATATGCTTTATTTCATGAATATTGCAACGTACCAAGCCTTTTAGTTTAGAAAGCTTAATTGATTTATATTACGTCAAAACTTACGCTACACTCATTATTTTGTTTTTAATCTAAAATGGTTTAAAAATAAAGTGGGATTTATAACGCATTTATACAATTAAGGCCCATACCCATACGATATTAATAAAAATATGTTGAAATGAAATTAAATACAAACTATGTTAAACATGAAAGTACGTAGTCGCTGAAGGCATTGTATGAAGGCGGAGAGAGGCAGAAGAATCAATTCTGATCTGAGTATATCAGTCACATTTAAACTTCGAGAATCACTATTTTTGTATATATTTAGCATTAAATTTGCATTAATTAATTATCGCATTAAATTAATATACAGCATATAAAATGCTTTTTGCGCTCAATATCAGATGTAGCCCAAAGACCGTTCGATACTCGTCAGTGCTTTGAAACTATTTAACATGATTCCAAAGTTCCAACGAACAACAGGTCAGCTGTTTCATTTAATAATGCTAACTTTAGACGATGATCACGCAATTAATGCAATAAAGTAATATTTTGCTCCGCTCCGCCTTAAAGTTCTTAATGTAATTTTCATCTGTTGTAAATGAAACAAAATTTCAAATGTTACACCACAGACTCAAGTACACTAAACTTTTTACCATCACCCCCCCCCCCCCAACATATATGTAAGTATATATTGCACCATAATTTCCAATCACAATTGCCCAACTATATCTACATACTTATAGCAATCAAGTTCATATTTGATTACTCGCAAGGCTCTGCCTCATAGCCCTGTTTGCAATATCAACGATAATCACAAGTTGTTACTAACACAGTAGTAAATGAACTCACAACAACTGTGTTACAACTGTTGTGATTTCCAACAACTATGTTACGTAGTATAAAGAAAAACTTTTATATTAAAAAAAAAAACTCCGTCACTGTTTATTTTGCCTGCAAGCAAGGTTGAGCATTTTACAATGGCACTTACACGTTTCCAATTTTAATAGTAAAGTAATTAAAAGGCATTGTCATCTTATGATATCTTCAAACCAAATATAATAAATTATTAAATTCTGGAGTACCAAATATCAATTAAAATTTCACAATAAACATTAAAAGAATTGGAACAATTCAGAATTCGTTAATTACATTAAATATTACGACATAAAAATTATGAATTAACTTCAATTAAAAATATAATGTGACAAGGAAGGCTCTTAAATCTAATCGGGTCACAGAAAATTATGAAAAATTGTAAAACAGTGAAAAATGCAAAAGATATGTAAGATATGTAAGTCTAGCAAAAAATTATAAGTATTGTTAGTCAAATAAAAAGTGCTTTTAAATCGTATAACTTAAGTACTTATCTTACTGATGCACAATAACACGATACCTATTTTAAGTGAAATGGAGATGATTGAAATGTAAGTTAGAAAGAAACTATTACATGTTTTTAAATATATCTCAGATTATGGATAAATCAATATTAATTTAAGGTATTTTTGATGAACGTAAAATCGATAACTTTCGGTCGTCCTTCAAGTTCTGATGTGAATCGATTAAAAAATTCGATGATTTAATTAGGAATTGCCGTCCCTAAGGCTGCCTGTCTACCAGAGCGGAGCGAATAGCGGAGAAAATATTAATATTAATAATATTATAAAATAATAGGATTGCACAAAATATCCGCTCCTCTTTAGTGGACATTTTCTATTGGTTGATTTTTAACTCGCTCACCGTTCCGCTACATCGCTCCGCTCTGGTGGATAGGCAGCATAGTCCAAGTGAAAAGAAAAAGCCGTTTAAATAGTAATAGTAAGTAAGATCTTCCTAAAAGGGACAACAACAATATGGCAAGATTAATTTAGAGCATCAATTATACATCCATTCAACACGTCAAAATAAAAGTCAGGCGGTATTTCTTATAGATCACGATGAAGATAAAATCAAAAAGAGAAACATACTTCGACTCGCGTCTTCGATTCGTCAAAAGAAAACATTATTATTTTTTCAATTATATTGAACAAATTTTCGTACCTATGACTTAGACTTTTTATGATATCGGAAATATTTTCTGGTACATCGAAACGTATGACACACAAAACCTTATACGCAATTGGATACACCTATTCAAAATTTCTTCCAACTTGAAAACTGAATCGTACATCGTCAATATACAATCTGTGAAAAAAAAAATGACCCAACACAACACCAAAAATCAAAACTCTGCGGAGTTTTGACTCCATACAAGTGATGAGATCTTGTCAAAGGACTACGGTCTAGCCAGAATAAAGTACTATGGATCGGACATTGAGCACGGCACTCGGTTATACTTAATGCCTAAAATGCATGATTTAATACAGGCGAGAAAGATTTACAAGAATCAAATCTTTCGTATCACTCGGTCCTATAATTGCCAGCACTACCGCAGTTCGTGAACCGCATTTTGTGCTTTGTGCCCGCGTTTTGTGCCGATTAGTGGCGTGGCCAGTCCTTTATATCACACAATGTAACCTCCAAGAATGCAACGAATGAACGCAAAGACCGATCACGAGTCCGGACATAACTTTCTGTATCAAATGTGTTCCAACAGAAAGTTTTAAAGTTTTAAAAATTTAAATAGAATTAGGTCACAACAATCACTTTAAATCAACATACCATCTTTACAAATATCTGGAGCTCAGAAGGTCTGTACGTCATCCGCTCCGAGAACTGAGTGACCCTAATCGAAAGGTGCACTCCTATGGCATCCCAAAGCAACAGTAGCAAAAATATTTCCTCTCCACTAGCAGTACCTATGATAAAATTGACTTGTCATCACGCTTATTCAGACTTTAAGTGTTGCTGCTGTTCCCTGATCATGTTCAGCTCTTTCAAGCGCTGCCTCAGCTGTGCTTTCTTCAAGTTGGTCATGATTTGCGTGGACTGGTACAGCCATGAACCCTGCAATTACAAATGAAGGATCAGCCGACTCGAACAATAGGGCATTTGACGGCTCAGTCAATAAGATGACTAAAAAAATCTGTTAGATTATAAAAATATAGAACAAGTATTTTTTTATTTATTTGTCAAACAAACATTGCCGAAGATACAATGCATTCAAGTTGCGCGTGACGTCACACATTCGTAAAGTTTTTTTACAAAATAGTGATGTCGCAAGCCTCCAGTACAAAACTTTGATGCTCTTTATCTTTGTGATTTTTTGTTAATTTAATAAAGCGAAAAATATGTGTCTATTATTTTTGTATAATCTAACTGACGGACCAAAAAAAAAACTATAATTCTATAGTTTTTGGATGCAGGTATCTTACCTATAATAGGCATCAGTCTCATACAAATAATTGCGGTAATATTAAGTCATATTTTTGTATCCTATAATAATATGTTTGTGATGAGAAAATAAAAAAAAATACCCATCATTCGTAATTAACTTGATTACCAACCTTAAGGGAATAAGACAAATTTTTTATTGTAGCATATCTCTAACTATACCAAATAACAAAGATGTCCAGAACCCTCTTATAATAAAATTCTGACTAATTTTATAAAATTAAATATACTAACATAAACGTAAAACACTAATCAGATCTCAAATACACAAAATATCTCCAATCATAATTAAGTAACTAATACATCTATCGTATGTTGTCTTGAATCATACTATTCATGTGGGTCAAACGTAGTATATGTCCATAATAATAATCAACTACTTATCATATACTTTATCGTGTTTCCTTCCAGAACTAGCGACAAAAATATAGGCGGGTGACATACTATTATTTAACAAATTCGTTCATAGTACCACTGGAGTAATGGTCCAGATTTCGCGCAAAAACAAAGGGGCCTCTTCGATCCTTACACTAAAACATATATTTGTAATGAAGTATCTATTCATTTCGGGTCTGGGTGTTCGACAATTTGACAAGTGCCTCAGCTACTTACTAAATCGAGTCAATGTATGTGATGTCTAAAATTTATAAAATCATTTATTATATATTTTACTTATAATACGCGAGCCTTAAATATTACCTTCAGCCAGGACTTCCAATATACTCCATAATATCGGTATAGGTGTTTTTTTTTTTTTTTAGTTTTACAGACCTTTACTTTACTTTATATACAATATCCCAAAAATATAAAAAAATCAACATTTCTGTACAAAGCCTTAGTGCAACAAACACCTTGAGCCGCCACAAAAGTATTATCTTTTTCTGTATAATTCTGCTGCTATATATTGCACTCTTATCATGTACAAATGTACAATTATATTATTAGTATGATTAATGAGTCACGGTTTAAATAAAAAAAATTCTGATCGACATGGTAAATAGGTTTGCCTTATCGCGACGTCTACATATTAATAGTTTATGGATTGAGTTGCAGTTAACTTTCAACTTTATCGCATAGATTATTTTCAGTATTTGATTGTTCTACTAACTATGTATTATACCAGCCATACAGGTTGTGTAAATCCATATATTTCCGAAGTAAGGATGCTTCGGAAATATATGGATTTACACAACCTGTATGACTACCAATGTACAAGTAAATGGTTTAAGGAAACTAGACAAATTCCCTTGCAATTGCGATTTACGTTATGAAACCCAATCCCAAAACAAAAATAGTTTCTTGGCTGAATGTGGTTAAAGGGGCCTGCTGCCCCTTTGACTCTGCCTACCCCTTCGGGGATTATGGGCGTGATGTTATGTATGTTATGTATGTATATTATGTATGTATGTGAGACTAAAGGCCAGTCTCCATCGAACAAAAGAACTTTTGTTCGATGGAGACTGGCCTTTAGACTCGCCTTAACTTACCACCATTATCATGCAGTTCAGCAATATCGGAATGGAGAAGACGACAGATATAAACAGGCCTTTGCTATCGAAGTACTGTTGCCTGGAGAAAAGAGCCCAATTGCGGGCGGCCACTTCATTTATGCTCTCCGAAAAATACACCAACAGCACTGAAAATAAACAAATCCATTATTTACGGACTGTCTTAACTTGGAATTCGTACCTTAACAAGATTCGATACAGTCAATGTTCAAGGCCAAGCCAAGAATTGGTATAAATAAAAACTAACAAGCCATGTCACTCGAATATCGTCATAATCTCCGTGTGCGATAGATGAAATTCCTGTTGCGAAAACACGCAAAGTTTTTTTGTATCATTAAACATTTTCTAATAGAGTTATAGCGACAAATGTTTATACAAATACCTACATTCAGGTCATTACATTACAAATATTAAACATCAGTCAGTAATATTCATAAATTCGCCGTAGGCAGCTACATATTTTGTTTTGCCTAATCATTTTCTAAATACAGCTCATTATTACACAATTTAATTGTTTAGGCCAATTTTTATTTATTTATTCGAAGTATCTCTGACTTTAGGGGGTTTGGACCTTTGGCACTCTTACTCGCCGTTCGAAATACTGCACGGGTGCTACTTTTTTAAGGTAATAAAATCATAACAACACATAAAGAGGAAAGAAGACATTGTAATATAAAGTAGTTACTGCACGCGGCTGAATAACAAACATCCATCCATCCAAACTGACGAATAAATAATAGAAAAAGAAAAAATATTTCACATGGGCGGTTTTTATGCATGTTCCAGTATAATAGTTTAAATTAAACCATCATCATCTTCCTAACGTTATGTCCTGTGCTTATTAGACGGGGTCCGCTTAGACCATAATCCAGGATTTAGCGAGTTTGGTAAAAAACATTTAAGCGACTGCCGGTCCGACCTTCGTAACCCTTATATAATAGGGGGACAGACAAATTTGGATTATGGTTACACATCCATAATTGTTGGAATGTGTAGGTTTCATCACGATATTTTCCCTCACCGCCGAGCTAGTGGTGTAAATACGCACATAGATTTGAAAATCCAGACGTGCGTAACCGTTTGTACCCGTACCCCTCGGTTAAGAGGCACGTGTCCTTACCATTGAGCTATCACCGCTTCATAAAATTTAAATAAAATCGTGATAAGTTAATAGAAATATAAAAGGATAAACAGATATTTCGGCAATATCGGTATCCAGACATTGGATAAGATTGCTTATCAAAACGAGTAGACATATTACAGCCTAATTTATTGATAAAAGTATTCAAAACAAATCCATCATTAATATCACAATGAATTTACAAAAGATTTACAATAAAAATTACTGCTAAGAACTAACTACAGCCGACACAAACCAGAAAACAATCATAATTTATCTTACATTGGTCTTATCTATCACGCAGATCTAGTATTCTCCTCTACAATCTGACTGAGACTGGCCCGTTGGTCGAGTGGTCAGAGACCCTGGAATGTGAGGGTTGCAAGTTCGAATCCCGCTAGGTGCAAATGTATATCTCAACGTCTTAACATCATCCTCCTAATGTTATATATTCCTGTGCTTAGTCCGATAAATGAGCTATCTAACACTGAAAGAATTTTTCAAATCGGACCAGTAGTTCCTGAGATTAGCTTGTTCAAGCAAACAAACAAACTCTTCAGCTACATACTATTAGTAAGTATATTATTGACTAGCTGTGCCAGCGGTGTCACCCGCGTTTATGGTTAATATTATAAAGACTATTTCCGTCATACATGATTTCTATGCAACTTTAACCATTAAGGCTGCACACGCGACGAAAGTTTAAAAAATGGAGTAACTTCTCCCGTTTTCCCAACATTTCCCTTCACTACTCTGCTCCTATTGATTGTAGCGTGATGAAAAGTATACTATAACCTGCCCAGGAGTATGAAGAATAATTGTACCAAGTTTCGTTAAAATCCGTCTAGTAGTTTTTGTTTCTATAAGGAACATACAGACAGCCAGACAGACAGACAAAAAATTTACTGATTGCATTTTTGGCATCAGTATCGATCACTAATAACCCCCTGATAGTTATTTTGAAAATATATTTCATGTACAGAATTGACCTCTCTACAGATTTATTATAAGTATAGATAAAGGTTTGGATATGTTGCTGTAATAGCTCGAACAATGGAAAATTTTAAGATTTTCCAGTAAAACCTAAGATTTACCAACTCTTAACGGTAAAAGTCCGAACAGGTGTACAATTCGAACTTTTACTTCTATTTTCTTAGTAAATCTTAGGATTCTTTACTTGGAAAATTTTACCTAACCAAACCTAACTAAGATTAGATTATATTATAGGTTAGGTTAGGTAAGGTATTTCTTTAATTAGGTTAATAAACCTAACCTAACTAACCCATAATATAATCTAACCTAGAAATGTTTACATTTACCAACTCATGTCGGTAAATCCTAAGATTTACTAGTAAAACCTAAGATTGACCAATATACGGGCTTTTACAGTAACAGATATAAAACAAGTTTCTAGATAATTTTACCAATTCTTATGTATGATTTGAAACTGACTGTGGGTGCAAAATGGAGAAGGGTTGCAAATGACAGAAGATAATGGAAGTTTTTGGATGAGGCCTATGCCAATAGGCACACTGAAATTAGAGCTATATTGTAATAAACTTAGTTTTTAAGATAGGTATGTAGTAATAGATTACACTGTATTGTAAGCTAATTTAAGAATAAAGGGCTTTATTATTAATATTATGTCTCTCGGCACAATCACGGGACAAGCCCGGGCCTTTAAGGCTTGCATGGGGACATGGGTCCAACATGTAGAGGCCTTTTGAGAATTTGATCTAAATGTGTGATGGAACACTGGCCGGGTGTTGCCCTTAGTTGCAGTAAAAAACATACACTCAAAGGAGACATCCGGCTGATGCAGGACTATTGCGAAAAAGGGAAATTATTATTATTATACATTATAAAGAGCGGTGGTAGCTCAATGGTAAAGACACGCGCCTCTTAACCGAGTGCGGGTTCAAACCCGGGCATGTACTTCTGGATTTTTCAAGTTTATGTACGTATTTATACCACTAGCTCGACGGTGAAGGAATACATCGTGATGAAACCTGCAAATTCAAACAACATTGGATTTGTAACCATGATCCAAAAATTGTCTGGTTCCCCTACCTTAGGGTTACGAATGTCAGATCGGCAGTCGCTTCAATGTAATTACCAGCCTTGCTAAATCCTGGATCATAGTCTAAGCGGACCCCGTCTAAGTACGGGACATAACGCTAGGAAGATGATGACAGGAAAATCAGCAAGAAAAATAATTGTAAATTTATGTAAACCTTTCAAGCCACAACTAAAGGCCTCACCTTTTGACTCACTCACAATATAACAAATGTCAATGATTTTGCATAATGTAAATACTATGTAGATAAAAACTATTCTACAGCAGGGTAAGTAAACAAGATTAATCCTACCAATATTATAAATGCAAAAGTTTGTATGTATGGATGGATGTTTGTTACTCTTTCACAAAAAAACTACTGAATGGATTTCAATGAAACTTTAGAATAATATAGCTCACACACCCGAATAACATATAGGCTATGTTTCATAGACGTACCACGCGAGCAAAGCCGCGGGCAAAAGCTAGTAAAAAATATGTTAAGAGATTATATCAAAATAAAAACACTTTCTAGACTGACTTTTTTCAATGTTTATTAATTTAACAGCATTTATAATTAATAATTCATTTTCAAAGGTTTTATGATTTGCCTTTATTTATTTATCTGTCCATCCATCTCACTAGATTCTTCTTCTCTAGAGCTTCTTAAAATCTTAATCCCACTATAAAACTCCTCAATTTTTCCATATTTACAATGGTCCTGTGCAACTTTTATAAGGTGACAACCATATTATTTATTAATTTATATAACATATTTTCTGCTAATAAAAAGTTTATATTACTTGTAAGTCTTGTTGTAACTCTACCTATAAAAACATTCTTCATCATATACCTATACAAAAATCTATTAACAAATAATTTCATATGAAGATTTGCTTTATGAATCATGAGAGTGTTAGTTATATTCATCTGTAGCACTGTAATAAAATTAACACTCTAACTGGAACAAATTATCAAAATGAATTGCTGTATGTTAGTCTTGCTAAAAGGCGAGAGCGGCTGGACCGAATTGGCTGATTTTGGTTTTAAAATATTTGTATTCATCCAGGGAAGATTTGTATGGTAAGAAATTATGGAAACATTGTAAGAAAAATAATATAATCTTTACATCATCCTAGAACAAAGCGTTACTAAGTGCGCCAGGTCAGCTAGTATAAATATATTAATTAGGTATAGAAGAAATATACAATAAATAGTACTCACATAATATGATGAAAAGTACAACTTGGAAATTGCCATAGTTTCTTGTTGAAAAACATGTGAATGTAACTATGACATGGAATGACAACAGAGCTATCAGCCAAGGATCATGCCACTCAATCTGTAATAGAGAAAATATATTTTTAATTACTTACTAAAACTTCATGTCACTTCCCTTCAGAGAGAACCGAACGCCATATGGCACAAGCCTTACACACCTTATTTTTAATAAATTATTTATATTAACCGAAAAAAATTATAGAATTACAAGCAGAATAGTTAATAGGCTATTGCTCTATATGAATGACATCACATAACATCTTCCATCATCATTTCTATATTAAGATCATAGAAGTAAAAAAAACTAGTTCCACATCAATTTGACATAATTTATTCATTTATTTAGCAATCATGGGCATTATGTATGTATGTATTTCAGGCAACCAATTTTTATATATAATTTTGGCCCATATAATACGTCCATAACCTCTCAGATGCGGTAAGTAACCTTATGTTACCGCCCGTATTTGTGGCAACTTTTTATTGAATTTTGGGATTTACTCAGTGAATGAAATCTCTAAGGGAAGTTAATTTGTTCAATAATAAATAATATAAATCAATTTTAGAATATTTCAATGCAAAACATAACATAACATCACGCCCATAATCCCTGAAGGTGTAGGCAGAGTAAAAGTGACAGCAGTCTCTTTTAACCACATTCGGCCAAAAATCAAACTGGGCTGGGTTAGATGGAAAATAGTGAAAAAGTAGTGACAAGTGCCTAGCTTGTCGCCTACACAATCACATACCCCAAACCCGATAAACCATTGGTCGCCTTTTACCACATGCTAGGCAAGAAACACAGTTGACAAATTCTTTTATAGTCCCAGACCAACATGGGACATTATTGAAATGTCCCATGTTGGTCTGGGTAGTTTCAAAATTGATTAAACTTGTAGCGGGTCTTGTGAGCACTGATCAGTAATCCCGCATCCAAGAGGTAAGTCTAACACATATGTATTATAAAAAAAACCTCTAAAATTGTGTAACAAATTCTCATGCACAATACTTTATTGTTATACTAGTTTTTGCCGGCGGCTCTGCCCCTTTGGTATTTGGTCTGTAACAGAGACTACTATGTATCCTTCAGGATTTATCATTATTTTATTTGTCGAATAAAATTTAGTCTATCAGTTCTAAGTAATTAATTCTTCTGCACAGCAATTTTTCATTTTGTTAGATGTAAAACATATACATAATTAATTTGATCCTAAATTAAAACCTGAAAACATAAAAAAACACCCATCTATTGCATTTTAATAAGCTTATTATTTTTAATCAAAATCGAAACTAGCAATGCAATAAAATAAGAAACTAAATTATGAAACAAAAAATATTATTAGTTAATATAGTAATTAATCTAATTTGTGTAATCTAATTAGTCACTCTTTAAGGAAATCCTTAAGTTAAATAAGTACAATTTAAACATTACACTACTAAAACATAAAGTAAAACATATTATATATATTTATTACATGAAAGTTTCCTTTATAAATATTTAACTAAGGTGTAGCAAGTGATTTTTTAAAGTAATACTGTTTGAAATAATTCCATTATCGAGGTTTCGCACAGTAATATTTTGGTCATCATGACAACTATGAGTAAATACTAATATATTATGTTTTCGTAATATAGGTACAAACAAAACTTTTAATAACAATTGTTTAAAACCAAAACAGGTTTTTAAAGTCAGTTCAGGTAGAATTTCTTTCTTAGCTTTATTAATCGAAACAAGTTGATAGTTATATATGTACTTGTACTTAATTGAATGAGTCTCAGGGTCATCTGATGTACAAACTGCGCTATGCGGCAACTTGATTTTGCAGAAGTATACGCCCCATTACGTAGACCTTTGAACTAACACATCTTAAAACAGAAAATGGATGGAAGTATTGTTCTACAGTCACAGCCAATTGGTTTACTATTGTAATTTTATAAATATTCGAGAGCCAAAGGATATTCGATGGAAGTACGTGCAGACAATAATTAACAGCGATACTTACGCTGCGTATATACGAAATGAAGTCAGATATTTCGTTTACTTCGATGAATCCTTCCATTGTCGAGTATTTTCAACGAAAAAATATAAATCTGAGCTAGATCCTCCTCAATAACAACTTTAGGAATTGACTGAGTGACATAAATATTTTTTGACATTTTTATAATGTTGCCAGAAGTATAAACATCAATCAAAGTTTTTTTTTTTTGAAAGTATTATTGGTAGTTGGCCGAAGGCGGCGTTTACTACCTGCGGAGGAGCGCGAGAAGGAAGCTCTCACCATCAAGCAATCAAAGTTCACCACACACAGTTTTTAGATGGATGCATTCATTCTAATTAATTTGATCATTTCTGAACCGAGTACCGACGGATATAGTATTTTCTTTCGTAAGAACACGTCACAATCTTTGTAACTGATTGATTGATTAAAATATATTTAGCCTTAAGTTACATAGTTGAAAGGTAACAGCGTTGAATTTAATTTAAATTCTTTATATTTACCAACAATTAATGTTAGCTAAATTAAGTATTTTAAAGTACATACCATTCATAATAAAGTCCATTTAAGCAAAACTTAGTTTTCACACATATGTAATCATTATCTAAAAGTTTTACGACATTGAACATAAATGAAATTGTAATAGAATTGAAAAAAAATGTTTAAGGTTATGTAATAGAGAAACAATAAAACCGCGCAAATTTCGCTTAGGTCGAATTACTAGCACATTTAAAACACTGGTCTGCAAGTAGTATTAATATACTAAATGATTAGGTATGAAGCAATATCCTGAATCTAGATCTGTTTTGATTTTGTTTGCTATATTTTCTATAGCGTTTTTTTTATCTTAATAATATAAAAATTTTCAAAGTTTGTTACTCTTTCATTCAAAAACTACTAAATGGGTTTTAAAAGAATTATTTTAAGAAAACTTAAATATAAACATGTAGTAGAAGTAAGTAGATGCTGTACCCTGCGGTTCGTGCACGAACACAATACAGTGCAATAGTTTTTAACCCTTACAGCAGTGGTTCCCAAAGTTGTCTGGGCTACGACCCATTTAATACAAGTTTACAAACTATATGAATAAGCGCGGGAAAGGCGGCCCCTGTGGGGAGGTTCCTATCACCCTCTATTAGAGCAACCGTGCTGTTGATAAGCAGGCCTGCTTTAATAGGGTAACAGTGGCCCAACATTTCTTCGTATCACAGAGAAATTTAAAGAAATTGGAACGCAACATTGTTTACATTAATAGTTTGTCGTAATTTGTCAACTGTCAATGTCAAATTGGGTTTTGTTGGTTGCTGTGAATATATTCTTTGTGTTTCAGTTTTAAAAAAAGACTACAATCAATTCCTTTACTTATTTAGCAGTATCTTGTAATTCTCATTTATGTGCCGTAAGTACACAAAATCATTACAACTCATCAAACTATGCTGTGACTAGATTCACATAATTTAAAGGCAGCTGATATAAGCCGGCAGCGAGATGGTATTTAATGTTTATCTTGAAATCCTATGGATATTCCTAACATATACAGTAAACAATGTTATCAGCGAAGAAGGTTTGGGGAGTTTAGTGAAACAATCTAAACCTAAATACAACTTAGATATAAGCGGATGCATGACATTAGAAAAGCAATGTTCTTACCAAATTGATGATCTAGCGCTTTTGTCGTGCGCTTTAAATGCAACGCATAATAACAAGACCCAAGTAATATTTGTATGTCAGCACAAAATATGGACGCAACAAGCAGAGCTTCTTGATAACACATTTTTAGAATATAAGCTCAAACAACCATGTCAAGATGAATTCATAGTAGCTGATTGCTTGAAGCCCTCAGAGTATGGTATAGATTGTGTTTTAAAAAAGAAACCTAGCATAAGGAATAAGAACTGTTGGAGGATGATAAACAAAATTGAATCATTGATCTTCAATGATTGGCAGATCTCTAGTAACTTTTTGAAGAACTGTTTTGATGACATTCAAACATACTCATGTGGCAGGATCCCTCCTGACCCTAAAAGTCTCTCACAGACGCATACCTTGAAATGTCTCCAGAATAAAGAACAGGACCTAAAACCAGAATGCCAATCTGAAATGACTGTGTTGAAAGAAATGAAATACAGTATGTTGCAAATGGATAAGATTGTATTTGCAGCTTGTAATTCGGATCAGAAGACCTTTTGTCCAGAAGAATTGCCTGGATCATGGCTCATGTACAAATGTCTGGTAGCCCATAAATATGAGAATGGTAATTTTGTTGTATTTTTATTATAAATAATATTTATTTGTGAATTAAATATATTTATTTTTACTATTACTTATAATATAAAATTGTGAATATATTTTATGTAATGTTACAGGTATGACAAGAAGATGTAGAGATCAACTATTTTATGATCAAAGAAGTATGGTAATGAATTATAAAATGAGCAGAGGTCTAGTGAAGTCATGCAAAGAAGACATAAGAAAATACCACTGTCGAAAAGGAGTGGTAGATGATAAGGATGTAAGGCTTGCTCAAATCTTATTATGTTTAGAAAATGTGTCTCGCAATGATAGCTCAAAACTTTCCACTCCATGTATTGCTGAAATGATTGACCACAGAAAGATGTTAATGGATGACTATAGATTGTCACCAGAACTAATGCAAAACTGTGCAAATGATATAACTATATTATGTAGAGGGATAGAAACCGGAGGAAAGACTATTCATTGTTTGATGGACCATGCTAGACCTAGAAGAAGAAAAGATAAAAGAATAAGCATACCTTGCCAAAGGTCTTTAGAGAACTTAGTGCAAGAAGCAGATCCTGGTGAAGATTGGAGAGTGGATCCTATTCTGAGAAAAGCTTGTAAGCCAGTTGTTGATAGAGCATGTAAGGAAGTTAATGGAGGTGAGGGCAGGGTCATGTCTTGTCTCATGGAGAAACTTGGAACAGTGCTAATGTCCAGTGAATGTGAAACAGCCTTATTGCAAATACAATATTTTGTATCCAGAGATTTTAAACTAGACCCCCAGTTATATAAGGCCTGCAAATATGATGCTGTCACCAAGTGTAAAGCAAAACTGCATTGGCCTGATGCCAATGAATACCAGTCTGAGAAGGATGCACTAATATTACCTTGTTTGTACAATTACGCATACAATTCTGAATTCAAGGAAGAATTAAAACCTGCATGTGAACAACAAGTTAGGAGAGTCATGAGGCAAAGAGCTGTGAGTGTGGACTTGTTGCCAGAAATTGAAGATTTCTGTATTGATGATTTAGCAAACATTTGTTTTGAAAATACTGGGAAAGGGGAGGAAATAAGATGTTTACAAAGTAAAATTAAGGAACTCTCACCAAAATGTAAGGAGGTTGTAACAAACTTTACAGAAACACAGAGTGGTCACATAGAACTGAATGCTGTAGTAAATAATAATTGTAGAGTACAGATTCAAAAATTATGTTTACCTCTTCTCCAAAGTAAAAAAGATGATGATGATATAATGGAATGCTTAATTTCGCACAAAAATGACCCTGAAATTAAAGCTAATGCTAAATGCCGAGCTGCAATTGAACATGAGCAATTGATCTCATTAAAAAATTACAGGTTCACAAGGAAATTTAAAAATGCTTGTAAGTCATATGTTGTTAGATTTTGTCCTAAAGCTCAAACCAAAAGTCAGGTTGTAGCTTGCTTAAGTGAGATTGTTAGAAATGATACTATAAATAGAAGGAAGCATACAATCTTTAAAGACTGTAGACAACAGTTGAGGCAGCAGTTGTTCCAACAAAAAGAAAATATTGAATTAGATCCAGAACTTGTAGATGCTTGTAGTCAGGATTTAAAAGATTACTGTCCTAATGTCCCTCATGGAGAGTCTGCTGCATTGGAGTGTTTACAAACAGCTAAAGGAAAATTGAGTGATAACTGTAGAAGGGCTTTATTTGTCGTCAGGAAACAAGAGTTCAATGATAATGCTATTGACTATCATCTAATTACAAGTTGTAATGACATGATTGACTTGTACTGTCACAATACAGAGACCGCAAAGATTTTGGATTGTTTAAAAGCTCACCGTCAGACACCTGATTTTGATGAGAATTGTAAAATTGTAATAGTTAACAGGATGATCGAACAAAATACAGATTATAGATTTAATAATAACTTGCAGAATGCTTGTAGAGAGGATGTAAAGAAGTTTTGTTCTGAAATCATTGGTAAGTGAAAAATAAGGATGTGATTTAAGAATATTTCTAATATAAACTACTAAATGTCTTTAAATATTTTTTCAGCAAATGAACCACAAGATGTTGAACTTCAAGGAAAAGTATTGTACTGTTTAAAAAAAAAATTCCGGGATTCAAAACTTTCAACGCCTTGTGAGAATGAATTGGCCAATGTGTTAAAGGAGCAGGCTCTGAACTATCGTTTGGATCCTTTACTTGGAAAACTGTGTAAAGCTGAGATCCAGACCATATGCGCTGTGCCAAATGATTCCATTACAAATTCTGATGGACAGGTATGAAATCCTTAGTTAGTTAGTTAGTTGGGCATTTGTTTTCCGCACTTAGCCTCATAAGTGGGCCATTGTGCATAAATGGTCACTGTACCACTACAGTGATCACTCAAACCATTTTAGCTCTGTCCAGAGGGCAAGGGCAATTAGGTTTTTGGGACAATTGAGTGCAGCCTCCATCGAAGGAGGGTTGCCTATGAGCCGTGCTCTTGTGTCACTCAGGCTGCTACAGTGTAGGAGAACGTGAGTTGGTGTTTATTCAGCCATTACACAGCCTCTGCATAGGGGGCTGTCGGTGGCTCCTATTTTGTGAAGGTGTCTGTTTAGATTGCAGTGTCCTGTTATTATGCTGACGGCATGGCGTAGATTTGTCCGACTTAAGCTCAGTAGTTTCTTTGATAGCTTGCTATCTATGAAATCCTTATTTTTTATTAATTTCAGGACACATGTATAGAAAAACTGTGTAATCAATATCCACTTTATTCTAGGTTGAAGAATGTCTTAAAAATGCACTATTGAACCATAAAATTGTATCTGCTGAATGTGCTCGAGAAGTTGTTCAAATTATTGAAGAAACTGAAGTAGATATTGAAGCAGATCCTTTACTTGAAAGAGCATGTGCTTTCGACTTACTAAAGTATTGCAAAGATCTGGAACATGGTGCAGGAAGACGTAAGTTAATTATTGATTTAAAAATGTTTACCAAATAAGCTGAGAATGACTACGTATTTTTATGACTTATTTAATTTACAGGTCTGAAGTGTTTGAAAATAATTCTCAATGATAGTAGCAGAAAACTAGAGCCCGATTGCAAAAAAGAACTCTCAAGTAGATTAGAGATGTACAGATATGTTGCTTCTGTAAGTATTTTAGTGCTGTACTAGTACCTAACATTAAAATGTACTGGGACTTTGGATAAAGTGCCAACTTGATCTATTTTTTTGGATGCAATTAGTTAACCATACTATTTGTTTCAGGTAAATGTTGTGGAAAATTTAGGAGATGTTTACAACGAAATATCAAGTTCTCCATCAAAGAAATATTTCTTAGTTGTATGCATATCTTTTGTAGGATTAATATTCATATTTGGTTTGTATTGCGGTCGCATGACAAAGAGAGCTATGTATGTTAAGAGAAAATAGACAATGTTAATATCTAGATCTAAATTACAATAATAAAACAATAAATTTAGACTTTCTTACTAGTTATTTTATTTGATATCGTTATGTATTATACAAAAAATCATTTAATCATGTTAATCTTTCCACTCAGGTATATCATCAAAATCCATATCTTCAATGGCTTCTTTTTTCACACTTACTTTGTTTTCTTTCTTAATATCTATTTTGATTTCACCTTTTAGTAGTTTTTGGCTCTCTTCGAAATATTGATTGGGGTGATTTATGCCTAAAGACAGATCAATGTTGTGTACTGTATCAAAGTACTTACTGCAAGCTACCTGGAAATGCCCTTTCTTAGCCATATCCACAATGTTATTTATGGCTGAAACAAAGATAAAAAAATTAATATTAATATATTGCATATATGTAACATTTCATGCATATGTATATACAATAGAAAAATATGTATAATAATGTACTGTAATTTATTGGGCAACACATTAAGATATGGGTTAACCTTTGCATTGCTATGGTACGAGAACTACTCTCTAGCTGCTCCATTTAATATGATAGGTAATACTTTCAAAACTGACTGTTCTTGTTTTTGAGATAGAGAAATTAACAATTGAATGGGTGGATCTATTAAGTGATTTTTTGCTTAATGGAATATAACATTAATCTGACCAATTTATGAGAAAGTTTTAATTACATTAACTCACACACACAATTCAAGTTTTTTTGTAAACAAATAATTTATTGTAGCATGAGGGAGACCAATATTGAGTGGCTAGTATTGTCAGTTTAGGGCCCATGATGTTGATTTTAATGCACAATTTGTAAACATACCTTGAGGATCCATGCCATAGCCTTGTAATTTGTTCTTCAGATTGCTTACATCACAATGCCTATATGGGCAACCGTGGCAATCTCCAGGGCCAACAGTCTCATTTATTATCCGTAAACAACTGAAAGGAGAATAGTTCTTCTTGCTCCCCTCCTTACCATAGTTGTATCTAACATTATAAGCATATTGCTTTTCAAATTTGTCCAAGTCCATTATTTTAGTAAACTCCTCTCTCCAAAACCTTAGAGAATCTTCCAGTGTGACTCCAATACCTTTTAAGAACAAACCATATTGGAGACGCCCCCCATGCCGGAGGTGATGAGCCATCCTTAACTGTTCATGAAGTTGCCGCATACACAATGGGTATGATTTGATAGACAGTGAGTCAAGACTCTCAATAGGCACAACAGCTTTAGTATCGGTGAAGTCATTTCCAGTATAAGACTGATGCAAGCCTTTTAATAAACATACCAATCTTTCATCTTGTTCTATCTCTCCAAGATGGTGGCTGGCAATGGCTAAACTTTGTTTCAAATGTGACCTGAACTGTGCAGAGAGCACAGACACAAAATCTCTGTGTGGGATGAATGCATAGCCGCCACTAACAAACACTTTTCGAGACCTGACCAAGTCAAGCACCTCAAAGAATTTTACTTTATAGAATTTCATATTATCGACATTGGTATGAGGAGGATTTGGATTTGGAGTAGACTCTCTGAGGAAGACGATCACTTCCTTTTTCTCTTCTTCTGTTATATTGTTATAACACAAATTGTTCAGCTTAAAGAAAGCATCGACAGCATCATTACTCATGTTTATAAACCTCATTTTGAAAAGTTCTAGTTCCCTAGCAATGAACCACCGTCGCAGTTCTTCATTTCTACAGTAGGCTAGTCGAAGTATAAAGTGGGCTATGTGATCTTTTCGCCTAGACTGTAAAGCTTCATCAGTCGTATTACATTTCGAAACTTCAAAAAGTTTTGCATAGTACTTCAAACCTTGAGATCTCAAGTCTCCAATGACGTACTCCTTCCATTCCTCTGAATATGCACGTAATCCTTTCAAAGTAGTGGCTGTAGCCAAACTCCGTAAAAGTGTAAGTCTTTCCAAAGCTAAAGTTTCAAATTCTTTGAGATTTATTTCTTCAGTAGGTGGAACTTTATACATTTGAAGATCATGTGGATATGTTTCCACGCGACTTCCAGTAACGAGTGTTCTTGTGGATTTTCTTCGAATATTAAGATCCATGTTTTTATCGGCCTAATATCTCGTCAAAAACAGAAAAGTGGCGTTAATGTAAATACCACTCAATTTATTTATTTTTACGAATAATAATGTAAAGTAAAAGTGTACTGGACTCGAAGTTTAACCAAAACAAAATACACAATTTGAGCGCCAAAACTGACAGTGACATTTCAAAACTTGTTTTTTTTTAGGCTTGTATGTATTAAGAAGATGTTGATTGTATACGGCCCAATAAATCCATGTTTGTAAAGTGTACATACATACATACCTAATTATTAGACAATATAAAATAATAATAATGTCCTCATAACCGATATTGTTCACGGCAGCCAATCTCAACGAGGATTAGCCAACTGCGCAGGAGATATTACAGTGCGCAAGTGTGTGAGCAAACACAGGTGCACTCTTTATTCCTTCACTCTCATAGTCCGGTGAGACTGCAATTCGATATGTCTGGCGAGAGGTCAGGCGCAGGACCAACGGCTTATCGTGCTTTCTGAAGCATGGAGGTGATTAAACCGCCAACTTCCGGACTCCGGAGAGTTACTGAGTAATTTCAATATTGAAATAACTAGCCACACATTTTTGGCTTGACTCAGGATTTGAACCCGGAACCTCTTGATCTTTAGGCGGCGCATGCTACCACTAGACCAACACGGCAGTCATTAGGGTAAATACATGGAATGGATCGTAGTGACACGCATGCTTGTCACGCTATTTCCTGTCACCCCTCCACCCCTCTTCCTTTCGATTTTGACTTTTCATCTGTCAAGTTTAAGTAAACTCGAGCAAAACACATTTATTTCTAATTTGAATTATTTGTGTGGTTCTTTTGATAGAATACACTTGGCCTTATGGAAATTAAGTAATATATTAATTTACCTGTCACATCAACAAATGATTGTGTAGTAATTTAGCCTAAAATGGTATCTAACAAGATGCAGTCTTCATTGGACGAATTAGTCCAATATACACAACTTTTTAAACCGGTGCCGACTATTTTACAAGGAACCGTGTTGCCTTTTATGATAATCTATCCGATAGTATTCTATTTCTGGATAGTTGTGTACGGATTTCAAGAAAATTTCGAGGCTGGGTTTGTGACCGTGGCCGT
The DNA here is from genome assembly GCA_951394215.1 of Glyphodes perspectalis. Taxonomy (NCBI): domain Eukaryota; kingdom Metazoa; phylum Arthropoda; class Insecta; order Lepidoptera; family Crambidae; genus Glyphodes; species Glyphodes perspectalis. The sequence continues at coordinate 5,857,486 of OX596202.1, forward strand.
GGTAGCGATCATACAAATTCTCATATGTTTGTGTTGCTACTGGAGTGTGCACATTCAGTGCTTCCTGTCCTGCACTGCGGTAAGTTAATTCATCGTTTCTTTACTGGTTGCTTATTAGATTCTTACGTTTCTACTACATAAAACATCGAATATATTCTGGCACTTTCTCATGTAATTTATTTTCAGAAACACATTTTAAAAGTAGTCTTAGATTTATTAAGTGAGTGATTGAGATGAGCGGAAACATGTCTTTGTATATCTTCACCTTTATTGGATTGAAAATTATAATTAATTGATCACTTTGTAACATAAAAATTTAAGTGTAAAAAATTTAAACTTGGCGGAGTAATATTTCTTAACCTTACTCAATTTCAGGTAAAAGACCCAATTAAAGCTGAAATTGTGAAAGTGGTTCCCACATCAAACAATGGGTTTTCAGAAATTGTACGGCTCAACCACACTAAGGTAAGTCAGCATGAATAGGATTAATTCCTGTAAGAAAGAAGAAGGTCTAAAATGGTTCTTAAACGTTTATTTCTCTTTATAAACAAGTCTGGTCGTAATTATAGCTAAATTCGTCATCTTGTCAGCTAAATTGGTCGTCGTCTTTTTTCTTACTTAATGTCATAGTCTTTTTCGTCTATATGTCACCTCACTGTCGTTGGTCAGTCCAAAAAGGTCGTAACAATTCCCTAGTCAAGTTGAATAGCATCTATTACCTAATAAAACAGTCATGATTTTGAAATAAAATTTTATCACAAAATAAATATCTGACGACATCACATATATTGATCTGTCTTTTGAAGTAAGTAGCTTAAGAACTTGAACAGACATAGAACAAACACAAGTATTCATCACACAAATGCTTGTCCTGGGTGAGGATCGAACGCACAACTCTTGGTGCATGGGGCAGGGTCACTACCGAATGCGCCATCGAGCCAGTCAATGAATAAAGAGTGCACTTGTGTTTATACAAAATAATTAGTTATGGGATTTAGAGTCATAATGCCATTTATTTTTATAATTTCAGTCAACAAGAAAAGGAAATCTCAACCCAGATGTGTGGTTTATATTTCAAAAGAGTAAATATATCTATGATTGGGATAAGAAAGTATTTCATACTGTGGAGTTCCCAATCAACAAAACATATGAAGAGTATATGGAATCAAAAGGATACTTAGATGATGAAAGCATAGATTTGGCAGAGAAAGAGTTTGGCAAAAATGAAATGATCATGGTAAACTGTTTACATGTTTTTTTTTTAAATATTAAAGTGACAACATGTTAATAAGATGGTATAAAAGTAATAAATTTCCTAAAAATCAACTTCACCTTTCCAATCTGTTACAGGTTGTCCCAGAATTCATGGAGTTATTCAAAGAAAGAGCTACTGCACCATTTTTTGTATTCCAAGTGTTTTGCGTGGCACTGTGGTGTCTTGATAAGTACTGGTACTATTCAATATTCACTCTTGTAATGCTTGTGATGTTTGAGTGCACTCTAGTTCAACAGCAATTAAGAAATATGGCGGAAATTAGGAAAATGGGCAACAAACCCTATAACATTACTGTTTACAGAAACAGAAGATGGCGACAAATTATGAGTGATCAGTTGATACCTGGAGATATTATATCTCTAACAAGATCACTTACTGAAAATCTAGTACCATGTGATATAGTTCTGTTGAGAGGCTCCTGTATTGTTGATGAATCAATGTTAACGGGTGAAAGTGTACCACAAATGAAAGAACCTGTTGAGAATGAGAAAAATCTCAAGCAAAACCTTGACCCTGAGGGTGATAGTAAACTGCACATGCTTTTTGGTGGCACGAAAATTGTTCAACATTCATCCCCAAGTAAAAATGTGACTTCAGCTCTGAAAGCTCCTGACAACGGTTGTATTGGATATGTAATTCGCACTGGCTTTAATACATCACAGGGTAAACTGCTGAGGACTATTCTGTTTGGTGTAAAAAGAGTTACAGCAAACAATCTTGAAACATTCGGTTTCATATTGTTCCTGCTTATATTCGCGATTGCGGCAGCTGCATATGTATGGGTTAAGGGTTGTGAAGATCCTGAGAGGAATAGATATAAGCTATTTTTGGAATGTACCCTGATTTTGACGTCTGTAGTGCCTCCTGAATTGCCTATAGAATTATCATTAGCAGTTAATACATCATTGTTATCATTATCGAAATTAGCTGTGTTCTGTACGGAGCCATTTAGAATACCGTTTGCTGGGAAAGTGCAGATATGTTGTTTTGATAAAACAGGTACGTTGACTAGTGACAACTTAGTTGTAGAAGGAGTGGCTGGGATTGGGGATAGCAAAGGTGCCAATGTGATTCCATTGTCAGAAGCGCCAATGGAAACTGTACAGGTATTGGCATCTTGCCATTCACTAGTACAACTTGATGACGGCGTAGTGGGTGATCCATTAGAGAAAGCTACATTGAAAGCTGTTGAGTGGAACCTCACTAAAGGTGATGCTGTAGTACCAAAGAAAGGGAGGTCTCCTGGTCTGAAAATCGTTCATAGAAATCATTTTTCAAGTGCGCTTAAAAGAATGTCTGTCATAGCAGGCTACCAAATTAATGAGAGAGGTTTTATGGAAACACATTACATAAGTAGTGTAAAAGGAGCGCCAGAAACTGTTAAAACTATGCTAAAAGAGGTTCCTAGTTATTATGACCATGTTTATTTAACATTATCTAGAAGAGGTGCAAGAGTCTTAGCACTGGGTTATAGGAATTTAGGAAAATTAAGTTCGCAGGAGATCAGGGATTTATCTAGAGAAGATATTGAGTCTGAATTGACATTTGTTGGTTTTGTGATAATCTCTTGTCCACTGAAGAGTGATTCCAAGAAAGCGATCGCTGAAATAGTGCATGCGTCACATTCCGTAGCAATGATAACTGGTGATAATCCATTGACTGCTTGTCATGTGGCTAATGAACTGAAGTTTACGCAGAAGGAGACCCTTATTTTAACACAGAAGAATCCAATGGAATGGTGTTGGAAGTCCATTGACGAAGAATTTGAGGCACCAGTCCAGCCAGAGGCACCAGTCGACCGACTCATAGGAAAATTCGATCTCTGTATCACTGGTGAGGGTCTCACGTTCCTCAATGAGAACCAGCCCAAGTTCTTGAAAAAGCTGATGCCTCACATAAAAGTGTTTGCTAGATTCGCACCAAAGCAAAAAGAGTTCGTTATAATTACATTGAAATATCTGGGGTATACAACGCTGATGTGTGGCGATGGTACAAACGATGTTGGTGCACTAAAACATGCCGATGTAAGTATTATTCTAAATATGTGGTTTTGCAAGCAGTAAATATGTTTAATATTGTATTATTTGTATGTATGTATTTATGGCAATCCGGGTATAATTATTATTATTCAAATAAATATCAGACGAGCGGTGGTAGCTCAATGGTTAGGACACGCGCCTCTTAACCGAGGAGTGCGGGTTCAAACCCGGGCACGTACCTCTGGATTTTTCAAATCTATGTACGTATTTATACCACTAGCTTGACGGTAAGGGAAAACATCGTGATGAAACCTGCAAATTCAAATAACTTTGGATTTGTAACCATAATCCAAAAATTGTCTGGTTCCCCTATCTTAGGGTTACGAAGGTCAGATCGGCAGTCGCTTCAATGTAATTACCAGACTCGCTAAATCCTGGATCATGGTCTAAGCGGACCCCGTCTAAACACGGGACATAACGCTAGGAAGATGAAGATGATGATGAAATAAATATCAGACAAGTAACAGTGAAAAAAAAAATCCCAATGTGTGGTGCACAGTCCGCGGGCTAATATACCTATATATGTGTTGTGTGGCTAGGTTGGCGTGGCGATCCTCGCTAACGCGCCGGAGCGTCTCCGCGAAAAGCCCAAAGAGGAGCGTCCGGAGATAGAGCCGGCGCCGCGGCGGCCGCCCGCGTCCCGCGCCGACGCGCGCGAACAGGCGCGCGCGGAAGCCGCCGCGCGCCTGCGCCGCGCTATGAAGAAGCTGGAGGAAGAGGACCAGCCGCAGCTGGTTAGGCTGGGAGACGCCAGCGTCGCCGCGCCCTTCACCAGCCGCCTCTCCAGTATACTCTGCAGTGAGTGATACTACTGGTTTATTGGAGGACTAGCTCGTCGCCTACACAATCACAAATTGTTAAGTTATCACCATTTCATGATTTTCCATCTAACCTAGCTCAAATGTATTTTTAATACTGCTTCATAAACTCCGCCTGGGGATTGTAGGCATATGTATTTTTTTATTAAAAGTGAAAATTTTTCCGCAGTCTGCCACATAATAAAGCAAGGGCGCTGCACCCTGGTGACGACGCTGCAGATGTTCAAGATCCTGGCGCTGAACGCGCTGATCCTGGCGTACAGCCAGTCGGTGCTGTACCTCGACGGGATCAAGTTTAGCGACACACAAGCGACGCTGCAGAGCCTCCTGTTGGCCTCCTGCTTCCTCTTCATATCGAGATCCAAGGTGAGGATTTAACTATACACCAGTTACTCCGTCTTGGCTTGAGAGGGGTTCTCCGTTTTAGAGGGCCAAGGTGTACATTCTTTTTCAGAATTTCTCTCCCTTTGGAATCGGAATCGAAATTCTGTAACACCTGATATTTACCTATGACTTTTATCATATTTTTAAGAGCATATATGTAAACGATGATAATGTTTAATAGGTGTTGTAATATAGATTTAATGCCTTTTTATGTGTCATTTCAATATAAGTTGTCAGTTGCTGTTATTTTGGTACATATTTATTGTAGTGTAATGCTTGTACAAGTGTTTTAATATATAACATGGGCTGCACTAAATATATAGAAAGAAAAAAAATATTGGTAACAAATACTATGACAAAACAGGAAATAGACATTAGGCAATAGATAAAAAGAGAAAAAAAAAATAAAAAAAAATGGAAGGTCAAACAAACAGAGTATGTGCTGCCAACTAGGTCCCAGCCTCAGCATAATGCTGCTACGGCCTCGGGTTAACTCCGCAGAAGCGCTGGTATTCTGGCGGGACCTGGGTATATATCGGGACTTGTGTATATATCGGCCATATATATATAGGTGCTTTATCATTGTGTAAAGTAAACGAATAATACCACTACTTTTGTTATGCAGCCGCTGAAGCAGCTGTCGAAACAGCGCCCCCTGCCGAACATCTTCAACGTGTACACGATAATGACGGTGCTGACTCAATTCGCTGTCCACTTCCTCTGCCTCATATACTTGGTGCACGAAGCAACAGCCAGATCACCGGGCAGGTTAGTGAATTTATAAGACATGACTGATTCTTCTTACGCATCATAGATTCAGTTTAGGTAATTGGTAGGTCAGTTGATTTAAATATTTTTTTAGTCCGTAAGTTAGATCATTAAAATACTGAATACGTATTTTTGATTTTATTTATTCATGATAAATGACAATGATACAGTGCTTCAAAGATCTGGAGTAGGGCGCTTTTACGTTACTTGTTCCTAAAATTTTACGGAATAAGTGACGTCATGCGGAACTTTAACGTGCTGTATTTTCGCCATTTTTGGTTTGCTGAACAAAGAAAAAATATGTAACCAATAAATAAATATGGCCGACACACAATAAATATCGGGACTGTCAAGTTCAGTCAAGATGAATAAATCTGCATTTCTATGTATTTCATTAGAAATTTCAATAATACCCCACTGTGAGAAATCATGGAGCCGATTGATAGTAAGTAAAGCATAGTAACTTGATCTCGCTTTTCGTTTCAGGGACGCAAAACCTAAGTTGGACATGGATCTAGCGGAGGACGAAGAGCGAGAGTTCGCACCGGATCTTCTCAACAGCACTGTTTATATTATATCAATGGCATTGCAAATATCCACATTTGCAATTAATTATAGGGTAATAAATTGCTTATATTTGCATGTCTTCAATAAATAATAAGCTAATTTTTGTAATAGGCATGTAACTTGTCACCATGGAGTTTAATACATATTCACTCGGTTACAAAAGTAGGTAGATGAATAAACATATTTCTAAACACGTACGAATATGTTCATCTACTTTTATTCTCACTGTCAAGCGCTTATCATTGTTACGTACTTCGGTCGTGCGAATGTCGACCTTGTTGCTTTAAGTTAAAGGTTATGATTCGTGTAGCTCTTTGTGAATAACAAAGAGCTCAATATTATACCATTATAATATATTTTATTATCGATTAGGGATTGCAATCCAACGGCATTTTGTGCTCGATGGAAAATTGTGCTGGAGCCAGCTCAATTGTTGGATCCAGCATTGCAATCCCTATTATCGACCTTGTTGCTTGAACTTTAAGATGTAAAGTCGTGTAAACTGTCGTTTTTGTCCGTTAGGGCGAGCCGTTCATGGAGGGGCTGCGGGACAACAAGCCGCTGCTGTACAGCATCGTGGTGTCGGGCGGCGCCGTGCTGGCGCTGGCGGCGGGCGTGTTCCCCGACCTGTCCAACATGTTCGAGATCGTCTACTTCCCGCCGGACGTGAGTACCAGACACAAAGAATACATCAGTTACAGCCTTAACACTAATGATATTAAATTAAAGACATATTATACACATACGCAAAATTTCAACCGAAATGGAAACTTCCAAACCGATTGGATAACATTGACAAACAATTAAAAAGGAACGTAATTCAAATTGTACTTTTAAAAAAATACAGTTAGTCTATATCACAACATAAATTAAAAACAAATGTCCCAAAACATCGAAATTTGGGCGTTTTGCTAGTTTTCAGATCGCAAGCAACAAAAAAAGAAGTAGTTGAGATACGTCTTCTCTTTGTCGATTCTGATTTCCATAATACAAGTGTAAAGTTCAACGTACAGAGGAATCAAAATGTATGTGATGTTGTCTGTCAATTATTATTGTTGTATGTTTATTACGTGTCTTTGGGTTGGGTGTTAATATTAAATTAATTGATTCAGATTTACAAATGCATAAACTACTTACAATGTATAAATAATGTTACATAAATAATAATGTCCTCCTAACCGATATCGGTTACGGCGGCCAATCTCAACGAGGATTAGCCATCTGCGCAGGAGATATTATAGTGCACAAGTGTGTGCGCTAACACAGGTGCACTCTCTATTCCTTCACTCTCATAGTCCGGTGAGACGGCAATCCGACATGACCGGAGAGAGGTTAGGCGCAGGACCAACGGCTTAACGTGCTTTTCGAGGCACGGGGGTGATTAAACCGCCATCTTCCTGACTCCGGGCTGTTACTGAGTAATTTGGATATTGAAATACCCAGCCACAAATTTTTGGCCCGACCCGGGATTTGAACCCGGGACCTCTTGGTCCTTAGGCGGCGCATGCTACCACTAGACCAACGAGGCAGTCAAAATGTCCCCCATGGGACAAATGTTACATACATAACATCACGCCCACATGAATAATGTTATGTGGTATTAATCAATATAATTTTCCTATTGTTTCAGTACCGAGTGATATTAGTGCAAGTTTTAATAGCAGACATGTTGTTTGCGTATCTGGTGGACCGCCTGTGCCTCTGGCTCTTCGGGGAGGGCCGCTCGCGGTCCACGTAACCACCACCTATGCGTTGTGTAACACAATTGAAGCAAGGACGTACTGTGTTTTATACCAACCATCATTTGTACTGTTTTAAAGTCTATGTTAAGGCTACTTGTGTCAGTTGTGCTCTATTATGATAACCGTAAAGTTCAAATTATGTTGGTGTAGACTTTTCTCTGTTGAATGGTAACGTTTGAACTGCGCTTGTAATCCTATTGTAGTTTGTCTATTTATGGCGCGCCTTGTACGACTTAATTGATGCAATCTGCTTGCAGTACAACACTAATAAATAACATGTGCCGATCTGAAATATATAATGGTCACAAAAAAGCGTATGAACTCTTTTTTTGTTTAATACTTCTATCCTTTTGTATCTCGATCTCTTTTTAATAGTAATTTCTATCCATCCATGTGCCAATATCGCTTGGATTCTGTAAATAATAATCTTTCATAGGAATACAGGCTTAGATGCCTTCGGGACCAAACCAAAATTTCCGCGTCACTAGTCGCTTGACTCAATGCGCAGCGGCGCACTAGTGTATATATTTATTTATATTGACTATGTATATTTTGATATATATTTTTGTATACTTCGCGAAGTATACAAAAAAATATATATGATTACTTAAAGAAACCAGAGTAAGAGTGTTCGAGTATATTTATGAAAAGCTTGTTATTAACTGAATGTGACACGAGTCGTATTGAGAAAAGATAATTAGTTAGCGGAGGATTAGTCCTACAATGGCTAGCTGAAAAGACAAACTGCACTATTAAATGAATCAACTGCCAACAATGTGCCGTATTACACAATTGTAGTGTTGTTCAATTAAAATGTTTGTTTTATTATACTTAATTGTTTTAGTGTTATTAAAGTGTGTCCATACGTATGTTGTGTTACACGATGTATAAGCTTATTTATATGTACATATGGAAGCAAAATGATATATCTGTTACCTAGCTCTGTGCGTCCCTGTGAGCTTGGTGTACCGCTCAAATATTACGTGCATTTAAGTATTGTGTCAATGGTATTTATGTAATAAATGTGTAGTTAATTTATTACGGCGTTTCTCTTTCACTTTGTGTGTCGTATTGCGTTATTAAATCGTGCCCATTCAAGTAAAACATATGTTTGTGAATGGTTTTACTTGAGTGCCACTTCATTGCGACAGTTATCGTCATAATTTAGGCCAAAGGTAATAAATTAAAGTTAAATGTAACTTTTTTTTTTGGGGTCTAATTACAATTCAGTTTGCAACAGTATTTTGTTTTATCCATAGGCATAAAAAGGTTACATTTAGCTAAACGCTGCGTGAAAGGATATAAAAAACATGTTCTTGCACACACAAACCTTGTGTAGGGAATTAGGATTGCAGATAAAAAGTCGTTACTGATGTTTTTATAATTTATTTCAATATTTTGTTTTCTTGCTGGACAGCAATGTCGCTATTAATCTTTTCCCTTTAGAATAAAATTCCAAAATGCGAAAACACAATAGGTTATTTTTGAGCGTCCGGTAGTCGTCAGGACTGTCGCCTGGTCTAGTAATGCCATCCGTGTCCACCGTGGCCGAGACCGTGGCCCAAGCCGAGGCCGCTGTAAGCTCCCAGGCCTATGCCGCTGTAGGCGCCTAAGCCGGCGCCGCTGTACGCTCCGAGGCCTAGGCCGTGTCCGAGGCCGCCCCACGCTCCGTGGCCGCCCCACGCTCCGTGGCCGACGACGCTAGTGGAGTAGGCAGAGGCGATGGGGGCGACGGGCGCTGCGACGACGGGCGTGGCGTAGTGTTGAGGGTGGTGCGCGGTGCCGAGGCGCTTGACGACGGCGTTGAAGCCGGTGGCGGGGTCCGCGGAGTAGTCCACCACGCGCAGGGTGCCGTCGGGCTCGGCCACCGAGTAGGAGCCGCGCACCACGCCGCCGTCGCGGTGCTCCGACTGCGCCTTGTAGTCGCCCGTGTGCGGGTCGCTCACGGCGTAGTTGAAGCCGTAGCGGGGGTACGCCTGTTAAAGTTTTAATTAGAGACGATCTTTTGGTGGTTTCGTTATCGATAGTTGCGAATCCAAAATCTACGGATATCGATAGTCCTAAAAGTAAAAAATATTGACCGCTTGCAATAATAGTTTCATTCAAAAACTTTTAAGAGAATGCTATTGACATATTGATATTATTTTAGTATCCGATCAATACAGATACCTATATCTTACCGAGTTATTTATTAAATTCTCTATTTGTGTCACTAACTACTTTATCTTCATTGTTAAAAGTTTATATCTAGTTGACTTGAAACATTTATTAATATGTTCACTAATAAAGGCAGTCACATTACAATTCGCTATTGGCATACTAAATCTAGAAATATTGCAAGCATAAAAACTTGTATTATATTTCTTACATCATGCTCGATTGCAGCGTAGCCAATGTGGCCGCTGGGTGCTCCCGTGGCCACTCCGAGCAAGCAAGCGATCTGAAAAAAAAAACATTGTGGAAAAAAATGCACATGCCAGTATATACTCAAATTCTATAAACATATTAACGTTCAACAGTTATTCCCGTATTTAGTTATAATAAAAAACATACTTAATAAATCAATCGTCAAGAGAACAGAAACATGATAAGCTTGGAACAAAGAATGGTAGCATCGAATGAAAGGCATAGAAAAGAAGAAGCCTGTGTAAAGGAAATAATTAACCAATTAATTCATTTATAGATAAATATCAGGTAGGTATACTAAAATTTTGCTATACCTACTTTCAAACAATAAGATTTAGGTAGGTACTACTAAGAATGTTACATATTTGGAAATAACAGTTAAACTAACGTAAATCACTACAAAATTTGTCAATAAAAGATTTAAATTATACCTCCTATTTTTATACACAGTTAAGCCATACACATTTCTTTAAACATGTCCGACATTTTTTTTGTTACTTCTATTTATAACAAAATATTTAATTGATTTAATTTTTTTCATATCAAATGAACACCATTAAAATTCCAATGTCTATTTATTTTATCTCGAGGTTCATATGATATTCTAAGTAATATTTGTAGGCACATTTCTTACCGCGATATATTTGAACATGTCGGCTGTCGGTCGTGTCGGACGTCTAGAGGTAGCTTATCCAGCTGGTACCGCATTGAGGCGTAGTTCGCTTTTATACGTACGTGACTACATAGTTTGTCAATCCCTAAATTATCCTTCATTGTTGTTAGGGCTGGCAAGTTGGGTTTCGACGGTTTGTACGGTGATAGGTACCTACGGTTAAAATTTAAACATGTATTAAAAATATGAAGTAAAGAATTAACCTCACCTATAGGTCCTTTCCAGATGATGGACAAGATTCAAATTGTCATAGGTAAAAAATGAATCTTGAATGATATTGAGAGGGATGAGGTCAATGTCATAGTCATTGGTTATTACTTATTTTGTGTATTCTCAATTTTTTGCATTATTTAAAAGGGGCATAACGGACACACTATTAACTCTCTTTTAAAAACCTTTCAGGTACAATATAGACCTACTAAAACATAAGTTTTTATATCGGTTATCATTCGTATAACTTATACATTCGAATGTGGTAAGACGAAGCAAGTTAGTGTGCTAATTTCCCTAACAAAAACTTATAAAGGTCGATCGATATAAATTATTATACTATATTGAAGGTCGTTATAATATAGACGTAGTTTTATTATTATTGCTTAAGCTAAAACTAAGAATCCATCAAAAGACCATAATGTTCTTACGCCAGCCCTACGCTTCACGCTCATTGGCTATTCGCGTTTCGCCAAATGTTTTCATAACCGTTCTAATTCGTTAATTAGCAGCGTCTTATTCAAATGCGCTAATTGTTTCAACAGATTCCTGTTTCTGTGGCTGATGTTGATCACGAAATTAATTGGACGATTATCATAACGCTGTTGCTACGGAAATCATTGGTTAAACAGAACCAATAGGTGCCGATGAACCAATTAACATCCGGACGAGATCCAATTAGTTGCGACTGGATTTTAAGGATAAGCAGGCTTTTTATACAATTGTAGTAATATAACATGTTTAATGATAATTTAGTATAAAGCTAACTATTTGACAGATATCAATTATACTTAGGTACTTTGTTGTATAAGCCTACCTATTTATGTAAAAGAAAGGTGTGTATTTTAATGGGGTATCATTTTTAGCACAGTAAAAAAGTTATTTAATATTTTTTGTAAAACAACAGTCCCTTTAGTTTGCTTCGAAATAAATTGAAGTGTTTTGTAAGTAATTCGATACCTACATAATTTGATTAAATTCATTCAACCGTAGATAGATAGATATAGGTACCTCCTTAATTGTAGGTAGGTAAGTGGGACAAAAGGTGTGGGTAATACTTACAAAACAAAAATATTCCACGATAATTTCCTCAGCTAAAAATGAAATAGTGTCCCGTACAATCTGAAAACATAACATACAAATTACCAAGCCACCACGCAATTTAGACGATGAAAAGTAATTTATACCGAGGCGCAGTTGCAACTAATTCGGCCTCACTCGACCGCCTCATTACCCCTTTTCAGTGGAAACACTCTTTCTACTTAGACTTACACAAATTCACATTTGCAATCAGAGCCCGGAGAAAAGTTCCTCCCTACCCGCCACCCAACCCCCTTGCCGCCTTTAATTAACAGAAAGTGGTTCATTAGAGCTTATTCATTAAAGCAAGGAGTAATTAGCGAACTCTAATGAATGCTGTAATAATGTAAGAGCGGCCGCGTCGGACTGCGGCCCCAGTTCTAGATTAATCTAGAAGCTGGGAATAATTTAGTAATGGTGCTAATTTATTACGGGACTGATTGCGGAGTTAACTGGGTGGAGGTATGACGGATTTGTGCGGAGGAACGGCGGATAATTGGGTGATTACGGTTGCGGCGTTGTGTGGTATCTGTTTTGAAGACGCGAGTCGGTGGACGTCGTTTGATAACAGCTGTTACGTCGTCTTCATACAAGCTTTGGTCCTAGAGCCGGGAAATGACAAAAGTGGAGTCTTACTTTTCGAATTCGAAATTTCGAAAACCCGAGGACGTAACCAGGTGAAGTCTTATAGATGTGTAAGCTGACGTCAGTCACCAGATGTTAGCTTACAAGGAATAGAGACAACAGTGATAGGTAGATAAGTAGGTAAAACCGCAATCTAAAAAAACCTGTTGTTGGTGACAGACAGATATTATTTTTCATACCATTTCCATCGTATTTATACAATTAGGCTACTTTGACATGGTCCTTTTTAATATTGGCAGATAAATTAATAGATATTTAAGGACTGGCTCCACGGTGGCGTAGAAGGACGTTGCAGCGAATATGAATGATATAAATCCATACAAACATACCCTTTTAACTTTCGCTTACAATCATTTCGCTATCGCTTATCTTCTCGCTAATATTGTGGCCACGGACATCAGAAGACTATTCACACCGATATGTCGCAGTTAGATATTTGTTTGGGCCAAGTGACAAATCATAAAGTAGGTAGATTGTGATAGAAATGATCAAAAATACAGTTTTATTACCAAGTCTACGTTTACTACGTTCTCGTATTTATTAATGAATGCATTAAACATGGTAGTTACGTGATTAATTCTAAGATCCGATTGCGTGACTTAACGTCCGTTTGGTTTTAATCAGAATGCGTCTTAAATAATGTATGAGTATTCATTTGGAGTAAATGTAGTGCCCATCATTATAAAGGTCTACTTAGATATTTTCTATTTAATCTATTAGCACGACAGTATATGAAATCTATATAAGAAAAAATTTATCGCCAAAATGTATGTACGCGCATAATTTCTGGACGACTGCACCAAACTGGATACTCAATTCTTTCTTTGTTCTGATCGTTAGTCAAGACAAGAAATGTACGAAAAAAAATTTTGAAAATTTATGGGTAAGTAATATAATAATACCACTATGGGCACAAGTAAAAAAGAGGAGTCCTTCTTTTTTACTAGTGCCATAGTGGTATTATATGTGTGCGTTGTCATACTACAACGTGAAGCCACGCTTATGCATGTGTGAGTAAGATCCATATGGATATCAGATATCGGAAATTTGGCATTCGGAGCGCTTATGTCAATGTGTGACGAAAGTTTCGTTTAAGTTGGAGCTCTGCAGGTGCCTCAACGTCTAGTTAGTGGCGCGGAGTCCTTATTTTTTTACTAGTTTGTGGATAATACATTATATGAGACAATATTTGGATATAATGACAGATTAACGCCTGTCCCTATCAGCTGGTAATTACATAAAGATTATTTTATTTCATAATCTTACCTGACAAATTATGATTTGTCAGGAAGTAACTTTTTTGATTGATCTTGGTCTTCTCGTATGCCCAGGCCAATTGCTTCGGCAGAAATTAATCCCTTGTTTGACCAAAACCTCCTATCGAGGTAGTCACATAAAGAGGAATTGCCGATTTGCTCCTTGTTTGCTAATGCTCTTTGTATCGACTAGGCTGATGCGAGAAGCTGCCCATAATTTAGTAATGCACTAATTCATTACGGCATTGGTAACCGAGAGAGTTATCTGAATATACACCCAACAAACAGAAATAGGATCCTGCTGGAAGACATGAATGAAAATGGTGTACCTAGTTTGGGTACTAAGAATAATTTGACAAAAATCTTGTAAGCGTATTTACTTCGTTACATTTTTAGCAATAATATATTTAAATGTCCATTCATATCGCATTTTGTTATAAAAAGTGTTCACGTTATTGAAAAAGCGCGTTCATATAATAAGGTGCTCGTCTTAATCCTCATAAGTACCTATATCTTGATATTTCCAGTTACTAAGGTCTAAGGAATATATTCAGTCTTTGTGCCCGAAACCAGACATCAACCAACACATCTTTACTATTCCCATAATCACTATTCAGCCGCAGTTATTCTTAGGTTGCTCCAAATAATTTGAATATCACATGGAGTTTAATCGCTCCGTCGTTCGGTTGTGTAGATATGATTTACATAAAGAAAACACCGTTCGTCTGCAGACCTTCATTAGTATTCCCGAAATAGGGGTTGTTAGTGGAAAATTTTCTTAGCGGTGCATGTTAACGTGGCCCGCTGGACAGAGCTCGCTTAATGATGTATGTTAACATAGGTTGGTAGTAATAAGCCGGCCCTAACGAAAACATCCTTAAAGCAAACCAAATACGCTTTTGTTTTATGTTAAATATTGATAGAAGATATTTGTTGGTCTTTCACAATCATTTGTGTTCGTCGGTGAAATTCTGGTGGTTCTGTTGAAATTATTGCTTTGCTCTGGAATTTTTTTATGCCAAATTACATTATTGTTATATAGTTTATTATTTTTCTAAGCAAGTTCAACTAAATGATTTACATTAACCCAATTCTAAAGTAAAAATCTCACGGATTTGTATAATGATAATGAGAATCAACGAAGATATCACAAACACCCAGATTCGCACGTGGGTATAGGATCAACAGCCCTTTCCTACAACGTCTAGATGACTATTTATAATAATAATAATGGTTAGTTGAATTAAAAAATCCAAAAGGTGGCGTAATTGTGACGTACGGTCTTGTCACCCTACTCATTTGTAAGTTTTCGAAACAAACTGACATACGTATCACATTATGAAGGGTCCTGTCAACAAGAGCTAATAGTGACAGTGATAAGACCACGAGACTCCCTCATGCCACCTGTCGGTTTTTGTTTTTTGAAGTTTATACCAATATATAGTTTTAACTACAAAGTGAAAATATGTTGAACCTGCCGTAGAATAGTAGATAATGTGCTATTTAAAGAATTAGTTAAACCGAGAAAGATTAGCATAGTAATGTTGACGAATGAAACTACATTTTATCGTTATTTATACAGTTGTAAATTGCAAATGTTATCCACCGTTTATTTAGACGGGCCTCGCGAAGTGATAATAAGTATTCAAATGGCCTATTAGTATGATTTGCTTATATTGCTTTATTAAAACTGTTAGATCCGAGTGAAAAATCTAGCATCGTGTTATTCAAATGCTTGAATTAGCATAATTTAATATTATAAAGTGCTTTAGGCAACACATTTGTTGCTATAAATATATAATATTGGATATCCTTGTTAATATGAAATATATAGATTTTGACTAGTTTAACCGGAATTAGGTAAACGGATATTTGGAAGAAATAGTAATTATTTTAGGCTTGAAGGTATTTACCCAAATTAGTATGTTTTAGAAGTTTTATGTCACATCGAGTTTTACATCACGTACCATTTAGCAGCCAATATATAGACAATAACCTTTTTTAATTTTAATGATATTAGCTCAGATTTTTTTATTTTTTATTCTCCTGACTGACACACCAATTCCCTAGTTCCAAACTAAGCTTTTAAAGCTTGTACTATGGATACTAGGTGAACGGATAGACATACTTAAATACGTTTATAAACATCCATGACTCGAGTACAAATGTCCATGTTTATCACACGAAACATTTACCCCTAGCGGGATTCGAACCCGCGATCCTTGGTTTCGTTGCCAAGGTTTCTGACCACTCAACCAACGGGCCAGTCGAGATTTAGTGGTATCTTAAAATTAATGCTCATGTAATCAATACGAGTATCTAAAATTAAATAAAGAACATTCTATTCCTTCTATTAGAGGGTCCGCAGCATAGTAGATATACATAGGTATATGTAGATACATAGGTTCTCTGACACTCTGGGCCGCAAAAATAATATTTACTAACACCAAAACGTAAACAAATAATTTCAGATGTCGTTTCAGGTGAAATCACTGGCCACCATTAGTATGAGAATATAAAAATGCAATGCTTATTTTGTCCTTATTAGAGTGGAGCGGACATCGCTCGAAGTGACCCTTAGCGTTATACGACGAGCAACCAGTGGACTCGCAGAACATGATGTCTTGTTACCTGTTCCCGTTGGTATGTAAACTTATCATTAGCCTAAGGATGTTCCTTTTGTTAAAATGTTCCCATTTCTGATAATAGACCCATGTCTACATACGAAGTCGTTTTTAATCAGCTCCAGAAAGATAAGGTTGATGTTCGACTGTACTTATTCTTGTTTAACCCTAATAGTGGCCTGAGGTTTAGTATTAAATTTTGAATTTTAACTGTGCTTTATAATTCCATGACGAGTATATGTAATTCGTGACACATAAAAAAATATTCAGTATCATGGTAACTAATATTTTAACGTTTATGTTTTTCAATAAGAAGGAACTATTTAGCATTTAGCCACGTTGATGTAAGTATAAACGCGTTGGACTCGACAACGGATTCTAAAAAGAGTAATGTCTAACTCAAGTTCGCCACTAGGGAATTAAAATTCAACAATGCCGAAAGTGCCAATGTGTCCGATTTTTGGACCATTAGTTAGGCGAGCGGTTTCGGCCATTACCTCGGTGAATCGCAGCCTGCAGGACTCTATTGATTAGCCACTAGAGGCGGCCGCGACGCATCACTCATTCATCGGCCGTCAGTCACGCTAGCGTCCCCAGGCGTCCGTAAAAACTCGGACTTAATAAAGCTTATTAGATAAGTGTCTGGCTTGTCCTGGTTTAGTTAAGACTTTGGATTTGAAACGTTACGTGGTTGTTAAGATTTTTTGTCAGTTATAAGAAATGGTTTATAAGTATTTGTCATCTTGGTCTGGGACGCAAAAACAATGTGTCAACTGTGTGTTAGCATATCGTACAAAGCGACTAAAAGTGCATTGTGGGTTGAGTTTGTGATTATGTAGGCGACAAGCTAACCACTTGTCACTATTTTTTTCACAATTATCGGTAACCCAACTATGTAATTTGTTTTTGACTGAACATGGTGAAAGGTACCGATCACTGCTACATTCTTATCACTCCTCAATTCTGCTTACTTCTTCAGGGAATTCAGTCATGATTGTATGTAAGAAATGGTCCAAAAATATTGGTCGTACATATTATTTTTTACTTTTTTCGTTCCAAGAAGCGATGTCGTTATCTAGAGCGTTTTTCATCAAAATGTTCGCCTGCTAAGGCTCATTTGTCCTTCTCTTGGGTTCTAAGGCCTGGCAACCCTATTTACGCTTCTGTTTTTCGCAATCGCCGGGTCTCTGCCCGCGCGCATATTTGATGGTGCGTCAGGAAGGAAGAGCTGCGTAATTGGACCTGTCACCTGACGAAACTAAAAAACTGCAGGAGTTTTGGTTTAAATAAATCTGGCTAGGAAACTTTTTCTAAATTGGCTCGTGTCAGGGTTTGCGTTGTCGGCTCAGAGTATGAAGAAAATTGTGGAATTGTATCAATCAGACAATATCATGCGATTTTTTTTCATAATTCTGAAGTAGGTTCAGCATTTGTGTAATGAGAATAGAATCAATCAAGGTGGGATATTTTCTTTTGATCCCAGGTCAGACCTTCTTCGGCAACCCTATTCCGTGAACGATCTTTTTTAAATTAAATAAAGAATGGTTTTCACCTCCGTCATTAACACCAATATTAGGATACTAATCTGTTAAAAAAATACCACTCTTCTTATATTCGTGTTGGTGCCAAAGGCCCAGGCCTTTGGTCGGTAGATACCTATTGTTTTGTAGGGGGTGAACTAGCCATTTGGTACTTTTTTTAAACTATCGATCAGTTTTAAAACTGATTGAAAGAATTTGCTACTCCTTCGACTCTGCGTATTCTTTCGGTGATTGCGGGCGTGTTAAATGTATTTTTCTATTTATTTGACCTACTTCTTGATTTGACTGGATGCAGGCGGATTGAATAAATTCATCAAAAAAGGTTTCTTCTATTAATGGAAACGTTCGATGACTCAACTAAAAAACGAACAGTGGTGTTGCACCCTTTTTAATTCAGCCCTAGTGCCGCTGGAGGTGAGTGGTTTCGGCGATTAATTGCCCTAGTGAATATTGCACTATCGCTGGAAAGTGAAAGTTATTGCTTTTACTTTACTTTTTGTATTGCAGCGCCGATGTAGGCCCATATAGGCAAATTTATTGAAAGCCTACGAGTATATTTATAGTTTATGACTTTTGAATTCATAACTAACTAAACTTTACGCCACTTCCCTAAAGGGATACGCAGAGAAAACCGAACGCCACAATATGGCACGATCCTTATACTACTTACTTGCATCTACAACATTCATGATCTTTGTCATACAAGCTCTACTAAGCTCTATTAAGCCCTGGTTTTAAAGCAGATTGTGAGTACACCCCTATCTACATCTGGAAAAATTAATAATAGCAGAATTTTTATCGACAAAGAAAATTCGACGAAATGCATATAATCTTCCTACCAGACGCTAAAGGGGCACTATCCGTGTAGTCTTTATTAATGAGTCATTTGACTGGCTCGATGGCTCATTCGATAGTGACCCTGCCCCATACGCCAAGAGTTGTGGGTTCGGTGCCCATCCAGGACGAACATTCGTATGATGAATACTTGTGTTTGTTCTGTGTTAATATTGAATATTTAAGTATATATTAGTAATAATACTACTGTTGATTCTGATATCCGTAACACAGGTGCTTAAGCTACTTACCTCGGAGTCAGATCAATATGTGATGTAGTCTGATATTTATTTATTATATGTGAGTGAATCTGGTGCTACAATAACAATATGTGGTGTTTGTGATAATACACGTGTAACGTATCTATAAACGGACCCTTCACGATTCATCAGTTCCGAGAAACGGTGTGCACAATAAGATAATCCAATTTCGGACACAACTCGTGTGCGGTGGGCGTGAGACCCGACTGCGCATTGTTCCAGGATTTACTCGCGTTTGTGGACCATCACCGCTTAATACCACTGGGACAGGTTCCATCTGGCTGACGGTTTTATTGTGGAACTGGTTTGAACGAATCATGTGTAATGCACGCATGAATGGCTGTGTATCAGGTAATTTTAGTGCATCCAAAACTTATTATGTAGTTAAATTTTTGTGCTTAAGTACTTATTGTTTACGTCTCAATTTATGATTTTTAGAAATGTACAAATGTAAATGGAATTTTTACTAAAAGGTTTGTTTTCCATTCTGTATGAATATCGGAGATTCTCTCTAGTTTTCTTGGTACGCAAACTTATAAATGTTTTCTTAAAACTGTATGGCGGTAAAATTTTAAATGGACTATATAAGAACATTGTAGGTATTTTTGTATGAAATAATTATGATTGAAGGCTGATTACATACCTGTATATCATAAAAAAAAAGACTGTTAGAACGGTAAAATATAATCTAATTTAAAAGGACCTTTTTGGAAGTAGATAATATTAAAATACTGATTCATTTTCCAGAATAGTACATACATATATATATATACATAACATCACGCCCATAATCCCCGAAGAGGTAGGCAGAGTCGAAGGAGCAGCAAGCCCCTTCAACTACGTTCAGCCAAAAATAAAGCCGGGTTGGGATACTAAGCTTAGATGGAAAATTGTGAAAAAGCGACAAGCGGCTAACCTGTCGCCTGCACAATCACACACCCAAAACCCGATATACCATTAGTCGCCTTTTACGACATGCCAGGCAAGAACCACAGTTGGCATATTCTTTTTAATTCCCAGACCAACATGGGACAGTGGGCTGGGTTGGATGGAAAGCTGTGAAAAAGGAGTGACAAGTGGCTAGCTCGTCGCCTTCAGTCACATACCCAAAAGCCCGTAAACCATTAGTCGCCTCTTACGACATGCTAGGCAAGAACCACAGTTGGCACATTCTTTTTTTTTGTCCCAGATCAACATGGGCCAAGTCCCAGACCAACATGGGAAAAAAACCAGAATAGTCACAATATTTAATCGGCGGATTCATTTTAATTTAGGTACAATTATTTTTCAAAACACCGGTTTGCAATCTATGGAACATGTATTAATTTGTCTATGTGTGTTTATGTGAAAACCATCACACACAATGCTACGGCTACTACTTCGCAATCGTACCACGTCATCGTCACCACGCTACGATATCTACGAAAAAGTTATGATTTGATTTAAAAATCCATAAAATAAGTCGCGCACTTTGTATAATACTACAATAAATTATTAAAATATTCAAAACAACACACGAATAAGAAAATAAATGGTAATTTGGAATCGGCCGCACTCATTTTGGGCATATCTTCCTATCACCTTTTGCCTTATCTCCCGTTCCCTTATGTTCCCGTAAAGGGGGCCATTCGGACCATGATCCCAAATATCGCGAGTATGGCGCCAATTTGAAGCGACTGCTAATCGTTATAACCCTTTGGACAGGGAAACCAGACTAAGAACTTGCCATATTTAGATAATTCATCAAACTACAAATATTGCAAATATTCTCACAATCTCTTTTCTCATCCACAAGTGGTATAGATCCGTATATATTTTCAAAATCTAGGAATTTGTGTTACCACTTTTGCTACAAAGTAACGTTTGAATGTGTTTACCAATATTTACTGTTTTATTTTTTAGAACAAAAACATCACATTTCTGACAAACAATTCCAAACTGATTTACCACCACAGCTCAAAAACCAACACTGCCTTTTCAGTAGCTTCGGCATGAATATGCGAGATAGAAAAAATGTGCTCCTCTTTGGCCCGACGGACTGAATGAAATCGAAATATTTTTGAATACTAATTAAGTATCTCGTCCACTTATTTTGTCGCGGCTGTACCAAAAAAGGCTTCGAAAAGGCTTGTTTACATAATCGTTCAATTTGCAATGTTAAACAGCGACGACCAGATGTTTTCTTGCTTTTTAATCCAACAAATGTAAATAATTGTATTTTTTGAGGGAACAATAGCAAAAACACTCGAGAAGTTTAAAAATTGTAATATATATTTAAAATTAGGATTTGTTGTTGTGGTTACGTTGATTAATATTTTATTTTGTTTAATGGTATAAAATTTCTTCGGTAGTCTTTTCTGTTAATGGTAATTGATATAGTGTTAATAGAGTAAGTACCTACTATTTACACTATACATACATAGATAAAGTCACGGCTTTTTCCCATAGGGGTAGGCAGAGATCACGTACTTCCATTTTCTATGATCGTATATATTTTATAATAAGTACATGTATACTTAGTATAGTAAAATTTTAAAGCGTAAGTAGACAAGTGTATTCATTGGTTTGTCCTTCTTTTATTTGGTAACTGAGTAATGGTATAAGGTTCTGCCTTGTTGGTCTGATGGTAGCATGCGCCGCCTAAGGACTAAGAGGTCCCCGGTTTAAATCCCGGGTCTATGAAACTGAAGGAATAGAAAGTGCATTTGTGTTTGCGCACATACTTGTAGACTTTATTATCTCCTGTGCAGATAGATGACTTATCCTCGTTGATATTGGCCACCGTGACCGATATCGATTAGGAGGACAT
The DNA here is from genome assembly GCA_951394215.1 of Glyphodes perspectalis. Classification (NCBI taxonomy): domain Eukaryota; kingdom Metazoa; phylum Arthropoda; class Insecta; order Lepidoptera; family Crambidae; genus Glyphodes; species Glyphodes perspectalis. The sequence goes on from OX596202.1 coordinate 5,879,418, forward strand.
TATTATTTAAGTAAGTACTTCTTCTTACTGTTTGTTTGTAAATAAGTCGTAATTTTATCCAAGGCAATATTAAAGCATAATTAGAAAATTGACATCATTTTTGCTTATCAAAAAAAAAAATTCATTACCAAAAAATAATTTAAACATTTGAGATCGGATATATTTGATTTGCTTTAACAGAGCTTACACATTTCTCTTCAAAACTGAAATTATTTTTACGAAAACTAACAAATTTAAAACCAACAAACTGGATCGCACACTGTACTTTAATTTTAGATTTAGTCGTATATGGTTAATGGCGGGTTCATGCCATTAAATGGCTTTGTGAACTTACTCGTAATCCGTTGAGGCAAATCTCATGGGTGAATTAAGTGCACTATTTCATGCACCTAATGCAGTCTGCACAATCCATAATGGGTTTGACGATCACGTTAATGTAATTATGCTTTTGGAGAATGGTTCACGTCCCAAAAGTTATCTGGTTCGTTTAAGACAACTCCAAAACTGTGATGTAAACTAGTTTATTTAGTTCAATAGTATATATATCCGACTACATCAGATACATTGATCTGACTCCGAGATAAGTAGCTTAAGCACTTGTGTTACGGAAAACAGAATCAACAGTGGCATTACAAATATATACTTAAATATTGGATATTAAATACTCAGACACAGAACAAACACAAGTATTCATAATACGAATGTTTGTCCTGGGTGGGGATTGAACCCACAGCTTTTGGCGTATGGGGCAGGGTCACTACCGAATGCACCATCGAGCCAGTCAATGATAAGATATGATAATGCACTTGTATTTCTCCCAATTTATCTGTACGCTTGAGGTTTCGAAATAAGGTCTTTATGCTTTAGAATCCTATCCAATCATATCCATTTTTACTTTATAAAACACTACTAATTTATTTTCTTTCTTTCTATTAGGAGAACCGCAATAAGCAACGTAATTAATGTATATTATGTAATGTGTATTTATTGTACTAATGCAATTGATCTAATTTTATATTAGGATATATATTTGCTCAATTTGTTTGTCATAAGAATTAATGATTACCTTGCGTAAAGTCAGGTTTATTTAATTAATTTTCAGCATAATGATAAATGTGCTATGTGCACTCCACTACTTTAAATATAAATGTTTGTTTGTATGACAATCGAACTCACGTAGACAAACAAGTACCTACGTAATAACAGATTGCTAGGCACTAGGTTTGAGTTATGAAACCTTTGTTCTAGTCTAAAGCTTTGGTCTAATTTAGTATCTTGAATAACATTCGGCAAGTAAAGTGGAATGTGTTTTGTTTTATGCATAAAAAGGTATAAGTAAGCTCGTTTATTCAGTGCTTTTAAAGAAATATGTCCTAAATAAAAATAATGGGCTAACTGTGTTTCTTGCCTAGCATGTCGTTAAAGCTGACTAATGGTATATCGGGTTTTAGGTATGTAATTGTGTAGTCAGAAGCTAACCACTTAGGACTTTTTCATAATTTTCCACCTGACCCAGCCCATTTTTATTATTGGCTGAATGTAGTAAAAGCTCGCTGTCCCTTTGACTTTGCCTACCCCTTCAGGGATCATGGGCGTGAATTTATGTATGTATGTATGTATGTATGTTTATAAAAATATAGATTCTACTTCTTCTTTTATGTATCTATATAATCTCTGATGTCTATAGTTTTTTTTAGAAAAAGTCACTTGTGTAGCTTTCATTATGTTTTTATACCACTTTGAACACGTCTTATGTTGGTCTAAAGGTTGGTTGGTTAAATGGTATATGGGGTTTTGGTTATGTGATTGTGTAGGCGACAAGCTAGCCACTTGTCACTACTTTTTCACAATTTTCCATCTGACCCAGCCTAATTTTATTTTTGGTTGAATGTGGTTAAAGGATCCTGCTGCTCCTTTGACTGCCTTCGGGGATTATGGGCATGATGTTATGTATGTGATTTGTACATATCACTAGCATGGATAATAGGACCTTCAATGCGGCCGTAAATGAAAAGTTCACGTGTAATAACTAAACGCTATATAAGAAATAATATTTTAGTATAGAGTAATAAGTATAACTTTTTGTAAATATGTTAAACCAATTGAATGGTCCCATCAACTTGGCTAATTGTGGTTTAAGGATCTTATAGCTTAGTACATTAATATTTGAGTTCAGTCTCCTTGAGTTCAGTCTACCCCTTAGGGGATTCGCGTGATGTTATGCACGTTTGAAAGTATGTATTAATTATATGTATAAGTATGTATAATAATATAATTGAAACAAGGTCGTAATTTACAAAATGTTTTATTTTCTCCTCCTGTCGCCGGCTCTCTTATTCTAAGTATGTATGTTCTTTCTTTGTGTATTGGTAACACCTTATCTGTCATTTCCTCTAACAAACTGCTACGGATTTAGGGTCGATTTGGTAACAAAGAGCTGGTATTTTTGATCTCCTTTGTTTAGGTATTGATTATTATCCTTGTTCGATTGAAATCTTAATAACTGAGATTAATTTACTAAGAAAAAACGACTTAGAAAATGTTTTTTTCTCACATTCCAGCATTGATTTTGAATTCAAGATTGCAGCTGAAACTTTTAAGCTTGAAAATATGACCGGAATATTGACATAAGAATCAAGCGTATTGACTGTGTCATAAATATATGTTAAATGTCAGACAAAGGATGATATATTATTTAATAGAACAAATCCAGAACCTCAAATCCGTGGAGTTTTTAGTAAATTAAACATATGTTTAGATGGCAAGATTCACTAAACGCTAACATTATTCACGTATGCCGATGTGGTCTAGGGGTAAGAAACACCATACGAGCGTAATAAAAACACACGTTTCAATGGTTTTAATACAATTGTGACATAATGTACGCTACTACGTACTTATTTCTAAGTAATTACTGTATTTCATCGGTAGGATTAAGTTTTAAATATTGCGGTAAAATTAAATTATATTTCTCTAAGCCACATTGACCATACGTTACAAAACCAGATTTAATTGTATGGAATATTAATGTACTAGTTACATTACGATTTACATACGTAGATACGATACACATAAAGGAATGTTAGCGTTTAAGGGTACTTACAATAACTGCATACATTTAGAAATTGATTTGAACAACTTTTTAATAATCAATGGTAAAACATAGATCAATATATACAGAGACCGTTAGTAACTTGATTTTAAAATTTCAAAGACGTTGGCATCGAAATTATTGCTACGAAGTTCTGCGCCCAAAGTTTTAGGTACGAGATGTTGCTACTTACATCTAGAATATTTATGCTAATATTTACATTATAAACGAATAATAATAACGAGCTATCGTGGCTAACAGCACGTCGTTTATATACGAAATAACAAATTTTATTCGAGAAAGTTATTTACACAGCAAAATTGCAAATCACAGAGATGAGTGCGCAAGAAACACGGTCGATGTTACAAATAAGATTATAAAATATACGATTTCTGGCAAGAATCGACATGCGTCAGAACGTCCTGAGTGAAATAATGCGGGATGCAAAATGTGTTTGTTCAGCGATGAGTATGGTCTTCCAGGTCCTCAATTCTAGTGCTTTTTTATTGCTAAATGCCGTGAAAAATACACGGAATTTTATAGTAGAGAAGTGATGAAAAGGAGCACAAGGATTGAACCCCACCGTATTTTTTTCATATATTTTGTGATGTTTGTCGCAAATTAAAATTATATTGTTTTAGTTAAAAAAAGAGATGGTAAAAATGCTCTCCATCAGATACATAAGATATGTCATTTCCTCACACTTACACACCTTTATTCATCATTTTTACTCATATAAATATAACTCCTTGTGTTTAACACGTCTCATTCTGTTCAACTCTTAAGTACCAGTAATTTATTGGAAATTTACATACAGCGAGTTAAGTATTACAGAATTGCCATTTTCACAACCGAAATTAAATATGTAATAGGTACTAAGGTATAACTTAACAGTTCACTGACGTAAAATTATTACTGACTGGAAAGTCTTAACTAGTAATAATTTTGCGATCGATAGTTCAGTTGTCTCTGGCACAACACTGTCACTCTGTGTCGTCGTCACTGGGTGGCGACGTCGGGGCTTTGACGGATGGCGTGGTGGTCAGGTCCAGCGCTGGTTCCTGAGAGCGGCCAGGGTTCGGCGGCACCAGACCCAGCATTGGGGGCGGCCTCATGAACGGCTGCATCAGAGTCGACGGGCCCTCCATGTCAGGGAGGCTCGTCGCAACAGGCATCTGCGGAGGCGTCCAACAGGCCGCGCTGGCCTCAGGCTTCATCCCCGCACTCAGATACGAGCACGCCATCATCTGTAAAGAGGAATAATCTAACGTTAAAAGCTGCCGGCAAAGATGAGCTTTACAATTACTTAGACTGTGTAATCTCCGTGAGAGTAGATTGGAGTAAAAACAGAGCTTACATAAATAATGAAATATGTAGTATTATGAGATGAGAGGCCTAAAGAATTCGCGGGTGGGGGTGTGTTTCTCTAATCACGCTAATGGCCAATGCGCAGCCCCTCCCGCGCCCGAGGAGGCTTTCACGCTAATGCGAGTGGGCGCAGGAGCAACCAGTTCAGTGCTAAATCGTATCACACGTCAACCGGGAACGGTTTGCACACAACTTCTTTGCGATAGTTTAGACTAAGTTATGTGTAAAGTCCTTTCTTTAGTTTGCATTTCAAGATCCGTCTGGAAGTAGGTACTCTTTGCGGCATTTGCGAGAGATTGTATGTGCATCTTATTTGTGTATACTGTGGGTTGGACGAGTTTTAATCGAGAATAAAAAAAAGCACCCATTTTTTTAATCTGATCGACTTTTTTAACTAACACCTAAACTAACTTTACTGACAGTACTAAAAGAGCGCAATTATTCCCCTACAATGTTCTTCTAGTTTAAAAAGCTATATGATATTACAAAATGAAAAAATTAAAAGTTCCCTCATAATTTCAAATTGATGTCATAGTTGGTTTGTATTGTAGTAATAGTTTCATAGTGAATGCCGCGAACAAAAGCCCCGACACAATTGGCATAGTTCGCGGCAACAGCTGTACGGAGCCGTAACAATGATATTGTAACTTTAATATTTATTGCACTTGATCAACTCAGTGCAGCGACACATCCCCGCATTTGCATGTACAAACGAATTAAAAACACGACCGCCCATGCATAAATTTATTAGGAAGTGCGAGCCCTAAGTCTTTGAACGAGCGGAACTTAATTAACTTGACGCCATTGCCGGCTAGAACCCTTATAAACGCTTTGGTTAATATGTTTAAGCGTCGGTATTGCTTTAGGAGACCTAAACTCTCCTATGAGAATAAACAGCGTTGGCCGGCGTGCCGGACGAGTCCCGGCACACAAATGAATTAGTGGTGTTGTTGTGACCCCGGCGGGCTGGGGGCGCGCCGGGCGGGGGGCATGTTGCGATTAAAATATAATTAGGCGCTCGGCAATTGTTTCGCCATCGAGCCAGGTGGCTCGGCTCAGGCTAGGTAAATTAAATAGCCGTATAGGGTTTCCAATTACGTCCGCTCGGCGGCCGCGGAAAACACGCTTATTGCCTAATAATAGAACCGGGGGGAACAATATGAGGATCTTGTGGAGCTGATTAATTATTTCACGGCGGGCGAACTGTTTCACGATTAAAAACGGTAACACACGGCGCAGGTGTAACGCCGTATTAATTACGATAGCAAGACAGTGCTAAGTAATAAATCACGTTCGCCTAGAGTATACTTTCGGCTAATGAATTCAAACGGGCCGCGATAATTGCGTACCTAATTACGGGCGGACGGAGCTGTCTAATTTATCACTGTCGGATTATGAATTAGGAATGGCGCTAATTAAACATGCATAATATTTGTGGGTACATAGTGCAGTGTTGTCGCCCGGCCCTAACAATTGCATTGCCAACTAATACGGAGGCCATTGAAACTTGGGGCGCTCCTTTATCCTCCACAGCGGTGGAATGCCAAGCTTACAATGAAAATTGCCGGAATTAATTATGGGGTAACTATTATTTAATCTTCGATATAACTATAACTAACAATATAATACCCGTGTTTGTAAATGTAAATATATTGACGCCCTGCATAACCTATATTATAGCTGTAATATATCAGAATGGGATAGAGACAGTTGCTCTTTTGTTTTACTTTCTTGACCTGTCAATACGTTTTGCTCTCGTATGGGTATTTAATATATCAAGTATTTTGAGTTACCTGCCAAATATGATTCTACCAATTTTTTTATATTTATATATGTATTTACTCGTATATTCGAAAACAATTCATTAAATTACGCATTAAATATTAGTTTCTTTTACGCATTTTTTTTATACCTCTAATGGAAAACGATCATGTGGTTATTTTTCCTATCTATATTTGCATTACTTGAGGTATCGTGTACTGACTTTACACCATTGACGAACGTCATATAAATCGACCATTGCGTAAGTTACGTGTCCCGATTCCTGCGCACTGCCGCGCTAAGGCGACAATATCATATTCTAAGCAAGGCATCAGTATCAGCTGGGCACACACGATCGGCGTGCGTCCGAACGGCAATGTTTGCGGACGGCTCCACGCGCCGCCGACGCCTACAACTATTAAATTATTTAGGCCCAGTCTTGCATTGTCTCGCGAAAGTCTATCCCGGCCGCCGGCCGAGCGTTAGGGTTACCAGCGGCAGATTTGCAGGTCAGGAATTATTTATCTAAATGTTAAATTAGGAACGATATCAGCATTTCTAAGCAATGGTTTATGTATAGCTTTTTAACAGCTATAAAGCTAGGATGGCGGGAATACAATGAAATAAAATGTAGCGTCAGCCAGTAGCCTTCGCCCAGTAGGTTACAGCTGACGCACATTACATTACATATAAGCCATATATTTAGTGAAATATAAATTAAAAAATATAAATCTAAACTCTTCTGTCAATCGGCATTTCTCAATAAGTCAATAATTGCTACAGGATTTTTGTCTATAAAACATTTGATATTGTGTTATGTTTTATCAAAGTGTTCCTAATAAATTATTGTTTCATCGAGAATACCTTCAAGAATAATTACCAATTTTTTTGTCACTTTATTATGTATAGGGTTTAATACTTTTGTAGTTAAATTAAGTATGCTATTTAATATTTCGAATTAAAAGATGAAGTACCTATGAAAGGATTTACCGTTAGTTTAAAATAAATTTACCAAGAAGATACATGAGACAAACTCAGTAATGGCGGTTTATCACTGCTGATATTTTATCGTTGATATAATTTTAAACTGTAGACGTTTGAAATAGTAGCTAGCCCTACCCTCCGGACGCAGTATAAACAGTTAGCGCAGTTCCAATCCGATAGAAATGTCCCGAATGTGCGACCATCGACTCGTTCTGTATCGGAGCCGAGCGCGTCCTGTTTGCTCTACTAGTTAATGGAATGCCGATGGGCCATTGTGCCCGCCGTTTTCTACTCAACCGCGATATTATACCCACTTGTACACAACCACCCATTCTTGGAAGGGCCCTGTTTAATATTCCAAATTTGTAGAATAATAACCGCCTTATTGTCTTTGCAATAGTTAAATTGGAATTGTTATCATAATAACGACTCACAAGTTAAGGTAAACTAATAAAGCGCATAACGTAGAAGTGCTTAGAATTCTTCGAAACGAAAGTTGATTTGTCTCGTTATTAAGTCTTGTTTATTCGCAAAGAATTTCATTTCCATACTTAGAAATGTAGCTGTGTTATGCATTTAAGTTTTAATTTTATACAGTTGACTCAGGTGCTTATTAGCTTTGAATAAACACGGATTTACTTTTGGTTGTGTAAATTGGAATTCATATGGCTTTTGAGCAGAACTTTTTTTTGAGGTTTGAATAATACTTTTATACCGGTTTTCATCATATTATTGTAACATACATTCATACATAATATCACGCCCACAAGTCCCGAAGGGGTAGGCAGAATCAAAGGGGCAGCAGGCCCCCTTAACCAAATTATTATTGTAACAATGTAGGTTAGAACTAGTTAGAAGTTATTTTTTAACTCCATAAAATTACAATATATTTGCAGCCGGTTTTTGAATTGATAAATCTCTTAATATCGTGTATCTTAATGTCCTAAAATATTTTCTTCCTATCAAACATCAGGTTTCCTTATTTAAGAGCCAGCTATATACCACACTCGCATTGAATCGCCCATTCTTCAAATCACGACCAAAAATGAAGTTTACAGTTCTTTTTTCTGATCATAAACGCGAGAACGTCGATAGCCGACCTAAATGGAAGGCTGACCTAAGGGCGTGTATGCAATTTGTGGAGGTCACGTGCGCCCAGCTGCACGGCTAATGACCGAAACACGATGCGACTGACCTGCACTAATGATGGATCTCTCCGAATCGTTTTGGCTTTGGGGCGAAACCTTTACGTTTAAGGGAAAACGGTGCCGTTTATTGGTAAGATGGAAAATAGGTGCTGGTCTATAGTCAATGTGTTGGACGAAATTTACTAGACACGATTTACTTATCCGATATTTGAGATGCATTAAGTAGTTTTCTTTAATATCCCTAAGAAATATGTCACAATTGACCTTTTTTTGCATAATTTTTAACATAATTCGAAACTAAAGAGCTTAATAAAATAAAATACTTGGGTGCGTAATAAGTTGAGTTCTTAATATTCATATAATGCAAAAGATACTTATAGATCATATACTTCGTAATTATTATATTGTTACATACATAATAACACTCAATGTAAACAGTTCTGTTAATAAAAAATGCCAACAAAAATAGACGGCATCCCTCCCAATAGTTTAAAAGTAACCGAAGGGAAACTCTAGAAACTTATCAATGAGCCTTTGTGAAGTTTCCTTCTGAAACGAGTATTGCATGTAATAAATCGAGGGGCTTTTGTGGTCGCTGATGCTTGCGCGACCTTGGGCATGTGAGCGGTCTATTATGGAGTAATGTCATGTAAGTGCCATAAGCGGTACACGAGTTCGTTATGATCTGTGTTGCCGGGTGCTCGAAATGTGTTCCGTTTTTGTAGTTGGTTTTTGGGACTTAGTTTTAGTCTACAATTATTATAGAAGTAACTTTTTTTTTTAAATAGGAAGAAGAAATTGTAAACATTCATTAAAAATAATGTATTGTATTCTTAATCATTCCATGCATAAGTTCGGTTATCTATGTGTCCCTTCTTAAAATTTAATAGTCTTTCTTAAACTAACAGTTGTTCACTTCAAGGAAGTTAACTACTATCTAAAAGTTTATCAAGACTAAATGCATTATGAAAAAGAAATCTTCTGGATTTCAACCTTTCACGTAACTTAGAGTGTCAACGTTTTAAACACTACACTAGCCCATATCCTACAAATTATCGATACTTACAGTCCACACAAGCATTAGCACGAATACATAGTAATTTTTCCGGCAAAAGAAGAGTACCAACGGCAACCCAAGATATAAGAGTGATAGTGAGCGGGCGGGCGGCAATAAATTAAGGCGGGCGGGTCGAGGGCGGGCGTCTCGTGCGCCGCGGCCGTTTGTCGCGTCGCGTGCGCGCGCGCTCATTGCTTATTCACGCGAGCGCGGCACGCACGCCGATCGTAGCGTATTAATCATCATTCGCGTCTCCGCCGATCAGCGTTTATCTCGCCGCCGTCAAACGTGACGTGACGTCTTCATGTGTGCGGGAGGTTGTGACTTTATTTTATCAGTGATCTTCCATATTATGTGGCTTTGTTTGTAAGCTTGGTGGATAGCTTTTACAAGCGTGCTGACCAATAGATTACCAACTTAAAACTTTTTAAGGATATTTTAAGTTTGATCTTTACTTAATTTGAACTTCTCATAAATTGGTCATCAATTCAACTTTATGATCGAAGACATCAAGTTGCAAGGGCTTATATTATTTTAGCTAACAACATTTAACTAATCGTGTAGTGTTTCTATTTGTCGTCGACGTGATGACAGCGATGGGATGACGTGCAATGTGTGCACTAGTTTCGCTCAGCTATTAAAAATACTGATAGGACCACAGACCACAGAAGTTAGGACCGTTGCTTAGTGACATGTCTGTTAGAACTAATTATTGGGTTCGTAATTATAGAATGCCTATTAAAATATTTATGTCTCCGCTAATTAACATTCATCAATCAGTTGTCAAAGTAAATGACATTGGCCAGTTGCTATGTACTTATTGGTATTGAATAATTGCACTAACTAAGTATATTTTTTATAATGAGCGTTTTTAAAAAGTGCTGTTGACTTTTATTTCTACAGTTGTTCTAATTGGCCCATTCTTCATGCGCCCCGTAGGCTTGTTCGGAAATTAGCTAGAATACGTACTACTTGCATAATATACAATGTTTAATTATGTGTAAGGTAAGGTAATCGAGGAGAATGGATCACCTGTTGGAATGTAGCCATCGACACCCATATGTACAATATATGTAAGGTAGTTTATGCTGGAACTGGGAGTCCGACGATTGCAGATATGATATGTATTGACTTAACTTATATATACGAATGTTGACGTTTGATAGTTTAGTGTAAACTTGTGGTCTTAGAAGATACATATGAAATATCTGCCCAAGTGTATGTATTACAACGCATTGTTACCCACTAATCTTTCAATATGACGAAGCTATTGGTAAAGCATGGGTAACTAGCTTCGCTCGATAACTAATCTCACCGAATCAATGTTTCACTGAATCAGTATTCTAAAGATGTTATGCGTCCCGTTGACACTCGAAGTCGGCGTACACGCTACATTCAATCAAGCGCGGCACTACAGCGCAGCCAGTCTCGATGACCGCACATTAATCATCATTCACGTCTCCGCCGATCAACGTATAATCTCCCCGTTGAATGACGATCCCTCTTCCATTGAGTGCTGCGTAACATCTTCATAAACCAATTTTCTAACGCGTCACACAAGTGATGGGTAAAGTTAATATTTTCGAGATGTTTGTTATAGTGTTTTCTATGGTTAAGATAATAAATAATAATGATTGACCAGCGACGGAGCGAACCTTTGCTTGAGAATATGTTTTTTTTAACATTCAACAAGCTTGTAAAATCCTCTCTCCTATTCTAGAAAATAAGTATCAAGCTTTAGTACAGGTATAATTTAGAGAACTGAAGTGCGACGTAGGTACCACCAGGTTCCTAGTAACCTCTTTGTGACTCCGCAAACTATTTCCACACACCGAACACGAGTCACACAATAACGCAATACTTAAGCAAACTTTAAAGAAATAACTGTGTACGTCAAAGGATTTGCATAATTCTCGATAACGAGCGTTCGAGTCGCTCTCCTACTCGTACTTCAAAGCCGCCGTTTCAGTTACAGTTTATTATTAATAAAATTTGGTCGGGTTGTCGACGGGGCCATAACGAGCGCGGTCCGCCTCGTTATCGGCCGCCCGGCCGGCCAGTGCCGCGGAAAATTCGCCCGAAACTGACGCGCGTGAAAATTTAATGAACGGCCGGACGCTAGTTAACTAAAAGGTAAAGTGCACCCTCTTGACGTGTTCGGTAAATATTAATAGTGAGTGTGCTAGCGTGCGCCATTAAAAATGCACGAGTCCGCGGACAGTGCCCGCGGCGCGAGCCTTCATTAGCCTCTTACGTGCGCTCCGCAGAAATTAGCCCTTGCGTCTCCGCCGCGTCTTTGCAGCGCCCGAGGATTGCTCTCTCGGGACTGCGCTATGAAGACACGTTACAAGTACACGCTTAATAGTACGTTGTCGTTCAAGCTCAAACGGTCGCTTGGGGCGTCTATGACGGATTTGAATATACTATGATGATCTGGTAGGAGAACCAATGAGCGGTAGAGAAGTTTGAAAACATTCACGTTTAAATAGCTCAATTGGAGCTTTATGATACTCGCGGGAATACTTGGGTTATCTTTCGAGATTAATAGGCGGAGATACATTTTATTTTAAAATGATATATTGAGTATTAAAATCAGTGTTATAACAGTTCCATAGCATATTATGCTTATGCTATGGAACTGTTATAACACTTAGTTTGGAACGAGGGAATTGGTATGTGTGCCAGTCTGGAGTTAGGATGGATTAGTACGGTTTTATTTTTGTAATAACATAAAAGGAGGCTTCTATTCAAAACGACGCGAAAGTACGATTGAATAGTAAATTTTGAAAACGACTCGACTGAGTCTGTGAGGGGCTAAATAAGCTTTGGACTTACTTAATTGTGATAGCGGATGACGATGATACGGTATCCCGAAAGCACTACACTGATAGGCTGTTACGAGCATTTGTGTTAAAGTGCACAAATGCTCGATCGAATTTGTCGAACCGATGCGACAATACCGAACTTCCCGGCATGCATGGCCTGCGAACACTTCCGAAGAACAAGTTTCACTATCCGAGCCATTTTAAACTGTCGCTATTAAGGATAATAGAAACTGTCCGAGCTGGAGCAATGAGCTTGGGAATTATATCGAATCCCGGAATGATCTAAGTTTGACTTTTATGTGAGTATAGTTTGTTAGAGCGCCGTTTGTATTCCAGTTCGTCTTTGGTAGGATGATAGCAGAATAGTAAAATAAAAGAAGAGAGAATCCCAGTTGAGCTAGGGTAATAGATGTCAACTAGGTTTCCTTGAATAGAATTTGAATATATCCGACTTTTCCGTTCATAGGTAAGCACCAGAATATTGGTTTGATTGTTTCACAGATGATGCCACAAGATAACACAGTAGCTAAAAGTAATTGATTCATGGGAGATAGATCTCAACAAAACGATTATTTTGCATTCCATAATTAGAACTTTAAAGGCGTATGAGACAAGGAGCTTTTCCTTTTTCCCTCTCTTGCTCTTGGAAAACGGTTCCCCTTTCCCAATAAAAAAGAACATCGAATTTGCTGAATAAATAGGGGAAAACATCGTCTTTAGAGGCATAATGTGGAAAATTTGGGATCACGGAAAATGTTTCATTTAGATATTTGCACACGTTTGCTTGGAAGCAGTAGTTTTTGTACATCTCATACTTCTACCTCTACGTGCGGGATGTAGGCGGCGCGTGCGCGCCCCGATCTGGTGTTTGTTACTGCGTAATGAGGATCGTTAATTATGTATAGTAAGGTGCGTTGCTGCTTCAATTCGGAGCGGTTGTCGTCGGCTCTCGCGAATGAGGTCAAGGGTTCCTCTCTTCAACCCTGAGGGGTTGCCAAATTAATGAGGCACTCCTTTGTAATAAAGAAATAACAAGGATTGCGCACGCGAGCTACCGACTTCGATGTCATTAGAGGCGTCGCGAAGTCTTCAAGCAACGGAGTTGTCTGAACAACTCGGGCGATACCGTTTCAAACAAATTGCGGTTTCGGATGTGTTTGCCGTGATTGAGGTGGAGTTTTGCGAGACACCGCAACTTTTATTTGGGGAAAAATGCTGGTTAGCAACATACAAATAGAAAAGTATTGTGAGGAAAAAATAATAAAATAAATAAAAACAAATAAACGATACTCACTCACTCACACTCACATCACTAGATATACGTGTACTTAATTTGTTGATTTCGAAAAAAAAAATCTATTAACTTTTTTATTGTTTACTCGTGCTTCAATCTATTAAATGCATTTGGCAGCCCAAAGTTAGTTTAGATATAACATTTAGAAATATCTTTGGAGACATCAGTAAGAAAATCATATATGAACCCAACATTACATTTTATAGGTAAAGGCGCGTACACACCGCGAGGCTCATCGGGACGGGGCGCAGATTACCGCTGCATCGGAACTCGGCCTAAGGCAGGGTTGTCAACAGATAGGCCTGTAGATTTCATTCATTTTTCATCATGGATTTTTGATAATATTTTATGACATGTTTATGACTGCTTTACTTTTATTGCGGAATAATAATATACAATTGACAAAAATAGTCATTAAAACTAAGAAAAGAAAGACTACTAATGAGACTTAACGCTATATGCAATAAGTTATACAAGTATTTCCAGCTTCACGTTTCAAACGTCAAGCTGTACGTACCTAGTTATGTACTACATAATGAATATCGTGTTTAGTCCCATTAGTGTGTTTCTAGTGATAATGCAACGCGAAAGTTTCAAATCATATCATCATTATGTTTCTAGCGTTATGTCCCGTGCTTAGATCGGGTCCGCTCAGGCCATGATCCAGGATTTAGCAAGAGTAGTAATTACATTGAAGGGACTACCGATCTGATCTTCGTAACCCTTACATAGGGAAACCAGATAGTTTTTGGATCATGGTTACAAATCCAAAGTTATTTTGAATTTGCAGATTTCATCATGATGTTTTCTCGACCATTGAGCTACCACCGCTCAACGGGTAAATTTTAAAATCATATATGAGAAAAGAAAGGTTTTCACTTATTCATTTTCTACTGCAAGTACCGAGTGCTAAACTTCGGTACATTACGATGTGTATGAAGTCTCCATTTGATCATTCAGCTTTGATTTGATAGATAAAAAGCGTTCTGCAAATGTGGAACATATTAATATTAAATTGCAATGATCTGCACCTAAAGACTAAAAAAATCTATCGAATATATCAAGTATTTCATTGCTATGAAACGTGAGAAATGGAACGTTTGTGTGCTTAAAATGTTCCTCCGATGTAATTTTTTAGAAGTTATCTTATTGCATTATTAATGTTAAACCGTTTATTTTTAATACCTACTCATTTCATACCAAATTTAAATCATAAACATATTTTCCGCATATCTGCATTTTTATTTCGTAAATATAAGCTTTATCCGTGTGTGGCAGCCCTGCGGGCGGGCGGTTTCTAAGTCGGGGCTAATTGGAGGGCGGGCGCGCGGCAGGGCGGCGGGCAGCCCAATTAGCGCCCGTTGTGATTCATTTTAATCGCGCGCCCTTATCAGTGCGCCGGCCGAGGCGCCCACTCGTACTCGTACCGCTTCCGAGTATCGCCCCTGGCTCGGTACCTACACGACTGAGTATGGCGGGACTGTTGGGTGTATGTTCCAGTATCAGCCAGTGGTTTGGTACACGAATGAGTATAGCGAGACTGTTGAATATACGAGTATGTTTGTTCCAATATTGGCCCGTGTCTTGGTACACGAATGAGTATGGCAGGACTGTTGCATATATTTGGTTGAGTATGGGCATGTGCCTTAGTACGCCAATGAGTATGGAGGGACTGTTGAAAATATTGATGGGATATGTAGGGAAAGTAGCCTATAAATTGATAAAAAGTTGTTGTTTTGTTATGTTTCGGTAAGTTATGTTTATAATTATGTTGGAATGTAGGAAGTAAACATTAAAAAAATAAATTCAATAAAATAGTTAGCGATGGTGCTATTTGCGAATGACCAATTATATTGATAATTATTCTGACAGAAGTGTTTTTTTCTTTCATGTTAAATAGACTATACTAATACAGTCGTAAAACAAATATTCTTAATAAATGTACGCGTTTAATTACACCTGTCTAAAATCCAAGTACATCTAAACGATAAGATATATGTGGGAGAAGTAATTAAATTACAGCATTGAACGCGATAGTCCTAAACCAATATCGGTGGGTAAATAATGGGCAGTGCGGCCACGCGTCGCTGGCGGACTAGTCCAATATGCGTTGCTCGAATTAATTACCGTTAATACACCTCGCATTGTCCAGTTTACATTATTTACCTTTTCAATGGCTTCTAACTATTTATAATACTGTAATCGTCTGTGTCGTTTCCCCGTTTCTCCATAGCCAAAGTCAAAGTCATTTCCAGTTTGTGGGGATGACTTTAGACTTTGGAGCTTGGTTCAGATTTTGCGTCGTAGGCGAGAGTTCGTTCTTCTTGCCGGGAGAAAGAGTTGTTGATGATATGTTAATACACCTCGCATTGTTTAGTTTACAATATTTACCTTTTTAATGGCTTCTATTAGACTGTTTGTTGACAGAGACTTGAGCTTGAGAGCTTAGGAGCTTGGTTGAGACTTGGCGTGGGATTCTAGGCTAGAGATTTCTGTCAGGTCCAGGCTTAGGTCCTGTCCCCGGACGATGTTGATGAAACATATATTAGTCCCGGGTTTTTGTGGTAACTTTGTTGATTCTTATTTCCATTACCAGTTCTACTTACTTTTAAATCAGTTTAATTTATAAATAAATTACGAAAATCTGATTATAATTAATTGTTGTACATACCGAGAGGCTTTCATGAACTTTTTTATTAATTCATTAACTTTACAGGACTCGTAGATTACAGATTATTGTATAAATGAATTTTATATTTTTAAAAATAAATATTTATGTTAAAAATTGGGACTACGATTACTTATTTACTTCCTGCTATTGAGCTATACTCGTTAGCAAAAAAAATATTTTGACTGTTCCCATTAAACGTAAAAAATAATAGGTTTTCCACGCTAGCGCGCAAAACAAAGCCGTACGAGTCGTGTATCGTTCGTTAAATACAGCTTTTTCATCAGCCGTGCCCGATCGGGGCATATCAAGCAGACGAACGCGTCCATTAGCGCAAGTTTACAAAACAGAGAGGACGAGCGTGCGAGAGGGACAACACGAGAAACCACTTCCGCAATGAGATGGCGCACTTCCTGTGATTGAGGGCCCGCGCTCCTCAGAACAACTTTTACTTTTTTTAAAACTTTAACGAAATTAGCCAGTGTGGCAAAGATAATAAAGTATTGAGCCGGAAGTTCCGTGGCACACATCTGAATGCTATTAAATAACATTTGTAATTATGCATAAATCGCAACATTAAAGAAAAATTAAAAATAAATATTGTATATGTATATGTATTGCCAAGTATAATATTATTTTGAAGTTCGACTCTTGGTGACTTGTTGGGTGTAAATTGTTGGTTGAAAATTTTAGAGCCATATCATTCAAAATGTTTGAATTTTTTCTGCTTTCGGAAGTGTTCAAAAGTTATAGGATATTGTTAGTCCAGGTAACTAACAGTAATTAGCGATAAAGCGTTCACAGTGCGTGCAATAATTGCATAATTGCAGATAAACTTCATTCATATGCACAATGAGTGCGTCGCAATTGTAAGTCGTCGTAAAAAGGTAAGTGGTGCTTTGTGTACGCGTAACGATAGCGATCGGAACACTAGTTACTAAGGCATTTTTGATTATAATGCAAATGTGTAATTAAATGTGATAAAGCAGACTGTCGAAAATAAATCAAAAAGTCAAGCAAAAGTTTTTAAACGGTAAAATGTTTTCTGTATCTGACTGTAACTTTAGAAGTTGTTCGTTATCACTTTAATAAGCCCTATACTGAAAACAGATGCATACTCACCGCCTACATTGAAGTAAATTTGAGGTATAGTGTAATCCATGATAATGCATAGTGATAAACGAAAGCGGACCAGCCGTCGTCGGCGCATTGAATTCCGGCACATCACTGTGTAATTTCCAGTGCATCCCATTCCCATCTCTCTCGCTCAGCTAAGTAATGACTTAGATCCATTCCCGGATAAATAGCAAATTGAATGTGTGCCCCTCGCTACGCCCCCCTCCGTCCGCCACACGACACCACCAGACCGGCCCTACCTACCCGACGTACAATTGTTTGAAACGCTGTATCAAGACATACTTCTTTCAATACAACTTTTCTACACTGTGACTTTGAACAGTCCCCATACACGCTCGCTCAATTTCAATATTCGGATTAAGCTAATCGATAAGTTTCACTACACTATATTAGTCCAATTTATTCCTCCAACGCCCCAACTGCACTAACTCCAGACGGAAAAAACAAGTAATTTCGGGTGCAACAAGCACAGTTAAAACTATGTTTTAAAACTAATTCTCGGGCGGGCATTGCGGCCGCGTCGATAACCCCTAGTATTTACAATGTTTTTCGTCGGTCGTATTTTTTGGCTCGTTTTACGGTCGGGGAATATGAAAAGTTTTGAGAGGCTCTCGCGGAGAGGCGTAAAGGCGGTTTACGATGCGTCTTCAAGCTGAATGCGCCACATGTTCGCGTGTTCCGCTGAATTTCCACGCGGTATAACCGCATTACACGTGCTGTACTCTGACCATGAAAATTTTAAACGTCTCGCCCCACAAACTAAAAGGCGCCTGAGTAGCGAGCCACGCGCAGGGTGCGCCTGCATAACGTCTGAGCGGCGATTTTGAGAGAAATACTCGAGGGTTTTGTTAAAACCGAGATCTTTTTAACATTGCACAATGCAATTCAGTCGGGGCAGCTGCAAAAACTTTCCCAGTGCGGGACAACAAAGAGACGTTCTTATAAATTCCCGATTAAATTTTGGATACGAGCGCCAATGAACACAAATTCGTAGAGTCGGTCCAATAAAGGACGGCGTGCAGCCGCGTTAGGAGGCCATAAACGAACGTATTATCCATGTAAGGCGGAATAGCCGTTGCACAATTAATTGTTTCATTTTGGGAAACAATTCCCGCTCCTCATTCAATTAAGAGCGGCGAGCGCGGGGGTGGGGCGGGCCGCCACCCCACTCATGAGACGGACGTATTAATAGCGCCTGCAATATTGATATACTCGTATCGTATCCTACGTACCGCTCCGAATACGATATTGTTTGTTAGCAAATTCGATTTGTGTCGATCATAAATCTTGCGCCTTATGTTGAGTTTGGAGTTGATTGAATTCGCGGCGTAAGAAACGTGTCATACTCTCGAGTCGGCGTTTTCATTAGTCAGTTGCGACTGAATAATAGATAAATGAAGCGTGCGAGCTCAGGTGATGGCACGGGACTCAATTAGCAAAAACACACAGAATTAAGAGAGACAAACATGTCGGGCGGGACACGTGACGAGCGCCCTCCTCAATCCGAATTTTATATTGCGCCATTCATTATTCATTGTGTTTGTCAAGAAAATTACTGTGGACCTTTTAATATAACTTCTCGAGTCGCACAAACGGAGCTACAAATTGGAGTTGTGAACAAGTTCGCAGGAAGTCGCGCCTAACCTTGGCGATTAGTACCCGCGTGTCGGCCCGTCAAACAAATTTAATTTGGTGCGAAATTAATGTGGATCATTGGACTTATTTGGCGTGCCGATTAAATTGAGTTATTCATTTCAAAAGGAACGGTTCTGCTATTTAACATGATTCCGTAATCTGAAGATTAATTTGAGTAAGAAGAGGAAAAGCCTTTGTAGATATTTTCATTCAATATTAATGTGAGCGAACGTTGTACACGTAATGTTTCTAATCTTGCTGCATGGTTTTTATTTAAAAAATGTACCTATCTAGTATACAGCCATAGCGTAGACCAGACGTACATAGTAGATGCCGCACAAAATGTCCTAAAAATAGGAACCTGCTATTTCCAATTTAATTAGAAACGTAGGAATTGTGTAACTATTACAAAAACTCTGTACAGCCTTTTGTATTTGCAACTTGTAGAAAACGAGAATTTATCAACCGTCTTTTTTTTCCACAAATACGACATTGATAGACGATATAAATTGAATATTTAAATGAAATTCTAAAGAGTCAATTAAGTAGATTGTCAAGCATATTGAGAGATGTTATTTAACGCACTAGTCTAGTCTAGAAAGTGGTTAAAACTTGAGGACTATTCCGTAGCGAGGGAAGTATTTAATTTAAAAGATAGGAACGTCGCGAGGCTTTCAAATCAGCGTCGGCGGTGTTGGCTGAAGATTCGAGAGCAATCTGTTAGATTGGTTCATTACGGCATCCATTAGTGGAGTAATGAGTCGCGATGCATACCGGCCGGAGCGGGCGGACGGGCGGCTTTTAAACCGCGCCGAATGTCAGTTGCAAATATATATTACAAAAAAGGGAGTTTTAGCAGAAATTAGCGATGGGTTTATATGGGGTAGTTGACTTTTTATTAATAAACTAATATACAAAGTTAGGTTAGAGAGGTATTAAGCCAAACCAGGACTGATATGCTCTTTTCTGTCAACAACGTGGAAGCAACTCCGACGTCGTAAAAACATCACCTGTTTCGTACTATACAAAAGGTATGCGATATTACGTAAAAAAACAGCTGTTTTAAGCTTGACCCCATTATAAAAGTTATCTGTTACATTAACTAAAGTTACTCTAAGTGGGTAGGCAATTTCCTTGGTTTTATGAATATTTTAATGTATTTTGCAAAAAAAGAGTAATTAAGTTACTACAGGAGAAGATACAGAACACCGTCAGGTGTTCATATTCAAAAATCAGTCGAATTGAGAACCTCCTCCTTTTTTTTTAAGTCGGTTAAAAAGGGGATTTGCTTTGGTCATCCAACGTTGTGACAAATTATGTCCTAAGCATCTCCCAATATACAGTCTATAAGCCATGTAAGCTAATTCTCAAAAGTGCACCCGTAACAGTCAAAGTACAAAACGAACACAGATTACCAATTTACATGCGAAGTAAAATACGTCGAAAATTATTTTACACAGTCGAGCCATAACTTTCTGTAACTTACGATCGAACAAGACGAGTTCCCCGCTACTGGTCTTCGCTGGGTATTATAGTAATGAAATTCAATTAACATGATTCCTACATAACTATTTATATGTAAAGTATGTTTACATTACAATGTTAATTTATTTTAGCTACAGCGGTAGGACCTGATCATTTTTAAATTGGCAATCAAAGATGATGTTCTTTTGAATGCGTGTGCGGTTCTTGTTGGTATTTGCGCCATATTGTTTAAAACGACGATAATTTGTGTTAAGTTTTACTGTGTTAATGTAATTTTATTGTATTAAGTATTACTTAAAGTTTATTGGTCAATTAATTAACAGAAGCTTAACGTATTTTTAAAATCATTCAATCATTTTTTTTAATAAATAGAGAGTATAAGCATTAGCCTTTTCATAAAGTGTTGTTAGATATTTTGTATGACCAATCCAAGTTCTAGTACCGACAAATTAGTGTTCAAACACAAATTCTTTAAGAAGTGATCCTGTTCTTGTATTTACCAAATTTTCTTGTATTTGTTGTACCACTTTTAATTGTAACCCTTATAGGTAAAGGCTCCTTCACCGTAGCGTCTCAACACCGGGCGGTCCGACCGCCGATCTGTCCAACACCGGCATTTAAGGCGAAAATTAGCTGCAGCTTGGTGTCGAGGATTTCGAGTATGAATGCAGGTCGGATGCTGTCCATTAGCCTAATTGGAGACGCGGGTTGCGGCTAAACACCCACATGCGACGCCTTTGTTCTATTCGTACTTTCTCAGGGAGACGAAGGAAAAATTACAAATTTCGTAACGTCGGGTTACACTGTTAACAGAGGTGTTGACAACATCTATATATTCAACGCTGTAGTTTCTCCGTAACAACATTATTTACAACAACAACTTATTTCAGACATCAAAAAAAATATTATTGTATTTTTTAAATTGAAATACTACATACCTCTTTATTTTTAAAATATTCAGATCCAGTCACAAATAAAAATAAAATATTAACTGTTCAGTTGTAAATAATATGCACTTTAAATAGTGTAGAGATTGTATCTTTTTGGGTTATAGGTTTCACCAACATTAAATTCCCATCGTTTCGCCAATCAACGTGCAAGGTGCATATAATTGTGAAAACAATAAGTTAAACGGACGATTTGTATGCGCCGGCCTGTGCGTAAAATATGCGGACGCAAAAACACCTTTTATATTTTTAATGCAAAAAAGTTACATTCGATACAGTGTGTTTACCGAACCGTGATAGAGTGAAACGATTTATAACCATATAATGGTTAAGGTAAGTATTATAATAACCCGTTTAAGTTTCAACGGCGTTGAGCTATATTATTATGTTCTTATTCTAAAGTGTCCCATGTTGGTCGGGGACTAAAAAATAATGTGCCAACTGTGTTTCTTGCCTAGCATGTCGTAAAAGACGACTAATGGTGTATCGGGCTTTGGGTATGTGATTGTGTAGGGGACAAGCTAGCCTTGTAACTACTTTTCATAATTTTCCATTTAACTCAGTCCAGCCCAGTTTTGTTTTTGGCTGAATGTGGTTAAAGGGGCCTGCTGCCCCTTTGAGTCTGCCCACTCCTTCGGGGATTATGGACGTGATGTTATGTATGTGTGTATGTATGTACGTACATGTTTCCTTAATTGGTATGGTAAATGTTTCATAAACGAAAAATTTAAGTATCATATTATATTGTAAATAAAATTGACCTAGTTAAGGTTTTTTTGGATACCTACTTGAAAATAAATAGATTTTAACGGACGCGCAAGGATTTTGTGTAGCAGACTATTTTTCCGTAAGTAAATGAAAGCTAGTCAACAGTAATGGATAATATAATCAATACATATGGAAGATAATTGATTCATCATTGATGTTGATTTTCATAGATATATTATTTTTCCTTTGCATTATTTTATATATTTTGAACATTGAGTAAATTTTATTTTAGGTGTCACTTAAATTATCTTGCTATTGTGAGAAAATCTCTATACTATATATTTTTGTAGCTTAACATAATTTAAGATAGAAATTATGTAAATTTCTATAAATTGCTGTATTTCTCACAAAGTTAGTAGGTAGGTACTTAAAAGTGTACAATAAACACATTATCTTCAGAGCATTGTAAGGTCTCCTTATTGTCGTTGTCAGTAACTTGAAACACGACTAATGAGAAACCTTAACTTGCGCTTATTCTGGTGGCATTACGACAAAAGGTGAGGGGAGGCGGTGGCTGGTTCTAATTAAATGGTAAACTTTCATGAGCCCGGCCCTCCCTCGCTAATTAATGTGCCCGCGGGAAGCTCGGACGCCTCGGCTCCCCACTGCACACGTTGATGGAGCGCATTCAAAACATCATTCAATTAAACCGTTATGCCCAAATGAATGGAGATTGCACACCGAATTTCCAACCATTCATATGAGCGTAATCAAAAAGTTTCCAACTCGCAGTTCCCACTTCCATACTTCGCACTCAAGTATCGATAGGAACATGGCAATCCTTTTAGGAGCGTTAAAAACTGCGGCGGAGGAAGTCAATCCGCGGGCCGCACCTGCGCCGGCCGGCCGCGGCCCGCGGCCCACTCGCGGCCGCACTAAACGTATTGTCGTGTACCACCCGATGCGGTCCGAACTATACCCCAACTACTTAATTGAAAACCGTAATAGAGAATCCAAATACATGGTAATCCTTTCGATCGGGATATCGGAGGTGTGATTCCAAATTAATTTGAATGTGTACGCGATACAATACGGTATACGTAACTTGTTATGGGATCGTTTTACATTAATTATTACAGATCCCAATTCTCCAATTAAGGCCGACACGGAGCGATGCCCGTGTTCAGTATGTGTTAAATTTTAGTGTTAAGGTAGATTACATTCGTAACTAAGTAACGTAGCATATAAAAATAAAGGAGTAGATATATATAATTATGTTGTTTTTAATTTTTTATTACCTAGATATACAATTTTCGAAGCGATTTCTACCTTTTATTTGAAAGTTTTTGCATTGCAGATTAAATCAAAGCCTTCTCTTTTTTTCAAGTCACGGGTACTGTAGTCTTCTCTAGAATATTGCCGGTTATATTATTAATACTCAAGTATTCTCGGAGAATATGCGTCGTTATATTTCCCTCAAAGATAATTCTGAATTAATTCAAATCACTGTTAGTAATAAACGTCTACGCTAGCGCCACAGCATCTTCTGGGAGCCCGAAGAATACGGCAAAATGTTCCAAGTTTCTTCAAGCAATCAAGGCTTAATACCGTAGTG
Source organism: Glyphodes perspectalis (assembly GCA_951394215.1). Taxonomy (NCBI): domain Eukaryota; kingdom Metazoa; phylum Arthropoda; class Insecta; order Lepidoptera; family Crambidae; genus Glyphodes; species Glyphodes perspectalis. The sequence continues at coordinate 5,903,141 of OX596202.1, forward strand.
AAGTTTCGAGTTGGGAAATTATAGGGGGTGAGACGCGGGCGGGGCGGACGTCCGCCGCGTGTCATCTCGTAACATCAAAAATGCATTTAAATTCTGCGCAATAAAAAACAGTGGCGGGAAGTTTCACAGCGGCCCGGGGATTGAAGACGCCTGCCTCCGCATCCAACCCGTACATTTGAAAACTAACAAGGTCCACGCCTAACTTTAACCTACTTACATATTTATTATTTAAAGGTATTATGCTAAACGCTGCCACGACGCCCTGGGGAAGCTCTTAATAATTCTTTATCTGCATGTAACGACTGACCTTTTCTTGTCGGCCTCTCGACTACGTTAGAAAATGGAGCCAGTATGCCTAAAAGTTTTAAGGGATTTATTAGGTATCTAGTTTATAAAAGAAGCGGCACACTAATGGTCATTTGAGGAAAAGTGAAGGACAAATATTAAAAAAAAAGCTCTTTTTGCTTTCGAAAAAGGCCTTCTAGTAGGTTATGGGAAGGTTAACTCTTACATCTTGAACTGTAGCAATTTACAATAATAATAAAAATACTTTTTTTACCAAATGTAAATATTATTTTTGACTACACGCAAAAAAAAAAAAATCATCGTTGTCTTTATAAAGCACCTACGGTGAATACTGAATTTGACCACCTATTCCATATCGCCATTGCAATCAGGCCGGTCGGCGCTCAAGTCCTAGTGGCTTCGTTACTTATCCCAAATACACAGGAGGCAGCCACTCAGGGCCTCGTCGTTAGTGCAGGCAATTGGCTCATTGTGCCGCGCCTGCGAGTCGATGGTCGTCGAGCCTTGCACCGTTGTTTAAGTTTAGCAGCCCAAAAGTCACGGCTAACAACGTCCCAACGTCCATGTGTTACGCTACTGTTTGAGTTTTAGGGTGAAGAATACTGCACGAGCCACGAAATGTTTAGGTACAACATAAAATAGAATATCAAAGTATTGCTTTTTCACATTTATGTTAAAAGATTTTTGGATACATAGGTCAAAATTATTTTGAAATTGACGAACACAATTTTTTAATTTGTTTATTCAGGCTGGTAACGTAATTTTACATACATACATCCCTGAAGGGGTAGACAGAGTCAAAGGGGAAGCAGGCCCCTTCAACCACATTCAGCCAAAATTAAACTGGGCTGGGTTAGATGGAAAATTATGGAAACGTAATTTTATACTATCATATCAGACGGCAGACTTTAGATATAAGCTATATATTAAATGAAATAAATAGGAGCTGACCGCATTTATCCACCCATCTTAGTTTTATTGCAGCTCAAATTGCTTTGCTTTTGAACTCATTATAAAACTTACGGTGAAGCTCTTAGACAACAGTAATGTAAGTGCTTTTTCAGTCGTCTTGGTGTCTACTTGAAATCGCCTGTAAGTATCGACTATACTATCCACGTAACCAATAATAAAATGTTGGATTACAAGTATAATTCATTCGTAGTTCCGTAGCACAGAGTACATGTCAACTACAAAAATATTCAATTTCCCCCGGAGCCCCATATTAACTCAAACATTTGTCTACGTGAAACAATATCAATTACAGAGGTGCAATTAAGCGGGCACCTAATAACCTTTGTCGGACACGCGCAACATGACAATTTAACAGGAAATTAAAGTCGGTGCCGCAAACCGCGGATGTCATTTCGCAATAGTTTGTCCAATTTATCAGCACGGAGTGGTTCGGAAATAATCGTAATCGAAGCGAGCGAGCGAGCGAACAATATAGACCGATGTCGGTCTCTAATTGGCCCTTACCTGGAGCGCACTCGAGAATGATAAAGCCGCCATTAGCCTCCCTATTATTTACTTACTCGTCATTAGCGTAGACTTCATTAGGATAACGAGATAACGGAGCCGGCTCGAGTGGGGTGCACCGTTTTTGGCGTTTTTGAAAGAAATTCATGGAATTTAGACGAGCTCTATCGAGAGCCGGGCCAGAAAGGGCTAATTATTTCCGTGAAATTTTTACATTACCGATTAGGGTCCGTACCGTATAAGAACGCTTTCTAACTCGTTGTAACAGCCCACATGTCTTTGTACTCTCACAATATAAGAGACCTTTTTTACAAGCTTTTATTAATAACAATGTTGCGATTGTCTTTTTGCTTTTTTTTGTGATCCGACGGAATTTATTTGATTTAAAGTTATGAAGCTTAAAACGTGGTCCAATCTACTATTGCAATCTTGCGAAAGAATTTCAGACCAATAAATAGCTTAAGGTTTTTTCGCAGCATTGAGGACTGTGATTTTTCCATCCGATTGTGTTGGAATTTCATAATTAAAGAGTCATCAAAAACGTTGTAGTAGAACGTAGAAATTGTTGTAAATTAAGTATTGTTTTAGCAACAGTTCAATTCCAGCCAGCCACGTCAATTCTAAAGCGGCCAATAGCGTTTTAACTAATATTCCTACCACTAAACTAATATTGACTTCAGGCCATTCAATAGAGGGTTGTTTGGTCCACTTAAATTATAAATTAAACTGTACAATGACGCGGACGTGTGAAAAGTCAATAGACCACCAGCATAATATGCGCGTGCGTTATTAAGATCGGTATCGAATCGGAAAAATGGATGTTGCTGCAGGCGAGCCAACAAAAAACGTACCGAATTTATTGTTAATTATAAAACTCCGGTCCAACATTAACGCGCGATGCGGTCCCCGATAGCTGTGCGCCTATTTATTTATTATTTAGATATCGGCCGGTGCGGTCACGACTCCATATTGTTTCGCTGTAATGGCATTAATGACCTCGGTTTAAAGTTGAAGTGTTAATTTGATTTAAAATTATGCCTGCGATTACAATCTTCCCGGCAACTTTTGGCCCAGAGCTTTAATTACAGCGGTGATTCCCGATGGAGCGGTCGCGATACACCGCCCGCGCCCGCGCCATGTGTCAGGGTTGCCGCGTGCCCTGGCCTGACCCCGCACTGGTTACCCTACAAATGCTTTACATAAGTGGCACGTGAGAAGCTTTAGGCTAGTATAAGATTTTAGATTTGTCAACCACCTTGTAATACAATGTATATAACCAAAATGTTTTAAATGTTCTAATAATGTTCATTACTGGCCCGTAAAATAAAATATAATATATTTAAAAAACGCAATCATCATTTCAATAATTACTGACATTTCATTAAATACAAATACTACGTCTACCCCTCTACTAAATCTCATTAATACGATAACACAAATCAAAGAAGAAAATTGTGTAAAACCAGTTTCTGTCAACTTCAAAATAGACCTAAGCGTCACCCCTAAGCAAGCCACTCGATGCTAATAAACGCTCAACTACAAGTAAAACACATTGGTCGGTGAACGCTGCATTGCAGCTTAAACGCTCTGGCATTATAAAAGTTGAAGATTCAAATTAACGATTTTAATCTCATTTATTTTATTGGTCGGCCTACAGTTTTACGACACCGTGTTTAGTGGTTAGTGACAAATTATGCAAACTGTCAGCTATATTCATGCAAATAAGGCTATCCGCTCATCTGCCGATTGTAGATAATCGTTATATTTTGATTTCCAATAATGTTTTAGTTGCATAGTTATTTATTTAGACACGTTTTTGTATTTCATTGGCGTTTTATCGCTTTAAATGTGGAAAGCTAATTGAATTCTAGGAGTCGAAAATAATTTGTTCCATAAAAATTGCATAATTATCTCACAATCACAATCATTTTATGATTGTGATAAAAACTAAGTTTTTTAATGTATGTTTGAAAGAAATATATTGGTTTGACAATTAACATTACTTAGTGTATTTTTTTTTAATAATGTAGAAAATTAATGTAGTAGGAAAATTAGGTGCAGTCAATGTTTTGCTTAATATTTTTGTTAAAAATACTATGACCTATAAACATTTTAAGAAAATGTTCTCACCCAACTAAAAAGATGTCAGTGCGCCCCCTGAAGAGACAAGCCACAGTGATATATCAAAATGACATTGTCAAAGTGACGCAACATCGATGCAACTTCATTATAAACTGCAAGTTTCAATCCCAGCGGAGCCGATATAATCGGTCCTGTAGCCGTAAATAAATACGTGTCCTCTCATTAGCGGCTATAACTTCTCATTAGTGTGCATGCAAACGTCACTTTTATCTCCGGAGGATGATGAAATCATCCTAATTTACTGAAAAATAAATGTCCTCTTGTGAAGAAAGGTTGAAAGAAAAGATTCAAACTAACCCAGATATTTGTTTAAATAAAGAGTTCGGAAGACTTTCGGGAATACAAGGAATTGTGAGAAATTGATTTCATGTTAATACAATGTCAAAACTTTTTATGCATTTACAGAAATAGAATAACAACCTACGTAATTTAAGGTTACTGCTTGTTTTTAATATCTATTCTATAGAAAGAATATTTTCGTAAGTAGTTTTGGCGTATTTTCTAGTCCCTGCGAGATTTCGAATAAATTTTGTTTGCAGTAAAACATTCAGACTAAATCATTATGTCACTGTCGTCCACCCAACAAAGCGACTTGTCAAAATGGCTACGTCAAATTGACGGCTCCATAATAAATCGCGTGTCGCACTTCCTCGTGGTGCCGATATAATCGTTCCGCCGGCCGTTAATAAATACGTCGAGTACAAGTCCTCTCATTAGGGCGCCATAACTCCTCATTAGTGGGCATGCTAATTAATGTGACGTTTACGAGGCCCCGCGCCCGTAACTCACTCTCGGCACTCGCCGCCCGGACGCGCCTCCGATCCGGTGCCGATTCGGTATTTTTACACGAACGAAGCTTTTATTTCGTATCGCCTCTTCGTAACACGCCTAATTTTGTTTTCTAAATCCAAATGGCTTTTATGCTCGCGTTTGCTTCGATGTCTTATTCATATGTCCGGAGTGAAGTTTAAAAATGTGAAAAGCTTGCGTATCCGATTATGCATTTTGCAAGACGGAGAAGCTTTTATTTTGTACATCTTTTACTGATTAATGATAATTTTTTTTTTTGCTTTTCACTTTCCCAACTTTTGACGCAATCATTTTCTTAAACTTTAAATCTTGTGAGAATGTACAAAAAATAAAACACATGATACATTTGTAAAGATAACTCGCGTGCCCGATTTTGAGTATCTCCACGACGGATCTTTTAATAATAATAATAATAATAATAATAATAATCGTTTATTGCACAAAAGAACTTAGGTTACAGATACATAACATGTTATTAAAATTAGTTTATGCATTAGTAGAATGTAGCAATAGAGATAACAGGGGTTCCCAAACTAGGCAATGCCTGTATCTTGGTGAACCTAGAACATTAATGTAAAGTATTTCAGGTTAAGCTAAGTACTCTAAAAGCTTTAATTTTAAGCAATTAAGCTAAACAGTATCATTTATAAATTTTAAACAAATTAAGCTAAACAATATCATTGACAATTTTGGTGACATAATGCTCAGAGCAGAACATACCCAAACGATACAAATATAAAACAAGTAACAGCATTTAACAACATTACACAATACAAATTAAAACATCAATTTAACAAGTTTTCCGTGCTCAAATAGTCCATAGAAAGTAACCATGTAATCAGAACTCGCTTTGCTTCTGTAACAGAGCATAGTTTGATGTCGCAGAAACGTAATACTGCGTTATAAATGTGTGCCCTACAATGGTCGCCAAAACGGCTTGCAAAGTGAGTATTTACGGTTGGAGTGGGGATTTTGAAGACACGTTTATTAAGTAAAGTGGTGTAATTCTCAGAGTTAAGTAAGCGTTTGTGAGCTATCAGAGACGTTTTTAGAACAAACAATTGACGGATTGACAAAACTTGGGCTTCTCTATAGAGGTTTATTGTTGGATATCTAAATGGCTTTTTGAGCATAATCTTAAGTATCGATCTGTTTGCACGCTCCGCTCCCAAGAGTGTAGTTTTCCCAGCACTACCCCAAACCGAGATACAATAGGTACCAATTGATACGATAAGGGCTTTGTAGATCGTTATAAGTAACTCACTATTGCCCACATCTCTTAGTTTCCTAAAAATGCCTGAAATCTTCCTTATACGTTTAGCCAACTGTTGAACATGAATTCTGAAATTTAGATTTTCGTCAATCATGATTCCCAGGTATTTGGTGACATTAGTGCGATTAATAGAGTTGCAAGTACAGGGAAATTCCGAGGCGCATGAATGGATTTTAAGCTTATTATCGCAATTAGGACCAGAAGCTGCAGTTTTGTAAAAACAGACAAAATTTGTTTTTGAAAAATTTAAAGTGAGGAGATTATCTTTAAGCCAGTTACATACATAGGCCATCCCGAGTTCAGCGGAGTGAAGTGTGTTCGCCCAGTTATTCCCTCTAAATAGGACTACAGTGTCGTCAGCATAACATATTACCTCCGCATTTGGTATCTGAAGATCGAGAATGCCATTCATATATATAATGAAAAGAGTTGGACCGAGTATGCTTCCTTGGGGAACACCGAAATGAGTAGAAAGAGGATCACTTCTGTGTTGGCCTACTCGCGTTTGTTGCTGCCTATCAGATAGATAGCTCTGGAACCACTCCAGCGCACACCCTCTCACACCTAGAGCCTCCAACTTAGCACACAATATTTTAGGGGACACTGTGTCAAAGGCTCTGGCCAAATCTAGGAACACTCCTGTGCATTTCTGGCCTTTATCAAGGTAACCAGCGACCAAATCTGTGAGTAACGTGACAGCGTCTTCTGTGCATTTATGGCGTCTGAACCCAAATTGTCTTGGAGATATCATGTTATTCAGCTCAATAAACTTTGTCAGACGGGTGTTGACTATTTTCTCCAAGATCTTGGAGAAAACACTGAGTAACGAGATAGGTCTGTAGTTTCCCGGTGTATCTTTGGGACCTTCTTTGTAAATTGGTGTTATCAGTGCTAACTTCCAAGCTGTAGGAAAGCAGCCAGATTCCAGGCTCAAGTTAAAAATATGTACTAAGGGCTCACAAAGGATGTTACTCGCACCCTTTACAAGGGCTGAATTAATTCCATCTGCACCAGGTGCACTATCAGTTCTTAGTTGGTCGATGATACTGAGTACTTCCTCTCGATCAGTTGGATTCATGAAAAAGGAGGAAGAAGATGAATTGGTGAGCTTTATTTTGGACGCTAAATTGTTTTCAGTGTCGTTGGATTGTAAAAGAATATTGCTAGCCAGAGTTTGACCCACGGTAGAATAATAGGAATTGCATTTATTTAAGGAAACCTTGGGGTTTATAGGGTCTGTGAGTTCATTTGATTGTTGGTTAGGTTTACTATTACATATTTTCTTTATGGATTTCCAGAGACGTTTAGGGTCTTTACCATCATTTAGCAGTTTTTCTTTCTCATAAGCTAGTCTTGCTTTTCTTATAATATCCGTATAAAAGTTTCTGTAACGACGATATGAAATACTTGCGATTTTATCATTAGGGTTTTGTTTAAATTTAGCATGGAGTTTGTCTTTATGACGTGAGCACCTAAGTAAGCCGGGAGTCATCCATGGCCTAATAACAAATTTAGAGCGACTAATTTTAACTGTTTTAGAGTTGTTTTCAACTGCCTTCACAGTGACCGTCATGAACCTGTCCACTGCTTCGTTGACATTAGGCAGAGAGGTGATTGGGTTCCAGTCTACTGCGGCTAGGGTATTGTAAACTCCGTCATGGTTTATTACAGTTTTGAACTTACTTTGAGTAAGATTGGGATGGTGGCTATTGGTTATGAGAGCCATGGCCACTATTTTGTGGTCTGTGATGTCTGCGTCGAACACAACACCGATAGCCTTACTTTTAGTTTTTACAAAAATGTGATCCAGGCATGCGTTTAAACGTGTGGGTTTCGTAATAGCTGGTTCTAGCCCATGCTCTGCGTAACAACAGAGATAGTCGGATGACTCAGGCTCAAAAATGTCAACGTTAATATCACCTGCCACTATTATACATTGTTTATTTTTCAGAGTATTTAGGTTTTCATCTAGGGAGATCAAGAAGTTATTTAGGTTTCTAAATGAAGGTGATCTATATATTCCTAAGATCGTTATTTGACTACTGACACTTATTGATAGACAACATGCCTCACTAAACGATGGCTCAGTTACCAATACAGGCCACGTGGACTTGACAAAAGCAACCACACCACCGTTCTGATTAATGTTGTTTTTGGTGGAGTAAGAGGTGTACCCAGGAATTTCCTCTATAATAGTACTTTCGTCAATTCTACACTCCGTTAAAATAATAACATCAAAAACAACCTTCATCCTGTGCAAGTAGACCAGAAATGCGTCAAAATTTTTCGAGATACTTCTAATATTCATAGAAAGGATTTTAAAGTTATAATTAGGTGTTATTAATGTGTTACATAACTCAGGCACATCTTGTTCACTACAGGTAATATCAGAAATTGAATCAATTTCGGTGATTAAGTCTAAATTAGCCATATTGAGCAGGTGTCATCATACATTTACGAGTCAACAAAACATAGTTAAATGAACATAACAATAAACGCGTATGAGCATAAGCAACCGTTACCCTATTATTACAATAAGGAAAATTAAGTAAGTCAGCTAGTAGGTATGTGTAAAATTGATGCTTTGCAGTATCTCTGTCTAAATCTATATACAGTAGTTGGTAGAATGGTTTTCTTACATAAGCACAAAACCTCAATAATGTAAAAACTTTTAGTACATAAGAAATATCACACAAAATTGTACATTGAAAGCTTAGAGATTTACTTATAAAAGGAAGATAGTAAAAATGTAAATATAGTTTTAAGCCCATAATCTTGGTAAATACTACATAGTGGATGAGAAGTTGTATTATCGCATTTGCATTAGGAACAGTTCCGAGGCTCAGGAATGGCTGATGAAGTAGAAGCTTTGTTCTGGGTCTCCAATTTTTCCAGAATGCCTTCAGATGTGACGTGGAGTACAGAACTAGTCTCAGAACGTCTCATGAAAATGTTACCATTAGACGTCCAGATGTATTTAAAGCGAAGTTCGTTTCCCAATTTTCTCGCCTTGCTAAAAAGGATTCTATTGCTTTTCGTTTTGCATCGTATAGCCTTTTCGTAATGTCAAATTATGTTTCATAATCTCGTCCCTATCTTTTTAACCATCAGATATTTGCCGGTTAAATTTAGTAAGAGAAATATTTACGATTATTTACAGCTTAAAGATAATGAACTTTTAAAATTAATCGTTAATATTTCGTGTTTATTTTATACGACTAAAGAAAAATCGCGTGATGTATTTGATAAGCCCATTAAAACACTTCACTTCGACCGCACCATGCAATTAGACGGGATACATCGATCTCAATCTACTCAACCCATTCTTAGGGTTTTTAGATAAGTGTGATTCGATGTAAGACAGAGCCACGTGAAAGAACAAAGCGCGCATTACGCCTCCACAAAAGGAGGGCGCAAAAAGACGTTAATAATATTCGTCAAAGCACTCTGGTTACATTAAATCAATTTGCCCTTTCCGCGCGGTAAGTAGCGAACGCTGTAATTGATAAGTTGAAACCCTTGTACCGAGACGGGCACAGTTTGGCAGTGCCACTGTGTCCCGTTTCCATACGCCGTACGCAGCCGACATCGCATCTCTTTGCTTTTACGGTACTGCTAATGCGATATTGTACTCTCATTTGTAGCAACTGGTGACAAGGACGCTGGATATTGGCGTTTTTCTAAATTTAAAAGCATTGCTATAAGGGTAATTCTATGTCCATCACAAGTAAGTATATATAAAAAATATATATATTTAAAAATAAATCTATTCGCTATTTGACACTGGTAACGAAGATTGCACATTCTATTTTAGAACCAACAAAATTTCTCAGTTTTTAGATTTTTTTGAATTATGGATATTGTAAACTTGACTTATTTCCTATTTTATAATACATCACAAAAAGTAAACTAAAACTCGTTGGGAAAAATATATATACATAACTTTCCATGATAAGGGCCCATTGGAAACGTGTATGATTTTAGCTGGATCTAGACTCTTCAGTATACCTACCTATTCTATTTACATTTGTTAATCTACATTTCCTTTATATTAGCAGATATTTTCTGAATCATTGCGAAATTAAACTGTCTCAGCAGTTGTATTTAACAAAATAGAATATCAGTCTTATTTATAAATAAAGTATACCCACGTATTGTCCCATGTAAGACTCAAAAATAATGTACCAACTGTGTTTATTGTCTAGCATGTCGTAAAAGGCGTCTAATGATGTATTGGGTTTTTGATTATGTAGGCGACGAACTAGACACTTTGTCACTGCTTTTTACCAGTTATTCAATTTTAAGTTTAAGGAGCTTAATTACCCCTCCTACGTTTAACTCTTCAGGGATTGCGGGCGTGATGATACTCGTATATATGTAATAATATGTATGTACCTGTTATACGGGTTTATCGTCATTTTCACCAATCCTTCTGTGGCGTTATCGAAGGAATCAGTTCTCGTTTAGCCCGTCATCTTTGAAACAGTTACGAGTGCATTTAAAAGTGAAAGCTCCCGTCAAAACCGGACGCGTTGCACTACGTTGTCGCATTGCAATCTTGACGCCTGACGTCGACGAAAGTATGTATATACACATATATATAAACATGCAACATAAATAGATATAATAATGTATATAACACTGTTAGACCTTTCAATACTGATCGCAAAAGACCAGGTCATAGCTATCGGACATCATGAATTAGTATTTTGACATTTAGAAGGGATAAAAGTCAAGATACAATTACAGTCGACATTAGCTTTAAGATTGTATAATTGCAGATGTCATCGGTTATCGAGGGTAGTCAGAAGGTGATGCTGCGTTGTCGTTGATGGCGGTGAGTGGAGAGTAGGGATAAAGAGATACCCAAATTTTAAGGTTACAAGGAAAACCCGAATAATCCACAAAAGGCTATAAATGATGTAGCATAGGTTTATTTCCCCCCGAGTTCATATGATTTTTATTATGACATATACCTAAATTTACTGAGCAATTACATTAACAAAATCGTGTACTAGCATCAAAAACAAAAGGTATGTAAATAGTGATTAAAAACAAAAGAAAGCCACGCTTTTGTTCAATCTTTCGTGGGATATACTAAAAACATTAGTAGAATAGTATTTTTTACGCTGCCAAAATTGCGGGCTTAACTAGATAAATGCTGATTTCTTGGTATGCCATCATTTCAGCATTTAATAAGTATCAATAATGAGTTATTAAATAGTATGGTATTACACATAGAATCACTTTGTGCATGAGGCATACGACCTACGCTACAAGTCTATGTTATCTATGTTATTCGCTTCTGCATAAACTATGAACTTTATGGTACATTAAATGCTATGCGTGGAGGTCATCTCACTATCTTAGGGCATGAAAGTCCATAATTAATTAATGCCAATTAATTGCAGAAAATAAATGATGGTATCTATAAACGGTAAGTGGTTTTCCAGCTAAGTGGCTGGCGTTTGAAATTATTTCTTTAATTAATTCTAATGAAAGTATGCAAATTGGATAATTTTAATAACTATTTTAAATTAAACTCAATGGTAATTGTATAAAGAATAATCCTGAATCTAGTTACTCGCGTTATTAGAAATAAAAAATGTGGACAAACGCGGATAAAATATTCATAAGTATAATTGATAAATGTTATTTAATGAGTTCCATTCTCTCTTACATTCTTTTACTGCAGCAATAATATTAATATTGCTTTTAATGCTAATGAATATTCGTTATAACTAAAGTTAACAATAATACGGTTCACCGCATAAGTGGAGTCAGGAGTACTGTGATTCAGGATCGTAATGGTCTATGATAAGTGGTTTCGTTATCTATGCGGTTTACGTTGCCACCCTATAGGTATTTACCCGTCGGCTAGATGACTGAGCTTTCGGAGTCATTAATTGAGGTGTTCGGTATTGTATGGCTATAGCAATCAATCTTCAACTGATAGAGACAAGTGCCGGTGCGGTCTAGACGTAAATAAGTGACCGGAATCAAAATATAGACGATTCCTTAGAATTTATAAGGCTTTTGTAGTATTGGATTGTATAATTTGAGATGACATTGGATGGCTTTGGATTGGATCTGCTTGTTATCATCTGCTGACGGGAAACCGAAAAGTTATCACCCTTTTCACACTAAAGCAACATCTTAAGGACCTCTGCTAGCAGACATTGCTGACAGTTGATAGACTATGTACCTGTAGAGCTGTATACAAAAATCCAACAAAGATTATTTTATTCGTCGGACAGTATGTAAATGAGCTCGGTAATTATATTCTTACGTCGTTATTATTATAACAAGTCTTAAATCCTGTGGCTTGATATAAACCGGTCAATGACCTATAAGTGGATAAGTTCGCGCACTCCCAATTTTAATAAGTACCTTTGAATATTTTATAATCAATTCTATTATGAGTGTCCTCCGTATTGGTAAAGGGAGGGCTATAAAGGAGTGCACCGGAACAGATCGTACGACAATATCCTAATTCACTCGCGCGAATGTAATCCATTAGTGCCCTCCCTACCTCCCGGCATTCCTCGGCGCCCGCGCCCGCACCCGTCTGTCATTCATTCATAACCTCCATATCATTTGTATTGGCACATGTTTCATATGACTAATGGAGGGCGCATTAAATATAAAACGACGTCGTTCGTAGCATATTGAAAATTGAAAATATTGAGCGGCGTATAAACCGAGATTAATTAAAAACTACGAAAACATTAATTAAGAGTGCGATTCCGCGTGTTTTCTTTAAACGGCCGGTGTTTACATTGAATAATGACCGCCCCGAAAGATGGTTGCGGGGAACAACCTGTGGAGGGTGAGGCTACAAGTCTTAATTGAATTATTATATTGTTCGTGTTGCGTTTTTGTTACACTCCTCTGTGGGCGATTACAGTATTTTATATAAATCTGTTATAGAAAGTAAAAGAGAGAAGAAGTGTTTGAAAGAGAAGAAACCAGAACGGAAACAAGGATAACGGTTGATGATGTAGTGCTGGAACAGGTGAATGAAATTGTATATCTAGAATGTGCATTTAGCAGGGATGGAAGGTACTCCGCTGATATAGAAAGAAGATAATTCAGGGAATAGGGTGAATGGAGTGTTCGGAAAACTTCTATGCAGTAAAGCCAGAAGTCAGAAGGCCCAGCGCGCTATACACAATGCAGTGCTGATTCCTACGCTTACATATGGAAGCGAGAGTTGGGTATGGCAGAAAGAGCATGAAAGTAGAATAAACGCGCTCGAGATGCGTAAAATCTGCAGTGTATCGCTCACAGACTGCGTTCGAATGATGATGTAAGTAAGAGAGCCGGTCTAAAAGACAGCGTCAGAGTCAAGGTAAGAAGAGGCATGCTGCGGTGGATCGGACATGTGGAAAGAATGGATGACGAAAAATTTACTTAACAGATATACAATGCGCAAGAGAAAGGATATAGGAGCCGCGGAAGGCCCAGACTCACCTAGCACGACCAAATTGGTCGTGTGTTAACAGAAGATGGTCATAAAAACCGTAGAGCTTGTATCATGAAAGTTGAAGAAGCAAATGAGTTGTGTTGTGAAGGATTGTGCCATATGGCGTTCGGTTCTGTCTGCCTACCCCGCTGGGGAAGTGGCGTGAAGTTTAGTTAGTTACTTATGTTATAGAAACATATAAAACTACATATAATGGAATTACGAAAACTTTTTCACTTAAAATTTTTGCATCAAGATTATGTACGAATATGTAGATATAATCTTTAGTTTATTTTCTACACACCAAACAACTGATTCATCAAGTAATCGAGTCATGAGATCAAGTATTGATATTTTTTGTATAATTGCAGTTTTATTACTACAAGCAATCTCCATCGGAAGATTTCAAGTGGAGGTCAGACGTAAGTTGCGTATTTCTGAAGAAATTTATATCCAAGAAAAATACGTTTAAAATATTATCGTAGAAGGAATGAAAGTTAAAGATATTCGAATTATACACGGCATTATATAATAATTAATTGTCAGAACGGAAATTTTTAAACTTATAATGATTTTATTTTTTAATGATGCCTATGGAGAAAAATATTGTCTATCAAAGGACACTTTCGACGAACAAAGCCATCTATGAAATAGTGAAAAGTACGCAACGTGGTTTGATTTTGGACCAGGATTTTTTAGTCTCGTGTTGGTCTGGAACTTAAAAGAATGTGCCAACTGTGTTTCTTGCCTAGCATATCGTAAAAGGCGACTAATGGTATATCGGGTTTTGGGTATGTGATTGTGTAGGCGACAAGCTAGCCACCTGTCACTACTTTTTCACAATTTTCCATCTAACCCAGCCCAGTTTTATTTTTGGCTGAATATGGTTAAAGGGGCCTGCTGTCCTTTTGACTCTGCCTACCCCTTCGGGGATTATGGGCGTGATGTTATGTATGTATGTATGTATTTTAAGGATGTCCCCACATCCTTAAAGAGAAGAAGCATCCTAGAAGCATTTCTGAGAAATGCTTCTAGGATTCATAGTCTCTAGAGTTCTACTTACTACTTACGGGTACGATCATGCCTTTGGGGTCAAATTAGGATTTTATTTCAAATGATATATTTAGATGATTAATGGATTTCTTTGCTCTCCTGTAATTATTTTGAATGAATATAAAGTATATACATATATGCACTACCTAATTAAAGTGCTTGTGTTTTTCATTTTTCCACATGAATGGTATTACCGACCAGTTGTGTGGTTGTAATGAAACTTTTACGATTGTATTGTTCGAGTGTTGTATGGTTGGTAGACCTTAATGGCTCAATCAAAATCATTTAGGTGACTTAAACCATTAATTGTAAGCTTAAATTGCTTGCATTTAGCGCTGAAGCTATGTGTGGCAGTTGACGTACGTGTTTAAGTTGTATCGAATTGAAATATCTATAGCATTCATTATGTTCATGTTCATATTTTTTTCAGATTTACGTACACATATTATTATGTGTTTTGAAATAAATATGTGCTTGATGTAAATCATAATAACCAGTGTAAAAAAATTGCACAAAAAATATTGGATATCTGAATTTTAGGCTATTATTAAAGGTTTTAGATTTAAGAAACCTGAGATCTAAGTAAGAAGGCTGCACTTTATCTTTTGTTACAATAAAAAGATAAATATGCAGGTATTTAAAAAGTTTAGCATAGCAATCTAGCACTACTACTAAGAAAATCTTTGTAATGAGATGAGGGTAAAACGGAACTTAAAACTAAGTTTGATAATAGATTATTCCCTTGAACGCATACGGTCGCTTTGCGACTAGACTAGATTTTCCTGGCAGCTACCGCTGTACCGCTGTACATCCAATGAGATTTCTATCAAAATATCGCTTTAAAATAATGACTAAAACAGTAGCACTTAGTAATTAAGGCAAGTGTAATCTAAATCAAAATAATAACTTACAACTAGATTCATATCCATCAACAGTATTTTTTACATTTCATCAATTTAATGTCTGCCCTTTCCAATGGTTTTAATACACTTACCTATCTACGGGCGCATAGCGTTTTCAGAAAAATTAAAGAAAGTAATCAGTGGAATTACGCCGGCTACTAAAATATGTATTCGTCATAAAAGTATGCGTCTTCTGTCGAGAATAAATATTCATTATGACGGATCGCCTAACGTTTTAGCGGGATTAAATGCTATTAACCTACGTACGATGTGCTCTTGGCAGAATCAATCAACGAATGCGCTGCGGGCCAACACATCTCCCGAGCGACTTTTTAAAGTTTATCTTTTGTGATGATATTTTGTATGGTTGATTATGGCGTCTAGAAAAGATTTTGTGTTGATATTTTATTGAATAGCCTGTAATTTCGCTGGAGAAGTTTATCCGTTGTAGTAAATGTAAGTATTTTTAGAAGATTAAACACTGATACTCGAGCACGAGTTAATTGAATGAAGGCAATCAATATGAAGCAGTGAGTAGATAATATATAAATACGTATGTATATTGATCACTTAGATTAATCGCTTTATATGTATAGTCTGTATGAGACGTTACTTATTTTTAAATTTAGTTACATTACATGTATGTATACACCTAAGTACGACTGTTTGTAATATCAATGACTATTTGCAATAAATTTTATACAATGTTTCAGATTATTTTCTTTATGGCGGCTACGCTAGCTCGGGAACAATAAATAAAACTGATATGTAAATATGATATACCCCAGGTATATATTTACTTATTAATATGGACTGTAACAGTGATTAAATATACAGAGAGTACTGTTACAGTTTCGCGTCGGTACAGATGGCTGCACTACTGATACCCCTCTGCACTGTGGTAGTGGCCGTCGTTTAAGAGTCCCAGAATAAATAGGGAGCAGCAGACTAAGTAATACGTCATACAGTTAATCAGTGTAAAGACGCCGTGTCGCGTCGCCATCGCTCACTCAATATGTATGAGCCGCTGTAAACAGCGGTGGGGGCGCTTCATCCGGCTGAGAGCTCTCATTCGCCACTAATTAATTACTCAACTCGGTTTCAATTAAATTAACTCGAGATCGGGGCATCGACACGCAATGAATCGATGGCAGCCGCGATTCGATTAAGATCGTTAATGCCGATCAATTTTACTCGTTAGCTATCAATAAAGTTATTAAATGCGGGCGGCGAAACCCCCACGCAAACATGCAATGTTAAGTGCACGTAACCCCATTACTTAGTTGATATTCGTAAGTCGATAATTGAGTCTTAGCCAGCTTTATTGTGTCTGCCGATTAATAAAGCGTGGGCACGGTACAAAAACAAGACGATTGTATTCAATTAAGTTCCATGTATCAGGCGTGGTGTAACACAAACTAAATTGTCCGCTCGAAACTAGTTGAACTGAGTTTAAAACTGCGCCCTTAGCTGGTAGGGGACGTTTTAATTACGCCGTTTAAGTAAAAGCGCCTCCGCGTCTAGCTAGCTGCATTACACAGATTCGCCCACCAAAAGCCTCCCACTTAGCTAATGAAACATGTTCGTGTAGTGTTTTAAGCGTCGTCGCAGCGCGGCCTGCGCGCATTGTCAGCGGAGAGCGGACGCGAGCGGATTCGGCGGACTCGTCTCCGCAAATCCTCATTTACTTGCATTATTTTAATGGAGCTATTGTGGGCGGATGTCCTTTGTCGTGTGCGGATGCGGATCCAGTGCACCGGGCTGTGGGAAATGTGCCGGTGCATAAGTGCATCGCTGGCCTAAATTGCGCGATTCGAAATTAAATGGCAGAAAGCTCCGTTTCAATCCGGGATCCAACAATTCGGCTGAAGGAAACTGGGTTTATTGTTCGTTTGTAAAAATGGAATAGACAAGCGGCAGAATGGACGTATCCATTTATCTAATTAACTGGGGCGAACTCGTTCCGAGGCCACGGTCCGCAGAGAGTCCCAGGGACCTCTAATAACTGGCTTCCCTAATAAGCTAAGAGGTTGTCTTAGTCGTATAAAAATGCAATCGGCGGAGCGAAGGCCCGGCGACGCCGTTCAAACTTTTCAAATTTTCCACCAGCCCCACGGTATTAATTTTAAATTAGAAACTGAGACGTAAATTGTCCCCACATGTGGACGGCTGGCGTTAATTAAAGTTTTCTCTCTTCGTTGTCACATTTTTATGGCGTTATATTTTAGAAAGTTCCTGTTCCGCCCTAAGGGAATCACTACTTAATGCGAGTTGAAGAATTTCCAACAGGAATAAGGCATTAATACAATTTGGGTAATTTTGATTTTGGGTTTCTACATAATATATCGTCCAATCACTACCTGAATTGACGCAAGCGCATCGTGCGTTGAAATTCAGATGTTTATTTTTGGTTCACTGACTAAGCCTTAATAGTCTAAGTTTATCTATTAGTCTCTTTATAGAAGGGCAACGTAAACGTATGGGATTAAACTAATGTAAAGAAAGAAGTTTATACTAATATGTAAATAAAAACAAGCTTGTTAAAAAAGTAAAATGCACTTTATTCTGCATAGCACTGCGGCACGAATGAGTATAAATAAATTATGAACTCCTAATATATTTTAATTGTTTGTGTACAGATTTAATTTTAATAATGAAATAATAATAGGAATTGAAAGTACTAATTTTATACGAGCATTATTACAACTTGCGCTCGGCTGTAGGATAACTGCATGCTAGGCGAATTGAATTATTTGTTACCGCTGTAATTGTTACGATTTATTCTGTTATTTCTTGAAATGTAACCGAAAAACGCAACGCATGCTTCAATTATGTATTTATTCATATCATTCATCATCATCATTCAGCAAATGTGTATTTTGTTTCAAATTATTTTTTTTTATTCTCAATGCCAAAGCATTCTTCTTTTTTTCAAATAATAAACCGTCCCTTATTACCTATTGATGTATAGAAAATACGGGTCTATTTTCTATACATCAATAGGTAATAAGGGACTACGGTAGAGTACATTATTATCATTTTCGTAATAAACCACTCTTATGACAAACCAAACTTCTAGTCTACACATCTGAAAACTTAAGCAAATAACCCGTAACTTGTCAGGAAACATTAAATAGGAATCAATTGTGCACTGTCTTTAACTCTTGAGTGGTAAAGAAGAACATCCTATCTCATATCTTATCCCCATTCTCAAAGTTTGTCGAACGGTGTGCGGGCCCCCTAATGTCACGGCGTGATTAATTTCTAAACCTTCTGACGCCTTAACTACCTCCGTAATAATAACTAAACTAGACACGAACCCGGCCCAATGAATAAATTAAACACTAATATCTTGACACACTTTGTTTGAAGCGGTTTGCCTTGCTCGTAATTGCTGCAATACTTATTATTTTTTAAACGCAATGCCAGGATTTTGCTTTTTTTTTCCTGTAATTGAGACTTGGTGTGGATTTAAATTGGACTTTAATTGCAACGATACTCGATATAATTTTTTGCATCCTGTTTATATTAGTATGTGTATGTTAATGTTTGTCGGTACATGTTTTGGGTATTTATTAGAGTTGTTTTAACAGCTGGGGTGGCATATCTTCTCAATCCTATAATGAAAAATATTTTTAGAAAATTTAATAAACTGAAGTCTGACGTGCTTGTTTTTTTTTACTGAAATTCCTATATACCATGTGAAGCGTGTCTTTGTCATTGAGCTGCCCCTAAATTATACATAATTATAATATTCTTCTATGTCATGAAACAGAAAAAGCTGCTATTCTTTTTTAGTTCTCCGCAACTAAGCATAGCAAATGCTATGTTAATGTAAGAGCAATAAACGAACAATTAATACACAACGAAATGCCAATTATGCTCCCCTAACGAGTGTGGCGTAATTAAATCTATGGCCCTCATTATTTCTTGATACATACCGCTCTAATTGGTGTATTAACAATTGCCAATTACGGACATTCCAAATGCCGTAAGATTTTACTCTTTTAGATGTGATACAAATAAAAAATATACTAATACAAATTCATGAATGCGCATATTCCATACACTGTTGGAGTCATATTTGGCAAAGGTCTCGTTCGATATACAGCCAATATTTTATTGAGGTATTAACATTTCTCATATAAGACACGCAATAAATAATATACAACATTTTATAAATACATTAAACATATTATAAATTAAATCCTTATCTGCTGATATTTACAATATTTATAAATGCAAAAGTTGTTAATGCGCGTCTTGTTTTCAATTCAGTAAGCGGGCTAATTGATTTATTGCTGATTAATAAAAGAATATCTAAACCTGAAACATCGGCACATATATTAATATTGCAGTGTGATATTTATTCATCATATTAAGATAAGACCAGGAACATATTTTGTCTTACATTTTTTATCTGCATCTAATTGAATAGATCGTATCGTTTTGTCCCGTGTTGGTCTGGGACTATAAAAGAATTTGCCAACTGTGTTTCTTGTATAGCATGTCGTAAAAGGCGACTAAAGGTATATGGGGTTTTGTTTACTTTTTCACAATTTTCCATCTAACCCAGCCCAGTTTTATTTTTGGCTGAATGTGGTTAGTAGTTAAAGGGGACTGCTGTCCCTTTGACTCTGCTTACCCCTTTAGGGATTACGGGCGTGATGTTATGTTATGAATGTTATGTTATGTTATGTCGTATCGTATTTTATACTTTAGATTACTAGCTGCCCGCCTCGGCTTTGCACGGGTGAACATTTTTTTCTAACCTAACTTTATTCAACATATTCTATAGCCTATGTATATGTTAATGAGGGATAAGGTAACATTCTAATCCAATGGTGAAATTTGTTTTTTTAAATCGGCCCAGTAGTTTTTGAGTTTATTCGTTACATACATACAAATCTTTCCTCATTATAATAACAGTGTAGATGACTCTATATATTAAATGTATGTTTGTATATCAATTTGACCAAAGGTAGGGTATTATTAGTCACCTATATATCACTATGAGTGACACTCTAAAATATGTTTAGGTTGGTTAACCTAAAGGTATTTCTTAGAGTTACATTTCTAGTTTTTACAATATTAAATACAATAGCATACCACAACAATAACAGGAAAATTACATAGATATAACTAATTAACTATAGTAGGTATAATTTTTCCTAAATGGCCAAATAACAACTTATTAAATTCAGAAACACAGTTACTTTCAAACGTAATTAAAATGAGTAATTATTCAACAATTTGACGAGGCGACTTAACGTTTAAAAATAAATATTAAACTGTTTTGTTTGCCACAATAATGCGTCATGTGCTATCATTTACTTAATAAATGTGTGGGCAAAATTGTTACTTACTATTTATATTTTATTGCCAATGCAAATTTCCATGAAAAATCAATGTAGGCAGGAGCAATGAAACGTATCCACAGTTTAAGTGCCTATGAAACCTTGAATGGTATTAAATTACGCATTTACGACAATATTTACGATTATAGGTTCAACCTTGAAGAAAGTCTAGGAATTGGTTTTAACATGTGGAGTGAAATACTTGTACCTGTATTTGCGTATGACTTTTTGGTTATTTAGTTATGGTAGATCGTTTGCAAGTTTTTATCGTTGAATAGGTTTAAATAGGTTTAAAAGTGAAATTTTATTTTACTCGTTGAATAGGTTTGAAAGTGAAATTGTATTCAGGTTATTTATTTAAGTTCCTATAAAACTTAATACAGCATTCAGAATAAACTCATTGTACGTTAACCACCACTAGTAACAGTAACAGTGTCCAAAGAAAAAAACATATTTGATACGTCTAAGTAATATTACTAAATTGCCTCTAAAATATAATTCACTTGATACTTTAACGCTTCATTAATTTTAACGATACAGTTCCAGAATTTAGCCTTTAGTATTATGTTCTGTGCATGTTCGTACTAATTATAAGCGACTATTATTTCTGTCGCATATCTGTGGCGTCCCACCATAAATACGAAGGAGACATTTGCCTAAGTGTGCCGTGCTATGAAAGCCGATGGATGTGTACATTAATTATCTTCCTGTAGACACTATTATCTTGTTCAAAATTGTGCTTTTATTATGTTTTACCTGAAATTAATTAACAGGCTGTCTCAATTAAAACTGAGTTCACAATTACAGCAAAAAAATGTAACAATTTTAAAGTTCACCGAATCTCGTAATTAGTGTGGGAATGATTAGTGGCATCTGATCGGTTGTTGCACGCAACGGTAGCGGGTTCGATGGCCGGTCGGGAAGGGCGCCATTCGTTACGTTTAACTGCCTCGACATTAAACTTAATGTAAACAACCTCGTTCGTTGTTTTAAAACGAGACGAAACGTTGTTTCCTTGATTGACTGACCGTGAACTGTCATTATAGTGTTGAAACCTGAGGACGGAATGTGCGTTGAAAGTTTTCTCTTCGTGGTAATGAAATGGTGAATAACTCCTTCTGAGACGTTTGACGCGTTCTTAAAAAGTGGTTAAGTTGATACATATAATAATAAAACATATTATACATATGTTCCGTTCTACTTACATTTCTAGTTATCATTTAACGGAAATATGCAAATTTGAGAACGATGTAAAACTATCCGTACCTGAGTGTCTACCAAATAACTTTATTTTGAACACAAAAAAACATGAACTTCGTATTATAAACTTCGTGTCGTTGAAATAGTGTTGCCATATTTATGTTTAAAAGCACTATATCTTAGACTCCAATCTTATTAGCTAAAACAAATAGTCTAAATATCCCTGAAACATATAGAATTTAAAAAATTCAACTCCTCGTATCACTCGCTTCTGTTCTACGTCTGTTAAATCAGACAGTTAAATGGAGTCATTTTGAATATTTCTATTTAATGTATACTCTTGAGTCTTTATAAATATTTAGTGTAGTACATCCATTTGAGAATGAGCTTTATTTTGGGGGTGATATGAGTTGTTTTCGGTAATTACCGGACGACATTGAATGTCGTGCAGCTTAGTACGCGACCTCGGGCTTGCGTGTTGCAACGCTCGAAGGCCACCAAACAGACAATGGAGAACTGCCATCAATCATAACTAGGGCTGCCATCTTCAACTAACGGTCTCAAATAGGTACCATGTGTGTTAAATATTTCTTTAACGTCTTCCTCAAGTTTACCCGATTGACGATAGATTTCATTGCAAACAGGGTGTGTGGCGTCAGACGGATTCGCTAACCTATTTTATTGTGAGACTGTTCTAAAAACGGTTTGTAATACTTTTTGTAGCGGCAGACAGAACCAGAAAATATGAGCAATAATTTACGTTCATTTCCTTAAATATACTCAAGCAGAGATCTCTCATTTTTACAGGTTTATACACCATGTAAATAGATATATTTGGATACAATTAAAAAACATGCCAAATTTTTCGAATTTAAAACGTATTTTTATTTTCGTACTAATTAATTCATCAATGTGGCCCATGATATGCGGTAAGTACTTATATTGAGAAATATTGAAAACATTTAAATTTAAGAATTTCAATTTCAAGAATAAATTAATATTTACAGGGAGCTAATGGCAACCCTAGATGTAATGTTATATTGTGACATAAAATGTGGATTTTAAGATCCATCGATTTATAGTCTGGCGGGTAGGTCATGGCCCGGGCTACTCGAACTTCCTAGCGAGTGCAGTGCTCAAAGTCAAACCACGAGATGTTTGCCGACGACCCCGGGTGTTAATCAAGATTAAGTTTGCACCTGCACAAAGAACTCCTTAATTTGGACAAAGTGGCGTTGAGTAGATCTGACCTGTCCGGCGCACGATAGACTGAGATCAGAGCGACCCAGCCCGCAGCGATACACCCTTTGTGAGCAGATTCCAGCTAGGGCACTTTGATGTCGAGCCCGGCAGGTAATTTGGAAAAACGTTATTTAATTAACTTTCGACAAGTCGGCGTAATCGTGTTACAAAGCCGCCGGGTGAACGGTCAAGTCTTTGAGGCCCGAACTTGATTTTTACGCCAAACATAGCAGCATAAAGCGCTGTCATTTTCAGGTGGTTTCCAATTAACATCCGCCTTTGACCGCGCCGCGTGCGCCACTACCGCCTCTTTGTTATTATAGTTAACTGTTTAGTTTTTAGGGCGGTTGTAACGGACACCCTTTGTGCATTCACGCGGCTATTCCAAGTTATGATTGTCTGCTGAGCGGTGCTTATTTTGTTTGCGCTGTTCGTTACGATTTTGACGGGCTCTTGTTGTGTCCCTGCGCTAAAAAACGGTCGTGGTGTTTGAGAGTTAACATTGTATTTTTGTGAAAAGATTGTTATTATTAATATTTCATTGAAGTATTATGGCTTTTTTATTTTTTTTAGATAGGGACTGTAATGTTACAATACAAATATGAACGCCAAAAAAAATAACAAATTGCTTTTTAAAGAAATAATAGTGTAGGTTTAGTGCCGATTCTAATTTGCTTAATCCGTTTTCTTTAAGAATCATATCAATAAATACACGTTGCTGTTTATATTTAAAAAAAAAAAGTATTGTTGTTCAACATTTGTTAAATAGCATTTAAAGTTCGGACTAGTTCTATCCGGGCGTATTAAACGAAACAAATAAGTAAACATCAATACTGCAATCCGCACTTGAGTTGTCAATAACAAAAGCAATTGCGTTTCGGTAGCCGGCATAAACGGTTTGGTTTAAAGAGTTAACTCGATCATGAGATGTGTGAGGCCCGCAAAGAGAAGCGCCGAAGAAATGCAATTAACCTGCCCATTGAATATCGCGATACGCTTTGTTTATAAACGTTCATACTGGCGAAACTCGATGCTGGCTAGGGTGGCCACTATGAGGACTGAGTAGAAAACGTCCTGTATAAAAGCCATATAAGAAGAGGTGTTGGCTCAATGGTTACATGGTGGTGATGGATGGTATTGCTTCAAGCGTGGGCACGTTCCTCTGGATCTTTAAATTTAAGAATCGTACTAATAACTAGTTTACCGGTGAAGGACAGTATGGTGAGGAAATCAGCACACTCAAATAACTATTGGTGTTTAACCATACTCCAATTTGTCGGGTCTCTTTGTGTAAGCGTGAATGAAGGCAACGCTTCCGGATGGTCCAATCGGACTCCGACTAGGAATGGGACCTTAATATTAGGAAAAAGATTTTCGAAACATTATTTATATTTTGGTATATTAAGCCGACGCGCGACGTTTGTATTTAAATTTGACTCGCGGAATTTTCAGTTTGAAATAGCATTTTTGTTTTGTTATAAAAAGTCTGGTATTATCAATGGTCAATCGGTTTGCAGGATTTTGTATTAAATTGCCATATCGAAACTAAAATTAAAAGACTTTCCGATCTAACAAAGCCATCATGCCAACCCTATTAACGAGGCGCCCACATCGCCCATCCGATTCGCAACTACACTATCCTTATATTCAACAACGTATTGTTTGTTAAACTTCCACAAACGGGCTAATGATGTTTATTAACGCTTTAAAGCAAATTTCTAATTGTAGTTGTCTTGTTGGAGGATAGTTCATAGAGTTAATTATCTGGTCGGCGCGACCGCGGCGAAGCGCCCGGGGCTCTGCCTGCGGCCCGCTGCTTACGGGATGCAAAATGCACTGTTGAACGGCATCAAAGTTTGAACACCCTCAAACTTATTTCGGTAACTCATAAAACTATTGTCCACTGCGCTAATGGACGAGTAATTTGCGGGCGCGTAACGGCTGAGCTATTAAGTACTTTGTGCAATTTAATCTTGTTTTCGGATTTAGATTTAATTATTTGTGATTCCATTTTGTTGTGATTGGAGTTCAAAAGTAGCAAGGTAAATGTATTTTTTTTAAATCGTCAAATTATTTGATAGATAAATTACAGAAAAACAAAAAGTGAATAACCCAATTGTTTTACTATCGATTCTATAAAATACATTTTTAAGAAAATGTTTAGCTTTAGCTATGACTATGACGTAGGTAAAGGCTAAACATTATAACTGTAACCATTCTACATACTATTGTGTAAATTTATCCAGGCACATTTGTTTAAGTAAATGAGATAAACAGTAAAATTCGTAACTGTTAATACAATTTATCAGTTTATATGGCGACCTTATTTCTTACCTTACACTCACAAAATTAACTCCATTACTTATCGGCCTGTTACAAGCGATTTCCACACGTACCTATTAGGCACAGCGAAAGTCCCCGACTCGCTGGTAGCCAAATGGTAATCCTCAGTAAGCATAAAGCACAATACCCTGCACTCCCGTCATCCCTCTGTTCGCTTATGATTCGTGAATTTTTAACCTCCCTGAAAGGACTGCAGTCCGAGGTAATAGTAATTTACAAATGTATTCTCCTCAAAAGCTTAGGCCTTAGTTTGAATGCAAATGGAATTGAATAATTGAAAATCTTTCCAATATTTGTTTTGAATACGTTATGTTAGGAACATGTAAATTCCTTTAACGATACAATTGGGATTTGTGCGATAGAAAAATGGTTGTTGGTTTTACTCGACTGCGGTGAATTAAAGGAGTTTAGACGGATTTTGTTTAATGTTCATTCAAGAAATGCATGTAATAAAACCTCATAGGATGTCATGACATAAGGAATCATCAAATAACTTGTTGCAGCGGCCAAATGTATTAAATAATTTCGATTCATTTGAGAAAATATTTTTTCCGAGATATCGGTAGTTAATCTTTACTAATATTATAAAGCTGAATAGTTTGTTTGTAGAAACCAAGCAAACAAACAAAGAATTGTTTGTGTGCTTGAACACGCTAATCTTAGAAACTACTGGTCCGATTTAAAAGATATTTCAGAGTTAGATAGCCCATTTACCGAGGAAGGCTATCAGGCTATATACCTAAGATAAACGCGGGCGAAACCGCGGGCACTGCTAGTAAATAATAATACAAAAACCTCGTAATAGTGCAATGCTAATTTTATCTTAGCGAAGTGTTGCAACACTTCGCTAAGATAAAATCCTTTGACTAACTGTAAAAAAATCTCTTTACTAAAATGAAGACTAAAATACATGTGCTATTAAAAATATTCTGTTCCTACAGTACTGTTAAACATTCTGTTTATAGTTTCGTAGGCAAAGAGATACCATCACAACGCAATTATTCTAAAGTAATTGGTACCCTAATTAGATGTTACAACCATACAATTAAAATTGAATATTTAAAGGACACTATTTCGTAAACAAAGCCATAAGTCTTGTTAGGATAATTGAGGAAATACTTGCAACTCAAGGTTTTACCGACAACGTTTAAACAAATAGTGTTGTGTGTTTTAAAGTACAGGGGCACACTACGTAAGTACAAATATAGGTATTCAGTGTTTTTCTTAAATCCAGTATTTATTATTCTGAGGATATATTTATTTCTTTATTTTATTAATTAAATAAACACGAAAAATTAAAAATGTCACAATGGATTTTAGCCAATATCAGCTCATTTTAAAAATTGTTTAATCTAGATTTTATTAAAGTGCAAACCTTTTTCACTGCGTGAGCGAAGCCGCCGGTAACAGCTAGTCATACTAATATTATAAATATAAACATACTAGATATATATCTTGAGAAAAGAGGTTCGTGTAGGATGTCGATTAAACAAGATCACGCGCAAGATGCAGATACATTTAGCTATAGTCTTATAGTGTGATTAAGCGTGTTGTCCCGTGTTAGGTCAGAATTGTTCAAACTATCTGAGCACTTATCTGTCCCGTTTACAAGTGCCTCGGGCACGGTGTGTCCCCACAGCCGGTCGCACGACCTGTCGCATGTTTTACGAGCCGCGTCGTTTTATCGCGCGTCGTAGACAATGGCGAATTACGCACCTTACCGCGCAAATGTCGGGTTAATTAAGGCGTAACCGACTGCGAAATTACTTTTTATCTAATACAAGAAAATTGTATAGTAACTAACCTACAAGTAAGCACTATAGGCATTTAAAATGTTTCGTCTATTCGAATAATGATCTAATTATCGAGTAACGGCGACGATCTGTTTCTGTCTCTTTCTCGTTTTGTGGAGTGGGATAAAATAGCTAATAATTTGCCGAGTCTTGATAAGGTGGATAAGTATTATGTAAATTATACATGCACTGTTTTAAAAGTATTAAGTAGCAATTACACGTCTTGTGCAGTACAAATAATTCAGTAGTACTTTGATTATTGTCACCTTACAAGAGTCAGACAATAGTAATAATTTTATAATAATTGCAGTTATTATAACGTCACTAAACACTAATTCATAAAGACATAAGTTTTATTTTTCAACACACTTAGCAAAAAAAGAAAAACACCTGCCTATTCAATGAAACTTATGCGAAGTCGCAGAGCAAAAGTTTTTAAGAATGGTAAATATAGTGCTTAGCTATCTAACAAACATTAAGAATTCACAAAAAAATGCGCAAAGGAATACCTTTAGAACGAAAATAAAGTATTTTAAGACCTTTGATCCATAAAGATCGTTTATAAATAAATTACCATATAATGTATCCAAGTCACAAGATTATACAGCGAGTAATTGAGACCAAAAGCCATTCACACCTGTATCACCGAAACGCTATGTATGATAAAGTTTATTATCGTGTTAATCGATTGAAAATCAATTACGTCGTGTAAGTGCCATGAATGGTTGGTAAAGGTAGCTTCTCGCTAAGTCGAGGTGAACGAATTAATATTTTTAAGGCTTAATTTGCATGAAAGATTCGCGTAATTTAGCCATTAGTACCATAGATTAAAATTCGCCGAAATTCTCTATTTTATAACAAATATATAAATTAACCAATTTGGTTGTGTTGCTATTGTTGATGATCAAACATAATTTTGGATCTCACAAACGTCAATGTAAAAGTATACCACTTTGACATGAGATTGGATCAAATATGATGTATGATCACTTCGTCTAAAATTTCTTATATAAAAATAATATAACCATTTTCCCCCAGGAAGTAGAGCAACTTTTCGAAGAATTCCCTAACGACATCAAAATAAAGGACACAAGCTCAGTGGGACGTACATTAGTTTATGTTCCCTAACTAGCGGTCGCCCGCAACTTCGTCTGCCTAGGTTTCGAACCATGACAAAATTATATTTTCCCGTGATAACCACCTAAACTTGTATGTAACCTCTTATTTGATACAGGCTTTTGTTGAGTAGCCCATGTTTAATTAATGAAAATTGTAACAGCTAGATACCTAAGACAATGCTTAGTAGCAATACATAAGAATAAATAAAGATTTTTTTTTATTTGAACCCTGATTTACTCTGTTGATGTAAATAAACTGTCGCAGTCATACCTATGTATAGTTAATGCGTTGACGTGGCGTGACCTCCGGTCATGAATAGAAGCATTTTTCTGATATCTGACCTGTGCTGATATACCTATGTCTAATCAGTGTGTACTGGGTCAAAACAGTAATACAAACCTCCTCATAGTCCCTGTGCGAGTGGCGGTGGGCGGGCGCTCCGCCCGGGGCTCATTCCCGCGAGCGGCGCGGGCGGCCCACCTTGCCCTTGCGCACGGGCGCGGCGGGCCCGCTGCCTGCGTTCGCGCTCTTCATAAGCTTCTGCCAGTCCTGCTCGCACACCAGCGACCCCGCCAGCATGTAGTACCTGGACAAGTGGACAAACAAATGGTTTAGGTGTAGCTGCGTCTTTTCTTTAGTAGTGGCGGTGAGCAAAACGGCCTGAGGAAACTTTTACAATTAATGGATGTTTAACAATCCATTTGTATGTAATCGTTCCGAGTTGCATACAGCAGTCGCTTTGTAATAAAGATTAATGAGACACGCTTAATTTAGGATCATGGTTTAGGTATACTGTGTCTAGAAATTTGTTTGTCAGGAACAGGACAATGAAGAAAGATCATGAAAAAATTGAGTCTTCTTTTTTTGAATTTTCAAGAATTTTAATGTAATTTGAAACCTAAGTAGAAATACTCCGTGGTAGAAACTGTATAATGACATCATGGAACATTGTTTATCAAAGTAATTACCTAAACGTTAAAATGTCGTGCTTTTTTTTTCTATTTATACAACATCTTATATTTTTTAGGCGAAGTCTTTAGTCTATTTTCGAAGGTCTTTAGAAGTTGGCACTTGGTCATTACCTATCGCCCTGCATGAGGTGTGATCCGCACTTGGAGCAGGCGAAGCACTTTATGTGGAAGACGTGGAGGGGCTGCTGCGGCGCGCTCGTCCGCATCACGAACTCGCTCGCGGGGATGGCCTGCCCGCACGCTGCGCACGCGCCGCCGGATCCGAACATTCTGGAACAACGGAAAAATTACGTTACGGTTTTGTTTTTATATAATTTAAAAATAAACATAACGGAGCGGTGGTAGCATAATGTTTTGGATACGCCTCTCATATCTAAAAGGTGCAGATTTAAACTCAGGCATGTAAATGGACCCAATTATTCCTTTAAATGTGTGGTAAAATCATTAATTTGTTAAGTTCCCTTAGTCCACACACTCACAATATCAAAGCTCATTACTTATTTGCAAATCTTATATTTCACTAATTAACTCCGACTAAATACGACTCGAGATTGTATGCTTTACGCAAGACGTCGGAAAATCCAATAAACATTATTGACCTCTCATTGATATTATCTCTAAAGATCATTAACATTAACAAGGCACTTGAATCTGTAAAATGCAGCGATTACAGGTCGTTAAACGCTTGATAAATGGTTAATAAAACAAGGACACAGCCGATAAATCACCTAATGACATTAGTTTTCGCTAGAATTTATCGACGAATCGATACGCGGGCATTTTTCATGCACATACTTGAGTTATAATAGAGTATTTGACAGGTCAGTTAATTGACTTTTTTTTTTGTAAATGGTAAAACGTATAACTTTCGTATAAGTTGTATGGAGTTGCTTGCTTGTGACGTTAAATTTTTTAAGCCTCAACATAAACTAATTACACTTTAAAATGTAATTTGGCACAAAAAATTATCATACTATAATTGGCTATTATTAATGTTGTTAGTTTACCATGTAAAATATCTCATTACCGCAGAAAAAAAAACAAAACGAAAGCGCGTTTCAGCCAGTGACGAAAGATATGAAGACATCATATAGTTTTCAATATTACTCAATCATTCATTTCCGACTTTTATCGATCCGTGTTAATCTGTTTAGTGGTGGCGAGCGTCTATGCGCGAACTCTCCAAACATTTATCCATATCACGTCCGCTGCAATATTTATGTGTACGCCGTGTAAGAGAAATTTAAAGAAATAAAAATCGGTACGTGGTTAGTTTCAGTCCGATTTATTTCCTCAGTAAATAAGATTTCACGTTTTAAAGGTTGTTTTTGTGTGATTGTAAAGTTTAAGATCGGGTATTGTTGAAATATTTTATAGCGCTTCGTCTAGCTACATACATGTTATGTATGACCTACTCTGTTTACGAATAATGAATTCGTAATTGCCAGAACAAGGATATATCGAAGAAAATCTAACGAAAATGCACCGAAAAAAAAAATTTATGGTGTTTATAATAAATGTTCATATTTAATAGCCCTGTTGGTGGAATTGTGCAGACAAGTCCAATACGACGGGCTAGTGTTGAGTCCTCGCACACCGATACAAATATAGTCATTGATAAAGTATATTGGTAGGTTAAAACTGAATTCCATAATAATTCTTAAGTTATTTACTTTGTAATCAGAAGATGTTGTCTAGTTTTTGGTTGTTTTCTTTTGAGTATAAGGTTATTTTTTGTTCCATAGAAGTTGTACTAAAACATTAGGAGTTAAAGTAGGGTATATTTCTAGATGTAAGCATTACTTGTTACCTATTCATCTCTTCAATGTCGCATCAATATCTCCATTAAGTATCATTATGCGGTTTATTGCGTTGCGTTGAAAAACCAAATCAGTTCAAGTTGATCCACTTTTGGCCCGCTTCCCCAAGTATGGGAGACCCGCAGCTGCACCGTTTAATAGCCGCGTTTAATACTTAATGAGTCATTATTGCAATCGCCATTAGCGTCGGACGAGCCATTATTTACAACCGACACCGATATTAATAAATCGCAACAACATAACCACCAAAGGCAATCAAAATTTAATTACCTATGCTTCTCAGTGAAGGTGAATACAAACTAGATCAATGACAGGCATCAGACAGAGCAGACTTTCTGGAAGTGTAACGATGTACACGTAAGACGGTTTAAACTAATAGGCCAATCGTATACCTGTTTCAATTCAACATTCTAATTTAGATAAAAGCATCTGTATTTAACTGTAGAATTTAGTTGACTGAAATAGTTGTCCAAATAAAGCAATCAATTTAAGTATAATCTTATTAGAAACTTTTATACAACCGTTGAATACCGTTGCATAAAAGTTTATACAACGGTATTCAACGGTATAATATTTACATAATTCAAGTTGCTATGATATGCTCATTGATACCGTATTTTTCTTTTGTTAAAGGTAAGATATTAGCTAGAATAGTTTAGCTTATATTTACTGTATGTACCATACTTAACTCCAAAATACACATCTCTCATTATTTCAAACTAAAACTATTCGCACAATCACTGCGACATCGACAAACGCTATGATTTGTTTACACCCTTATGAGATTTCAAATTATTTAATACCGAACATTCGGAACGGGTTAAAGATAAATTTGAAAGTCTTAAAAGATAAATTCGCTTCAATCACTCGGAGCAAATAGGATTTCGTTTCATTTACTCCGGTAAGAGCGTTTTCAATTAAGGAGTCCGCCAAACAGTATCGGCGTATGAAGGTAAAATTAATTAAACCGAGGCAAGACAAACATACAGAACGGATCTATTTGTGTTGGACGCTCGCAGGAACATCGTACAACATGTCTGTACAAGGTATAAACGATAAAAGTACAGGGCGGATATTTACGGTGACTGATATGGATAGGTTTTTTTATAAAACTATAACTCTTACTTGTTGCAGGCCATGTGTACACGTTTTACGGCAAATCTCTGAGACTATATTAATCTTGATAATGATAGATCTAAATTTAGTCCCATGTTGGTCTGGGAATTGGCCCATGTTGATCTGGGACAAAAAAAAATAATGTGCCAACTGTGGTTCTTGCCTTACATGTCGTAAAAGGCGACTAATGGTTTACGGGCTTCTGGGTATGTGACTGAGTAGGCGACGAACTAGCCCCTCGTCACTTATTTTTTTCACAACTTTCCATCCATCCCAGCCCACTGTCCCATGTTGGGTTCTTGCCTAGCATTTCGTAAAAGGTTACTAATGGTATATCGGGTTTGGGGTGTGTGATTGTGTAGGCGACGGGTTAGCCTCTTGTCACTGCTTTTTCACAATTTTCCATCTAACCCAGCCCGGCTTTTTTTTTGACTCTGCCTTCCCCTTCGGGGATTATGGGCGTGATGTTAAAGATGACAATGATCAACAATCGGTCTCCTACAGAGACTGTCCATTTTTCAGGGAAAAATGTCATACATCCTATTCTGTCGAATGTAGTGTACTCATTACAATCGTTTATTAAGTTATTTACGCGTAGAAACAAACATTCCTATCGTATTTATAATATTACTAAGCATGAACAAATAACACATTATAGACATATAAATAAAATAATAATGTTGGTTAATTTCGAAACGAATGTTTTAATGTATCAATACACTCGGCTATTACACGCCCAATTTACTAAATTACAGCGTAAATAGAAAGGCTATTACAACATTATTATAATTAAGAGACTGTTGGCCGGCAATCGTCGCCTACGAATTAAGTTGTTGGGAAACAAAATATAAAGATGACACTAATTAGTTAATAAACTGAGAAACATGTCCAAACAAGTTCTTTAATCACTTCCAACGTACCCTCGTGAATAGACCCCATTAATTATGGCGTGGCGCATTAACATATGTGAATACATTTTATTTATTCGACCGTAAATATTGTAAGTTTAATTAACTTTCGGCAACTTGGAGGGTCACTTCGGAACTGATAGAAGGAGTTACCTTCCCCGATCTTCAATTTCATTTAATACTCGGCAAGTTTAAAGAATTTCTAATCGGGAGGAACTTTTAGGTTTCCTTTCATGCCCGTATTAATTAACGAGTGTATGTTTAACACGAGTTTAATAAATGGGGAAGTTTGGCGCCTGTCTCACAACCGTACCTAGTCGAAGTTTATTTGCCTTCGTTACGTGTAAAATTGAATACGTTGCTGAATCCTCATTAATTTAAGATGAAGACTGTATCTTGACATGTTATTTTATTCATTAAGAGAGTCGCGACTTCGGATTGTTATAAGGAACATAATTTAAAGTAACGCTGTAATGTTATTAGAGGATAGGATAGGGTCAGAAGTAGGGATTTAATAGGAAAACCGTCACCGCCAAAAATATTACATCTAAAAAAAATGGAAAGATTTAATCAAAAAATGTTAAAGACCGAGTTCTTGGAAATTTAATTTAATAAGTACTAACTATTTGAAGATTCTTCGTGAAAGGCATGAATTTTGAAGTGAAAAAGCCGAAAAGTAATAAATAGTTAGTGAAGTATGATTGGGCTGAGGTGGGAGGGGGTGGCAATCGAGTTCCGGAGACGAATGGCTCTCAATAAAGACGGGATGCCTCCAAGAGCGATATCTAACTTGTTGCTTTAGATATCATGTTAGCTTTTACGGAAATATATTTTTACTTTCAACATATAACGAAATTTACTCTTATTTCGTATATTTGGTTAATTCGATAATTATCAAAAGAATTGCAGTGTAAAGACTATGATATATATATTTTCAAGTAATTTTATAAATTATTTCAAATATGTAAAAACGTAATAATAGATTGACAGGTGCGAAAATTACCGTAGATGCTTTGAATATTTATAATATAAATAAACTTTATTTTTGAGTTGCTGTATATGTAAACCGAAAAGTAACGTATTTATTTTAGTTCGTTACAACTAAAAAAATATATTTTATGAATGACGCGATCAGAAGTATTTAAGCACATATATATTGAAATGTTAAGACTTTTATAATAACGAGGTTAGAGTGCCTTAGTAGGTATTTACATGTTTGAGATAACGTTGGAGTTGATTTAATTTAATAGTCCTAGATTACAGTCATAAAATACCTGTACCGATTAATTAAAATTTAATAACTGGGCACTCTCGGAATTTGTACTTTATAGCAACAGGTTATTGATGTAAAGATGGTGCAGTTCATTCAATCAATTCATAAATATAGATATCGTATCGCCCTATATTTTCGATTAAGAGAAATATTATAAGACGCTTTTCCCTATTCTACCCAAATGTGTATAGTTTTCAATTTCTTACTCGTTCGAAAATGTAATATTTTTAAAACATGTTGGTATTTTTTCTTTAAAGTATACATAATTTATTTTGTGCAATTAAGTATTCTTACTGATGTTTAATAATGATAATGATGTATTGATGGTCTGTCATTATTATTTATATAAAAAAACGATAAAACTTATCAAAAACTGCTAACTATCGCCTTGATGGTACAATAGTGTAATTTTTTAGTCGAATCGGCAAGTCACTCATTTGTATGAGCGCTAGTTTTTAAATTTAATTTGGCAGCCCTACGGGCACCGCAGTGTCGGTGTATCAAGTTAGCACGTCGTTAGCAAGAAACTCGTTAGCGGCGCGTGCCGTCGACAACCCAAGAATTTGCTAATGACACATGCACCGCGGCCGCCACCGAGCCCACCCGAGGCCGATCCTGGATGAGCATCATAATTGTTATCGTCTATGCTATTTACGGTTGCAGTTAGCATTACGTAATAGCGAAATGCTCTTGAAGAGCGACCGGTACCGATTGATTATTCTTAATTGTTATGGTTTGTTTAAGTCAAATGAGCGGGCTGTTAACAACAGATGAATAGCGATCGCTGCCGAGCAATTTCCTCTGCTGACCGAGTTCTATACATACAGTCCTATATAGGATAAGATGGATTAAAATTGCGATCATATCTTGTTTATAGAAGAGGAAGGTTTCCGCCTTTTGACCTGCAACCGCTATCAACTATTTTCCAACGGCCCAATCAGAGGGCATGTTGGTAATAACTTTTATCATCTACTGCATTTTGCTATTTATGTTGCGAGACAAGTGTGTGTTCAATAAAGCGGCGCCTTCACATGTGATGACACATTACCTACAACTTTACTCATAACCATTGTGCAGTTATCACATCGAATGATAATAATTGTTATCGATCATTGTACCGCACTCAACGCTTTGTACGAGTATTAAAAATCGTATAAAGATAACATACATACATAACATTACACCCGTAATCCCCGAAGGGGTAGGCAGATTCAAAGGGGCAGCAAGCCACTTTAACCAGATTAAGCCAAACATATAACTGGGCTAGGTTAGACTGATTTAATAATGTAATTGTGAAAAAGTAGTTGCATGTGACTAGCTTATACAATCACATAAAAATTGTGAGGTCAAATTAATACAGAATATGTGAGAAATGTCTAATAGTTTATGTGTAACAATTAAATAGCGATCGCTATCGAGCTTCTTGTCTATACCCTTGGTGATCGCTGTGGTCGTCGCTCGAACTCAGCGTTTCTAAAAACGGGAACCCCTAGGGGTTTGGCATTCGATCATAGGGGATTCGCGGGAAGATTTACGTAATGTAGGATGAACGACTGACCCATGCGACACGCGTGGGCGCGCTACTGAACGTACTGTCTGATCTGAACCTACTCTGAGGGTGGGGGGTTCCAAGGGTTCGCCGTCCTATGGAGACTTTAAAAAGGGTACCTACGTGGAGCTATAAGTTTGAGAAACCCTGCTCTAACTGATACAGCACCTTCTTCGTCTTCAGCAGCTCGATCGGTCTCGCTATCGCGTGTATATGTGACACAACATGTTGCGATTGTATCTCAATAGCTTTAATGAAGCTCTTTGTTTGCGTAAGTAACTTCATGTAGTTGATTTTTATTATTAAATAGTTATAACGTTCACACATGCCAGACCAGTAAAAAAATATTATAAATAAAACATTAGACATTGCGATTATCTATAGTTACAACTCCATCAGTTCTCGCTAATAAAGTTCATAATAAATATCTGTATTTGTTAATACTGATTGATACAACACAGTAAACACGTAATAAAATCGACCAATAAAAATACAATGGTCATGTTTTTATAGGTTTGAATGTACCATTAGATACAAATTGATTTCACAGTGATGCAACCGTCGGTTGCGTGCAAAAACATACAAGACAAAAAGAGTACATCTACAAACTATTTTTATTTATCAAAACTTCCTCGTTATGTCTGTTAACAGTCAGCCGTGAACCAATCTCGTATTCAAATTGACATACCTAGTAAAACAACAGAGGCCCGGACTAAGTTCCATAAACTCGTTTCAAACTCCCCTCTACACACTCTATCGGCGATTTTTAATTAAGTCCCTAGCGAGCGGCAAGCGAGCAAAGTAACACCATCAATTCATTATCCTAAACTCTGGCTCGATTGTTCCTCGCTCGGTACTTACGCAAACTTTCATTTTAATCAAGCGTTTAATTAAAAATTATCCGAGAAAAACAAAATAAGCCCGTTAGGGCGGTCTGAACTAATTAAGGCGCATGCGATGAGCCGGCCGACAACAGCGGCCCGTGAGGTGAGCGTCCTCTAATTAAATGGCTTGTTCTACTTCAGTGGCGGGCGCTTAGCGAAACTATTACGGCGCGGAAAAACTTAACAAGTGTTAGGGGCGGGTGTGCGCCGCGTTGGGGCTGCTTCTGTGTTATCGGACCGGTGATTTCTACGAATGCAACCCGGCAATCGAATGGTCTATTCCTTTTGTCTATTATTACTTATTAGTAAAAAGCAAACGTATGCTCGATGGGAAGTTTTATAATAGGTATTTATTTTGTAAGTTAGTTTAAGTATGCATGAGCTCGTTTTTAGCTATGAGTCAGCCTGTGGTCTACAAAAATCAAATCAACTGTTACTATCCTTAACAGTATACAGATCATAGCGTTTAGGTATGATGACATATACAGCAAGCCAGGGTTACAATGTGGTATGGTCTATGGAACGTTTTATATTATAAAAAATATATTTAAGAAAAAAATCAGTCTTGTTATATTTTTAACTACTTGATAAACTACTTAATAACAGTTGTAAGGGAATGGTCGTATAAATAAATAAAATGGCTTGTTCTACATCACTAGTGGCCGTTTAGAGAAACTATTACCGGCGCGGAAAAACTTTGCAAAATTTAGGGGCGTGCTAGCGACTGCGGTGTCCCGCACCTCCTGACGCATAGGAGAGCGCGAGATGTATCGATGTGTCTTGTA
The DNA here is from genome assembly GCA_951394215.1 of Glyphodes perspectalis. Lineage (NCBI taxonomy): Eukaryota > Metazoa > Arthropoda > Insecta > Lepidoptera > Crambidae > Glyphodes > Glyphodes perspectalis. The sequence continues at coordinate 5,940,928 of OX596202.1, forward strand.
CAAAGTATCGATAAATATATACCAATCTATTAGATTTTATGAATATAATGTATATTTGTTGCTTTTTTTTGAATAGGTATAGCATAAAATGAGAAAAACATATTGTTTGTCCTACGTTTTTTTAATTACTTAATCCTAATTGTTTTAAACATCTATACTACGAGTCCATATGTTTTATACTTTTCTAATTTTTAATTTTTTGTAGGTAAAAAATAAATAAATACGATACATAGAAAATATCGACATGTATGATCGACGCACCGAAAAATATTGATACAACAACATTGAAACATAATATGTCGCAAAATCTGGAGACTGACTTAAACACTCGATTTGAAAATCAGTCATGATTACTGCACTTTGTCTGTTATTAAATTTTAGCGTGTAATATTATGTTCAATATGTTTAAACATTGTTTAACAGCAGTTGTCGCTAACAATATAAAGGATATCTGGTCATGGACGAGTGGCGCATTCTGATCTAACATGTTGCGGCAGGTACTGATTGAAGTTTGCGATTCATTATTGTGTCCTACTTTTGTGTAACTTAACCTACTGCCCGACTGCGGAATACTTATGGAGCAAGGGAAAGTGAGCCGATTCTAAAGAGGGGTGTTGTCAAGTTGATTTTGAGACAGATCATCAAACGCAGGGTTGTCACTTTTTACGGGTACATGAAATGCTGTTACCTAATCTACTAATGCCTGCTGCTTTTCGTATGGTCAATTGCAAAACCGAACCGCTTTTGAAAGGGATTAGGACACCCAACTAACTACGATCTTTCTAAAGAACCTGCACCCAATAGTCCAACGAGACTTTCGGACTAGATTATTCGTTGTTGTTACAGACAAGAGCTCTGATGGTCAGCAGTCACCGTTGTCTATAGGCTCTTGCGACACAAGAGGTGTCAATGGACCGTTGTAGATCGTTCAAAGATTTTCTTGAGAACTATCAAACTTAAAGTATAATGTGTTGCGAATCCTTAGAATTGGGGCCATCTTAAGCCGGAGCCTAAGATGGCCCCAATTCTAAGGCCCTAATTCAAAAAATTTTTTTTGAGCAAAAAACCTCATTTTCTCGGAAGAAAATGGGGTTTTGTGCTCAAAAAATATTTTATAGTCCGTAAGTGATGAAACCTGCAAATTCAAACAACTTTGGATTAGTATCCATGATCCAAAAATTGTCTGGTTCCCCTATCTTAGGGTTACGAAGGTCAGATCGGCAGTTCCTTCAATGTAATTACCAGACTCGCTAGATCCTGGATCATGCTCTAAGCAGACCCCGTCTAAACACGGGACATAACGCTAGGAAGATGAAGATGATGAAGTTATATATCAAAAAATATTGAATATGTATTTTTTGCTTCATCTAATACTCGTAAAATGACAGAGATGCAGCAATTCAAAGATCTGAAATGGGGCGCTTTACGTCACTTGGACGCTAAAATTTTAAACACCTAGTGACGTCAAGCGGTACTTTAACGCGCTTTGTCTTTATCATATTTAGTTTGCTGAACAGAAGAAAATATATGTAAGCAATGTTTTTTTGTAATCTCAAATAGTGGACTATAAAAAAATTTAAATAGCCTATTACACCGTTTTTTTTTTTGCAAATTGCTATCCATGTTTTATGAGGTCAAAGCATGTTGATGATGAGCTAGATATCAACACTGGTAGAATTAGTAAAACATAAAAATCTGAACAGTACGGTAAAATTACACAAACCAGACAAAAAATAATATTTGAACTCAAGTTCACAATATGATGTCGAATAAGATAATGGCAGCCGAATGAGTTATCACGGCCGTTGTAAAATTCTAATAACAACTTGTCTGTCCATGGCTTAATGTTAATGACGTAATCATAATTACGGACGGGGTTAACGACCCGTGAGTCGCCTTTAGTAACGCGTTTTGTACTGTTCCACAACACTGAATGTCAATTAATAAAAGTTTTTATGCTCCTGCAGTAATGGGAGGGTGGAATTAGAATAATTTGAAGAAATTACTTGCCCGATTGTACCAGTCTCATTCACGTACCTGAGGAAAATAAAAAAAAACGTTAAAACTGGTTATAAAACAAAATTGAGACATTGAATGTGGACGTAAAAACATATCTGGTTTTAATTGTCGTATTATTGTTAACAAATGCGGTTTTATAAACGCCTCGATCAATTTAGAAAGATTTTCCTGTTGTTTATAATTCAATGCAAAGAACTAAGCTTGCTAATACTTATTCTTACGTATTTAGAAAAAAATAGATGAAATATGATGATAAATGAATAGGTATATGTTTTTAACCAGCCAGTCAGTTACTTACGTAACCTTAAGTAATTTCTTTTGTCAAACACAAACATATTTTTTCCATTCGCGCAAAAAGAATTGTTAGAATAAATAAGAATGTTATACACATATATTAGCACTAATTTATGCTTGTACACAAATTTCGCTAACGCCTACTAACGAAGTGAACCGCCGTAAGGCATATCTAAGCAACATTAACCGGTTCATAATATAGCTCAGAGTAACTTGTTATGTAAGTACTAAGTAAGTAACTTGGGTATATGCGGCATTATTACTGGGAATAAATAAGTACTTGTCTGATATGATAACGAAGCTAGTTATACAGGCAATTTAATAGATGCGTAGGTCTGTATGTCTGTTTATTAGTCAAATTGAAGACTATACTGATGTAGAAATAAATAAAAATAGATGGATTATGTACTAGCCCAACCCTGCGGCTCCGCCAGTGTGAAATTCGGTTTGTTACAGAGACGTTAAAGGTGTTCCGAAAAATAGGCTACCAATTTTCCCACAATACAAAACACCTATTTATTTTGTAGTTCAGTGTTTCGTCCAACAACACTTTCGTCGAAATGCGCATGGGACGAAACCCTGATTTCAAAAAATGAATTATTTTTGTTCTAAGATTCGTCCTATTGAATTTATTTCTATAACATGAAGAGATTAAGTAGTCAGTCAGTCAGCACGTCAAGTATAAAAATAAGGACATAAAATAAAAGACAAAATATAAATTCATAAACATAACGTCGAAGAAGAGACTTGCCACTTTTGGATTAAATTATATCAAATCCAATTTGGCTATGTTAAGTTGATGTTTGTGGTTGTGACATTTTATTTCCTACAAAGTAAAAAATACAAATTAGGTAAGTTAAATATAAACTTAGAATAATAGAAATAAAATAATTTTTTTTTCCTAGATATTTTGGAATGATGCTGATACCTCTGCTTCCTCTAATGCCAAAGTAACAAGCGACGGACAGGAATCTAGAACAGCTTTAAGATCGTAATTTACGTCACGAAAATACTTATTTATAAGAAAACTAAATTGTGTTATTGAGGGAATTTTAAGAGCATCGTTTACATCCGGGCAAATCCGTAGCGGAGGCCAGTAATACAATTTTATTTACTCAATTTTTTTTTCTGATATTACTTTACAAAAATTTTGCTTAGAAATGCGAAAAAAACAACAATGGGACGAAGCGCAGAACGAATTATAATATATTTTTTAATTCAATGATTCGTCTATTGGGACGAACGTGTTGTGGGACGAAACACTGAACGACCCGGGTTGGCGTACGAAATTTCATTAACAGTCACAGTTTGTGCTGGAAGATAGAGTTTGTAATATTTGTAAGAATATTAATCTGTTATGACACAATCGTGAAATTCTAATAGGTATTTACGAGTATACATAAAAAAAAATTGTAGTCATATCATATTAAGTAACCACAAATCTTATAACTTAAAGTTTACTTTCACGCCAACTTCCGCTCGCGACTTCAATATTTCTACAAAATTTACCGGTTTTATAATCACATATATTCGTATTTATTTTATCAAAAATGTATAATAAAAACGAGCTGATTTTATAACCATATTTATTTTTAACGTTTCTTCTTGAAACTGTGGTAATATTTAAAATTGAATTAAAAAGGATCCAAACAGAGTTTCGTTTCATACAACACACAAAAATACGTTTTAAATTGCTCAAAATTTTAAAATATATTTTAACTCGTTTTCTACAAGACGGGTCCGTAATATAATAAAACAACGTTTTTAATTATGATTCACTAAAACTTGCTGGTGAGCTCCAAGTTTTCTAATTACTGCTAGTACCAATATCAATTAACTTGTGCTAAGAATTAATTATCTCAGCATTACGGGCCCCAATTTATTGCTAAACTTTCACTAATCAATCTTTCCAAGTAGCCTACCAGAGGTACGTAATAACCGTCTCGAATTATATTGTTTTCTTAATTTATAATAATGGCTTCGTCCTGGGACTTAGGATGCATTAATTACGTTTACCAATCAATATGCGATAACAGAAGAGTTAGTTTGTTTTATGTTTGAACGAGCTAATTGCAGGAAATATCTGTCAAATAAAAAAAATACGTATCGATTCTAATATGTACCTTGTTACATACATAACCTTTTATGCATTCGATTTATTGTCGATGAAGCAAATTCAAATAGTCAAATTTTCAAATAATATGAGACGTTTTTTGAAATTGAATTACTGATTAAGTCATAGAAGATATACGTAAATAAAATGCATGTATTGCTTAAAACAAAACGGAACTGTGAATCCGACCTTTGTCCAAAATAATATTGTTATTATAACTAGTGTTGCCCAAATTCAGTCTTGGTCTTGCAGTCTTGGTCTTGTTCTTGCGTTTTTGCAAGACCAAGACCAAGAACAAGACCGCGTATTTTTAGCAAGACCAAGACCAAGACTGACCGTGCAAGACTTGAGCAAGAACAAGACTAAGCCTGCAAGACTCTTGCGTCTTGCAGCTAAGACTTAGCGCTATTTCACAGAGTAGTTAGGTGTAACAGTTCAGTGTATAGGTACGCTTAGGAATTCTATGAGACGCAAAAAACTGTATCAAAGAATATGAAAAACTGGACCTATGCGCATTACGACTAATACCATAAACATACCTACATAGCAAATAAAAAAATATCCATTAAAATCAAACTGAGTGCATGCATAGTTATGTTTTAACCATCGGCACTTTGATAATGCGGCATCAAAGGTTTTGTACTTACTTCTCAAAGAAATTTGCCGCTTTTCGGAAGTACATGGTTATGATACACGCGCCGGCGGCTTCTTTTGAAATCATATACAACAATCGTTGCCGCCGCGCCGAAATCACAACATTTGACACTATTTGATTGCCGCCACAGGGCGTAGGTATACTCATGCAAAATAATTTCGAATTTTAAGAGTACCTACAGGTGTTCCAAAGAATAAATAAGTTTCAGAGTGCTAAGAATGAAAATGAATACATTATACTGATCACGCAAGTAGTATTATGATTAGGATAAAATGGTAAGGATAGGTAGTAGATGTCATAATAATTTATTCTAGTAAGTATATATTATAATATTGATTATATGGTTTTAAACTAATTACTTAGGTACTATTATTGTACATTTAGTCATTATATTTCTTAAGTTTTTACAAGAAAAAATAGCGAAAAAGTGTTCAAATATCACCCGTTTGATAAATATTGTAGCCACTTTTAAATATACTTAAAACGTGTAAAAAAATTCTACAAAACTAATAAAATAATATAAAAAGCGTAGGTACTTACCTACTAATAAAATAAAAAGCCTGCGATAAGAGTTTTGTATTGCTTACCAGCCCGAATATCTCTGAGAGAGATGATGAGAGTAAGTATTTACTAGCAGTGCCCACGACTTCGTCCACGAGGAATAGTAACTTTGGAGGTATAGTGACGTTCAGGATTTATTTATTTATTTTAAAACTTCTGTCATCAAACATACAAACAAACTCTTCAGCTTTATAATATTAGTATAGATTAGTATAGATGTACGCCAAAACATTCACTTATGTGTAAAGAATAGTGATTGGCACTAATTCTTTACATATATTTTATTCACGCGTCGCGTCTGTACAAGTAGGTAATAATCTGTGTTTGTACGCTGCACGCGGCATCGTTTGATTTGCGGCGGCATCCTTTTAATAGAGCCGGCACGTGGCGAGGCGGCGCGGTAGAAAGCAAGGAAACGTACTATAAACAAAGGAATTATTTTAATTCCAGTCATTTCCAATTGAGCTGTGCTTCGAGTCTAACTTAATAATTGTTTTTACTAATTCTTGTTGTTTTCTAAAAACGTATCACGTGTACAATTTAATATGAGTGACGAAGATTCAAATTATTCTAGTCCGAGTAACGAGAGTTTGAGTCACAGATCTAAAAGACCCAAAAGCAAATTTGAGGAGTTTTTCGAAATAATTCATGCATCCCAAACTGCCTTGTGTAAATTGTGCCAACATAAAAAGATTGAAATAAAAATGAAAAACAGAAACACTTCAGGCTTAAAGAAACATCTAATATCTTTCCACAAAAAGGAATCACAAATATTTCTTCCTGTTAAACCGAAATTAAGTGGAGATATCACAAGCTTTTTAGTAACCGCTGGAAGAAGTAGACAGGTAAGAATATTTTTTTAACAATGGTCGAAGTTGTCGCTACGGGAATTTTAACTCCGCGTAGCTATTCATGCGACACTTTCAAAAACGCCATTAACTTACGTAAGTATTTTTGAGTTAGTGGTGTTTTCATCTAGGGGTGCGACATATTAAGTATGTAATTATCGTCTTAAATATTTTTTATAAACACCCATATTTTCATTTGTTTTCATAATCGGCCAGTAACAACTAAGTACTTTATTTTGGTAAATTACAGTACAGTGCAACCTTAATATAACACATGTCAATTTAACGATTTTCTCGATTTAACAACAACAAACCTCCTTCTCCTAAACGCTCAAACCTAGTATTTTTTAAATAATAACACAAGATTTATTGTTTTATTTCAGTCGGAAAACAGCAGTGACAACATCACGACAGCTACAGTTGATTGGGTGGTGAAAAAATATCTTCCCTTCTCATTTTTCGATGACGAAGCTACACAAGTATATTTTCGACGTATTGGCCCTAATATGGTGTTTCCTAAAAGGTCTACACTTAGAAGGAAAGTCAAAGAGCGATTTGAAGAGCTCCAATTGAATCTCAAGGAACGACTTCAACAATTATCATCTAAAATGTCGTTTACCATTGATGGGTGGACGTCAATTGCTGGTAGGAGTTACTACGGGGTTACTATGCATTATATAGACAACGAATGGAAGTATCGATCTGTAGTTCTTGATTTTATACCATCACGCGGTCGACATACTGGGGAAGATATTGCAACGATTTTCCATGAATGTTTATTGGAATATGACATAATTGATAAAATACAAGGTATCACGGTCGACAACGCAACTGCAAATACCAAATTTATGTATGAACTGGGCAAACAGCTGCCGCCACACTTTGATTCAGACAATCAACATTTCCGGTGCTTTGCTCACATTTTAAACCTTGGTGTACAAGATTTATTAAAGACCTTAGCATTACACTGTGAGTCTGACACTAACGCGCAAGATCAGCAGTATGAAGACTATGCAGACGAAACTGAGGATGAGGAAGATGAAGAATATGCACCAAATATTGCTGACTCGCGTACATCTGTAACAAAGTTACGCAGTATTTCCAGTAAAATAAAAAGAAGTGAGATAGTGAAGAAGAAGTTTCAGTCTGCTTGTGAAGCAGCTGGCGTGCCATCAAATCTAAATGCCATTCTTGACTGTCCAACGAGATGGAATTCCACACATGATATGATTGGATTTGGTTTAAAAGTGAGAGCGGGCATTAACATATTGTGCAGTTCTGTCACCGAATTGAATGATTTTCAAATCACAGCTAGTGAATAGCAGGTACTCGAAAAATTACATAAATTTCTAATAAACTTGAAACTTTTAAGTTGGTGGAGACAAATATGTTACATTACCGCTAGTCATTGTATCATTCAATCTCTTGCTAGATAAAATTGAATCCATGGTAAAACAGTTAGATGAGAAACCTAATCGATCTGAAGTGGATGAAAGGCTCATTCTAGCTTTCCAAGCAGCTCGAGACAAAATGCTTAATCATTATAAGAAGAGCAACTGGATTTATTGTACTTCTTTTATTTTAGACCCAAGGCATAAGGCTCAGACTTTTGACCTGACAATGTGGGGGAAGCAACTTAAAACAGAAAGTCTGCGCAAGTTCAATGAACTTTATGAAGAATATAAAAGTCTACACTCACTGAACAAATCTCTGGAATTACCAAGAAAAGAAAATAAAGTATGTGATGAAGATGAAGACGTAATAGACTTTGATAAACTCTATGAATGTCCCTCGACGTCATCTGGATCTTGTCTTCAAGGCTTAGTGATAGACGAGTTGGAGGAGTACCTGAGAAAACCAAGAACTGCCAGCTCGGAAGACATTTTAGATTGGTGGAGGACGCATGAGACAGAGTATCCGACTTTATCGAAGATGGCCGAGATTATTTTCTAAAGCATCATTAGTAATTAGAAAACATAGAAATAGGTTAAGTGATGAGTCAGCCAGATGGTTACTTTGTATTTATTCTTGGTCAAAAGAATTGATATAAAGTAACATAACCTAATGATAAAGCTGTTGTGTACTGTTGTGTTTGATTTGTGTTGTATTTTATTTTTTATTGAAATAAATGATAAATCGTAAAACTCTTTTATTAAATTTCATATAAGTTGAGTTAAGTTGAGTACAGTCAAGTTATTGTAATTAATTTGTTTTTTTACATGTTTTAGCAAATGTAAGCTTAATCATAAATGTTTATTAAGAAACAGTTACTTCCATGGAAAACGACATATAGGTCAGTTGATTTTTCGAATTTCTTATCAAATCTTCAGTTATTTATTAATCTGATTGATCTTTACTATGGCTATGTTAATTCAAGCTCACAATGTTCCAATTCTAATACGTTTTCCTAAGATTTAAAGTAAACTTTAATAAATAGCAATAGACTAATAGGTAATTGCAAGACTTGCAAGACTCTTGCTGCAAGACCAAGACCAAGACCAAGACTGGGAGCGCAAGACCAAGACCAAGACCAAGACCAGGTGTATTGGCGCAAGACCAAGACCAAGACTGGCTAAGTCTCGTCTTGTTCTTGCATTTGGGCAACACTAATTATAACAATCACCAGAGTAATGCTTAGGAACGTGTTATACAAAATCCCAAAATAGCCACTAACACGTCCAATCGTAAAGCCAGATCCCACACAGCTCATTAATTAGGCTGATTATCGTAACTGCAATAAATAATAATAATGTATCGCTCGAAACATTTGTCAAAAGCCGCACTCGCACGATGAGCTAATCGACTATCACCGCTAATTGCCCCCGTCTACCCTCCCCCCCACTTCTACCCCACTCGAGCCCCGCTAACTAATTAGATAAGTTTGCAACTCGACTGTACTTCTGGTGCTTAGCTGTGCCGTAAGCATCAATCTTTTTAATTAAACATTTTTGACACCGCAACGATTAGCCATCGAACCCATTTCTATGCTAATAGCGTGAATAGTTTTAATTTAAATGCAAAGCGAACGGTGCACGCGCACATAATTTTGCACAGTAATGTGTGTTGCACCGCGGCACTTCCTCAGCCGAAATCTGGAAATATTTGGTGCAGTAGAGGTGTCCCATGTTGGTCTGGGACTTGGCCCATGTTGATCTGGGACAAAAAAAAAGAATATGCCAACTGTGGTTCTTGCCTAGCATGTCGTAAAAGGCGACTAATGGTTTACGGGCTTTTGGGTATGTTAATGAGTAGGCGACGAGCTAGCCACTTGTCACTCCTTTTTCACAGCTTACCATCCAACCCAGCACACTATACCATGTTGGTCTGGGACTTAAATAGAATATGCCAACTGTGGTTCTTGCCTAGCATACCGTAAAAGGCGACTAATGGTATATCGGGTTTTGGGTGTGTGACTGTATAGGCGACAGGTTAGTCGCTTGTCACTGCTTTTTCACAATTTTCCATCCAACCCAGCCCGGCTTAATTTTCGGACGAATATTGTTGAAGGGGCATGATGCCCCTTACCCCTTCGGGGATTATGGGCGTAATGTTATGTATGTATGTATGTAGTACAGGTGTTAATGATAGCTACCACTATGGGCCACTACAATTCCAATATTGAAAATACAAACATAATATACTCGTATATCAGAAAATTTATCTGCTATTGTTCGATGGTGGGTATAATTATTAATTTTTCAGTTATGATATCTTAACAGGCCCGTTGGTCGAGTGGTCAGAGACCCTGACCACGAAACCAAGGGTCGCGGGTTCGAACATGGACATTTGCACTGGAGTCATGGATGTTAATAAACGTATTTTAGTATGTTTATCCGTTCGCCTAGTATTTATAGCACAAGCTTATCAACTTTGTTTGTAAGTAGGGAATTGGTGTGTCAGTCTGGAGAATTTATTATTATTATCAAGCTGACTAAAATTATGATTTATGTAATTAGTCAGATGGACAAGTTCCTTTGTCGCCGATGGTGTAGCCTCCATATCATTAATTAAAAAGCAAAACAATGAAGTCCCGTGAAGAAAAAAGGTACCTTTTGAAAATTACAAGAAAAAATTATATAAATGTATTCCGTTGTAATATTGCAATATTAACACGTACGTGAAACGTTAGATATTTGTATAAAGAAAATACTTCTTCCAGTTAAATACGTAACAACAATAGCAATAATCAAAACTATACATTTGTTGTAGTACAGCTTAGAATTCAATAAAAGTTTGTATGGAACTATGTAATTTTTTTTATTTTTTCATTCTGATTGATTGCAATGCTATTAACATCTTTTAAAATTCACTTCTTAATTGAGTATAATATTTTTAATTGAACTTCGTTTATTACTAATTAGTGAAGCGTAAATATTAATTGCTTCCTTTTCAAGTGCGTTCAAATCCTATGTGAGAACGTTCTCAATTAAGTCTATGTATTGATAAGTATTGATGGGGAAAGTAAGCGAAGGCAGATCTAGGCGTATAGAATTGTGAACGTTAGTACGATGACTTAGAACGAAAAATAAAATAGACTTGCTGTCAATGGTTTTTGAACATATTTCATGTTCTACAAGCGATATAGAAATGACGTTTCGGATTATCAAAACGGCCGTTAATTTAATTGATTGTATATCGAATCGATAGCATAAATTATGGCATTAAAATGTTTCAATCAATTAATTAGCGATTGGTTAGGATATTTGAAACAGCCAATTAGTTTCAATATTTTAAAAAGTAATTAGTGAAATAATTAAATTAAAATCTCAGCGAGTATAAATAAAGAGATAAAAAAGTTAATTAATTTTAGATTCATAAATTATTTGAACGACTTCATTAATTAGTGAAAGAACAACATGCCTCAGTGGGTTTCAAAGAAAATTAACTAAACGTTAGATATTTTAATTACAATAAGTAATTAATTACATTGGATAAGATGCTGTAATAATGAGAACTTTAAAAATAATGAATAATTGTATCAATACGTTATGCACAAAAGGATCCTTTAGGAATTTTAAATTTTGGTGAATTAAGCTTTACTCTCAAAAATACAGTAATTGAGACTTGTTTTGTTTTTCGTAATATAACATTAAAAATAATGTTTTCAGTCCTACATTCAGTCAATGTTATAAGGTCGGATCAAAAAAACAAAATGTCAGCCGGTGAACAATCGTCACGACTTTTTACTAATCGTCGCTTATTAAACGCGCAATTAAATAACGCTACACGCCCTATCTGCCGTATAAAACAAGGCTCGGGTCCATTATAGATCAGCGCAGGACAATAAATCAGGGCTTACAATACCGCATTGTCCGTCGCTCAAACTGATTAAATAAATAAATAAATAGGTGCCGATCCGCGCTTGAGACGATCTTATCGGCCATCTCGCGACATTATAGTGTTGCAAATGCGAACCAAAATAATCTCTAATACGACGTATATAGGGTTCTTAATAGTTTTAATGGTCGTACTTGGAACGGTGTCGTCTAATCGTTGGGTGAAAACGGCGTTTCTTAGCTGGAGCCTTATTACGAATATTTTTGGTCGATTGTCAATTGTCTCTGCTAGTTAGATCTTACGATAGACTGAAAATGAAGCTTTTATTGTTGAAGAAAGGTATCGCTCAATCCAAGTTATTAATTGGCTTTTTATCAATTTAATCTAATATAGTTTGTTATTCTATTTGTGATTTTTAGATAAGCAGGTACTTTATTATAATATGTAAGTTCCATGCAATATATTTTATATTGACAAATGTACATATTTTGCGACGAATTACAATTATGTCTTATTAATACGAAAGTGTGAAAAAGCTTTTAAATTATTAGCACAAAAATAACCTGCATTTTTTAAAAGAAAAAACAAGAGACTGCTTTCGAAATTCGAACCTATAATTAATAAACAAGGTTACAAAACGCTAGTCCGGGTTAATAATTACTTCAGCCACAACCAACCAGATTGATACCGAGCTCCGCTAACTAGTGCGCCATGCAAAACTGCATCGCTTTCAAGTATGACGTCATTAATCAATCTAGTCTCAATTTGGTGGCCGGTGTCCAGCAACGATCGTTAGGGCGCTTTATGTAGGGTAAAAGGCCCAGTAATTGGACGGGCCGGATGCAGTACACAGGTGCTCCGTGCGTGCCCCCTCCCGGCGGGTGCAGGAAATGAGGACCGATTTGAATTTCTCCGCGGCGAATCGATTAATTGGGAATTTATTATAACATGATCTTCCATTCAGACGCCGGTTTTAGAGGATTAATTAGCGTCCGGATGTGGAATTCGCAGGAAATAATTGACGTGTGCCGCGGTAATTGATGGCTTGGTAAAAAGATTTTAATGAAATGCAAATAAATATAAAACAGCGATAGTGTATTAATAACTTCTCTAGGCGCAATTTAAATCAATCTGAGCTTATATTTTTTACATCGGCAGAATTTGAATTTTAATTGGTTCTATTCCATAAATAACTGGTCCAGAATTAAGCTCTGTATAAAGTATTTGTTATTTGAAATATGTAGGCGTTTTTATTATTAATTACTGAATGATTAAGTCATTATCATTACGAGTTATACAATTTTGTTTTATCTGCAAAATTTAGGCCTAATTAGTATTTAGACAGGACTTTACATATAAAGAACATATATAGTAATGACCTATTCAAATATACTCTAAACAACCCTTTTGATAAATCTCTGTTGAAGCAGAAAAGTACGTAAACGTTTGAAAGTTCAAAGGTAGAATGTCTAACCTGAACGCAAATAAAGAAATTATTAGAAAACAATTCAGTGGCGGGACGCAAGGAGGGGGGGATGCGGAAGGAAGGGGGTCTAATTAGGGAGGGGGAAGGTAATGAGGCGCGATCGCCGCTCCGATATAACGAAGGCTATTTACGTGGTGGCCGCTGAAATCGCGGGGTTTTGTTTTAAAAGCGGTAACCGTTTGAGTTTTGCGATTAAGGAGTTTAATTAGACAGTGTTGTTTACAACCTCATTACGGTAGGTAGCGTCGAAGGAAAATAGCCTGGATATCGGCCGATAATTTACGAAGTTGAAAAATGAGTTTCTGCCTCGAGTAGATTCTGCGGTAGATTAGACGAACAATCGCTGCTATGAATAAACATTAGCTGTTTCTTACACTGGCTTGTAGCTGGATATATACGATTTTTGGTATTCATTGCTGCGGCTAATACTGGTAACTAACATATGAATCTATGTACAAACATTTTAGCGTAATTTTGCAAGATTTTGTATAATATTTATATCGATTGTTTCTAGTATTTGTATAAATTATCTTCGAGTTCTTACGGATACAAATGAATAGGTTAGGCACGCATGCTAATAAATTACATTTTCCTTCAAAAAGATACGCCATCTTCTATCAGGGTCTTGCACAATTTTATATAGGTAATATATAAAAAAAAATTAAATAGTACGCAACACTTATAAGAATTTCAAGTCATCAAATGCCAGTTTACGCCGTTGATCTGGGGTCGTAGTGCAATAACAGAGATACGAGTTTTGGATTTGGATTTTTTTACCTAGGTAAATGGTATGTCGAGTTTAGTACCATGTGTGTCTATATGTTTACGTAATTTTTTTTTTCCAATTTTAATAAATGGAGCGTTATTTAAATGCCGAACAAAAATATCTCGTGTGATCTGAAAAGTCAGTCTTGATTGACTTCTGTTTTTTTTATTGATTTTGCTACGATTTTTTCTTAGTGGGAATATATACCACAAACTTTGATTTAATACATTGACCATTCATTTATCTCATTATTAAAATAAATTTGACATCTACTACAATAATAATTGTCATCTGAGTAAAATCACATCTTAAACTTGTGACGCAACGGTGCATTATGCATCTGCTAAACTAATCAGACATTCAATAATAGGTCATATTGCAACTGTACCCAGTCAGACGTGCCGACTATAATTGCAACACCCAATGCTCCTCTATTAACGATTTTACTGTTTACGTTTTGACATGAGCTCCATAGCTTGTCCGGTGTTATGACTGCATAGGCAGCACTCCATAAACCTGCCACAATCATGCCACCGGCCACAACCGCGGTGACCAGACGTTGTCTATTTCGAAACTTTCTAATACCTAGTTCATCAACAAATTCATTATGTCGTAAAAGAGCGTGCGCGAGACCGAAATATCGCGGGGCTCGTAAAACCGCTCGTAAAGACGTTTGTTTACTAATTCGAGTGGGGCAGGTGGGGCGGGCAGCACGCGAGGGATGCTGCTAATAATAATAGTGAACACTAACACGCCACAAATAAAATATAAAGGGACAACCGAAGACGTCGGAAGAAGCGGTGATAGTGTAAAGTCGGGTCGTTAATAAGTAGCGAAGTCGTCGCGAGCCTCCAAATTGCCTCCTCCGCAGGTCGCAACTTTTAATGAGGCGAAATTCCCAGTCGACGTCGCCTTAACGCAACCTGTTCGTTAGCGGAAAAACGGGCCACGCTAACACGCGATTAGAATACACCCCCGACGCCTTCGGCACACCGAGCGGGCCCCGCTACCGCTGGGCCCGCTGTGTGCCGCTACGAGTTGTATTCTTGGACTAGGGTTCAAATAAAAGTATTATATAAAATATGGATAAATAAGTAAATATAGTTAAGTTAAAGTTACATAATATATGAAACAGTTTAGAAATATAGAAATGACGATAATTTGTTCCGTCCGCGGATTTTGAGTTACTAATTGATCGTTCTGAGAGTTGTTAACGTCTGTAATGTTCGATACTTCGTTCGTAGTTTTGATCATAGAAAATTTACTTACGGTTTCTTCATACTTCAGGAAATAAATAAAAATATAAATCAAAATATCCTTACATTGTTAATCTTCGAACAGAATCTATATCTTTATTTAGAATTATTTTAGTCATGTAAAAGCCGTAAAGCTTATTCCACAAATACAACATTTTAATGATACCGCAATGACGACACCAAGTAAAAATAACGCGCTCGTCTGCTAATTAATTACGTTCTTATAACGAACGCTACGAGTAACACATCACATTCTGGAGATACGCCAAATCAAGATTTATACATTTCGATAAAAAATAACGCAATCACCACGACCAAAATCAGGTCAGGTGTAAATATTTTATGTTATAGACCTTGTATGTGTCAAAAATATCTATTGCACTTACTGCTTAAATATAGACTGTAATGTGTATATTATTTGCAAACCAGAAAATATTTACCATTAGAATGTTCAAACGTACCTACTAACTATTTATAATGAATACAATTTTTACACGACACGTAACATCGGGTGGATGTGGTAGCGATACACTATAATGAGGTCGATTTAAAGTTGAAACGCGAGATGAGACCATGTGTGCCCAGGACCTAACCCGAAAAGATGGTGGCTCATTTGTGGCGGGCTTTCTCTGTGTTGTTGTCACATTAGCGAATAACTGCGACGGAGTCCGCCGATACGTTAATGATGTCGACGGGACGTCTATTGCCGGGAAAAAATCTTTTGTGCTGCGCTCGCGCCGGACTTGCGACCGTGTCTCATTCAATTGTGATCGACTTCCAAATACTCCGAGTTCACTCTAATTGGAACTTTAATCAGAGCCTAAATTCGTTTTTATTGCGCCATTGAAAATGATTTAATGTTGTAACAACATGTTAAATGAGTACTTAATACTTTGTTCGTCAACTGTCGAAATTATTTTTTGTCGGACGGGAAATATGGACTTCTTCGCTGAGGAGATTGTAAGTACTGAATTTTGATTATGGTTACAATCACTAGACTTCAGACATGCACAATATGCATAATACGATATAAAACGATTTCTACCGATTTCATAATTATAACATTAATCGACACCGAATGGCATTCTATTCTCATCCTAAATCCGTTCCGCAGTTTCCGACTTTAAGACAAGGGAGTGTACGATATTTCTAAATTTTAACCAGTGTCATATACTTATGAAGGGTTCACAATTCGTTGGGATTAAAAATATTATTACCTAAACTGATTAATGGTTTTTGACTATGACAATTAAACGAAAAAAAACGTAGATTTTTTATTGATATATTAAGAAGGATGGAAAAACAAACAAATTACTTCTCTTTTCATCCAAAACTATATTTATTTCGATACCTACACGTGCGGAAAAACGCCTCGTTAGTACTATTGCAGAATGTACAAAAAAACCTGCATGTGCCGCGATGTGATATCTAACTCCCGATTTGCTAACCTAGAACCCAACTATTCACGAACCTATGAATTTTCTTTAAAACAAACTGGGCTGCGAAATGGGACGAGTGCTTTTAAAATTTAGACGGCAATATTCTAGCCGGCTCGCCGATAGGATTGGAACACGTTACGGGCCCCGAATGGCGGTAACCGCCGTTTTATGGGCTCTCGTGTGTCACGTGACGAATTTTTCAAATGGCCTTTCTTTGATTTACATTATTCAATTATAATGCGGCTTGTAAAACAGCCTTTTATGAGACTTTTGACACTTATGGCTAATAATATTAATATAGGTACTAGACTTTTACTTTTTACTAATTTTGTTTAATGCACAAAGGCTTAGGGATGAAAATTTAACAGACAAACAACTAAACTATCAAACATATGGCTTATAAAAATAAAATGCATTTGTCACTGTCTAATCGTCACAAGTAGAAAAAAAATGTATGTTGGGTTATCTTTTTTCTTTATTTAGCCACGTTTCTGACAATGATGTGTTAACATTGCAGCAAATACTTGAATTTGTTTTCTAAATGAAATGCCCCAAAAACATACATTTAACTCTTGATAAGGTTCATCAACTAATAATATCTTGCTATTCACCAAACATCAGAATGATGGATCAGAATAGGGATCAGAACATTATTTACATAAATATCGTAATCCGAAAAGAGGTAGGCAGATTCAAAAGGGCGGTTGACACCTTAACCACATTCAACCAAAATATAAAACTGGGTTGGGTTAGATGGAAAAGTGTGAAAAGTGACAAGTGGTTAGCTCATCGCTTATATAATCACTTAATCACACACTTAAACCCTACATACCATTAGTCACCTTTAACGACATGCTAGGCAAAGAACTCAATTGGCACATTCTTTTAAAGTCCCAGACTAAGATGGGAGATTATTTATAACAATACAAAAAACACGACGCGACGTCTACGAGTCTTTCCAATGTCAACCGTCGGGCACAATTAAAAGCAAGTTCCCTAAGTGATTGTAAACAAATATTTATAATTACCCTGATCCCGAATCGTGCATACGACATGAACGTTCAAAGTTCTATTAAGCCATTACATTACAATTACCCGCTTAATATTATGCGTAATCAACCCGTCTCCAATAAGTTAAGCATAAATTTACATACAGCATACCTTTATTATTAATAAGTAAGCGGCAAGTTCAGTGCAGGAGCGGCGAGGTTAACACATGAGGTTAATTAAGATGAGGCGAGACCTATAACTAACGTGACCAATTTGTGCTCCATCAAAACGGGACACCGTCGACATAGCTGCGGGGTGGGAATTCCGTCTACCATGTATAGGAAATAAAATACACCCGTGATTGGGTTATGAATATTCAACTAGCAAATGAGAATGTGCTTATAATCGGTTGTATTGGTCATTAAAAAAATACTTTCATTTATTTACTGAAGAAACTTATGAGGTATGATATTTTTTGTCTAATTAACGTGCCCTATAAAATACCATTTGTGCGATTATGAAATCCTAATTTCCAAAAAAAGAGATTGATATAAAATTTTGCGAACCCAAACATTTTTATATATTTCGTCAAAATTCTTTTTCAATACGGATATTTGGGTTGCACCTTCTCAAAACATACAGTTTCAAAAGTTGTCCCGTTAAACATGAGACGTGTGGCCACGTCACCTATAACTAGCTAACGCCGCCGACACTCGGAGTTCGCGAGTACTTCCCCTTAATTGATACGATTTGATCCTCATAGCAGACATACGGTACGGTTATTGGCGGCGTATCTTAATTAAAATATACGTAAATTCCGCCAGCGAGTTATGGCCTTTTGTCGCGTAACGTGCGCGTAAACGGTTTAATCCGTTCGACGGATTCGATTAATATTTATTTTTTTTTTTTTTTTTAGATTAATAACGATGACGCCATATACTCGTTATTTCTAGAATAATTTAAAGAGAACACATGTATTACAACAATATCGCGCTTTATTTTATTAATCGCTCATCTTATTTGTGACATAAATATTAATTCCATGAAAACAAAGTAAAGAGTGCTGTACTTAACTTTTTAATCTATAAAGTGCAGAGGATTTCAATTGGAAATAAAAAAATGTGTGAGATATTACACATTCACAAAGTAACACCCCAAATCCCGAAACAACATCCAGTGTCGTAAAAATATTGACGGATTTAAACGAACGCACACGGAATACGTAAAAAAAGGATTTAACAGTTGTCCATAGAAATCAGCGCGCGCGTCACAGCGCATATCTCGGCGCGGCATGACACCATCCGTCACGCCTGGAAGCCGGGAACTAACCAAATTTAGGCCAGTAAACATTATTAAAAATTCCTTTGACAGCGGCGGCTATCGAATAATGATTTGTGTACGACACGCCGCCCGCCCTGTCATACTTGCGCCAAATTTTCGGCTGACGCGTTTTTTCCTATTTTCGGAGCCAGTCGAACGGCCGGGCACTGCGTTTATTTATTAACGAAATTCGTCCGTCTATGTAACACGTCTCGCTGCGGCCCCGGCTCTTCCATTTTGCTTCTAATTCTTTCACTTTTAAGGTCGAAAGTTGCGGCGTCGGTTAGGCCGTTTTTACACGGGCGCGCGCCGTTTACGGGCTGCATAGGCGCGACGCAGCGTTGCGCTCCACCCATATCAATTTCGAATAGGTTTCCTATTCGGCACCGGTAGATTGCGTTTTGATCGTTTTGTGTGTAAAACTGTTGCCCTAAATTAAACGCTTTAATAATAGAATAGAAATAAAACGCGCCCTCTGTTGACATGAGCATCGGCCCGCACGGCCGAGTAGACGCGACTCCATATTTTATTAGCCGCTCACTCGTTACGTGTAAACAGTTAATTGTCATAGGCCAATTTGCTCTGACAGTTGAGCATACGCTCTCGTGTTCAAACATTAAGGCTATGTATAGCCTATGTATAATCTCTTCTTTTGAAAAATAACACAAGTAATTAAAACTTTATAAATGAAATATACCTCGTTTCGCTGTATAAATCGATGAATCTTTTGGTGTTTTCAAAATTATTGTTGATTAGAATAAAAATTTAGAATATAATTTAAAACTTATTTGTAAGATTCACTTAATTAGAAAATGTTCATGTCATAGGAGCAAAATATGCCATTATCTAGCTGTCTGCCTAAACTTAAATTAGTTAAACCAACATCTAACGTAAGCACGTTTTGTATTTCCTAACCACAAAATAACGGTATATTGACGACGAATTTCCGGCAACATCCTAAGACAATTAGTCAAAATAATTAAAAGACGCCAGTTCAAAGCGACGCCGTAACCCGGAAAACGCGAGTCGCCGTCCGACCGTCAGACCACATCAATGCCCCATCATCAATTACAAACTAGTACCAATTAGCGATAGTGCAGTGGCAAATCAAATTTAACCGGGCCCTGTTCTGCTAATTAGAGCTGCGGGCGCGGGCCTCCTGCGAACTAATCAGGTGGCTAAATAATGTACTCGTGACGACGTCGTTGGCGCTTGTGAGACAGACGTTATTAATTAACATCACTCGCCCGCCCCACCCCGCTCGGCGGCGCTGCGGTAAGCGGCGCCCTGCGCTCATCATATTGTGTTACTGCCACTCTCTTGTCGGGTACTGCGAAAACGGACAATGAAATGGCGTGGAGTATATAATAAAGCATGTGGATTGTAAAACTAAATTCTACCTGAACAGTAAATAAATTTTGCTTTGAGGGAATATCGTTGATCGTTCATTGACACTACTCAATAAGCTCGGTTAAACGTAAACCCGTTATTAAAGCTTATCATACGGTTTTACGGAAATCACATCATTACAGTCAATTACACCAGGTTGAACA
The DNA here is from genome assembly GCA_951394215.1 of Glyphodes perspectalis. NCBI lineage: Eukaryota > Metazoa > Arthropoda > Insecta > Lepidoptera > Crambidae > Glyphodes > Glyphodes perspectalis. The sequence continues at coordinate 5,961,505 of OX596202.1, forward strand.
TCTGAATATTAAAAAAAAGCAAAAAAATTGCTCAATATATTTGCGATATTTTCTTTGTGTATAATAATTTGTTAGCGCATTTCAAACGGAATTTAATTAACTCTACAGTTAAGTTGTAAATTTTTAATTGATTTTGTAATGAAATTAGGTCCACACAGATGGAGTCGCGGCAGCTAGCAGATTATAATCTTGAAATGATGGACGACTATGCGCTTGGCATTTTCTCATGCTGACATAATTCTTACTACCAAGTATCTAATAGGTTAAATGGTACAAGACAGTAACTTCCAGACCGTTTGTTCATGTGAAATAATATCATTATTACATGGCAAGAAAAACAGGTAGAAGATAAATTCAAGATGATATAAATAATGGTAGATACTCAGCCTACACATTCATAGTGCATTTAACAACTATTTGCTAATTTACATTAGACTGTTTGCTTAATAAATGTGCGTAACGTAAGCACGTGTAGTTTGTTTCGATCCTTAGGCAATGTATTAACTGCGCATATTTGTTCATCAGCTTTAGCAAACTATACTAGTTACTAAGTAAGTACTTAGACTCACTTACAGAGAAAGGTTATAGTTACTTAACACTTTAGTGACATAATCGTGGTCAATTTGAATACAATCAAACAGGTAGTTACAAACATGTCGAATGACATTATTTAAAATCAAATTGTCATTGCATAATTTATGTTTCAAATGCTTTTTATACATTATGCGTCTTATACGAGCTCATACGGTTTTATCATCAAAACACGTTTAATCTGCTAAGTGCAGATTAAACGTGTTTGTATGTTGATTGCTCAATTTTGCATATGTTTGATATTACAAAATTTTTCAATGACTCAAAACAGTTTGCAAATACATATATACCCAAACGTAATCAATGTATGTATGTATGTATGTATGCTAAAATAATAAGCTTAAAAATGTCACAAATACTTTAAAAGAAAAAAGTTTTAACGGTATTTGTGATATATTAAAATCTACTTTCTTATGCTCAGGCCTTTTAAGTAGATTTTAGGAAGCGTAAGAAGAACCTTATTCCGCATATTCCCGGGAACATATAAATGGGTTAAAATAATCCATTGTGTTAAATCACTGCAAATTAATATTACTGCATGCGTATAATACTTCAGCTGATAAAGTTGATCCGTTGTTAAACTTTGATTAAATAGCAAACATCTCATCATACAAACATATAAACGTTTACATCTATAATAATAAGTTCTTTCTTTTCCTCTTACAATGACTCCTGAACATTATACGTAAATAATTACAAATGGCCATTATTCCATCCCAGCATGTTACCGTGACGCGCCGGGCTACCCTTAAAGCCATATTATGGGCGCCCGTATGAGTCTATACGCCCCACACAGCCCCAAGTTGGCGATGAAGGCGTTACTTAATTGAATAAAGTTTCACTCATTTTCCAACACACCCATCAATTATACTGCTTTGTTTAAACGAGATAATTGTTATTGTATAGTGAGAATAAGAAAGAATTTAGCGTAAATTAGTTATACCATAAAATTGATAACAGCATAAAAGCTGTCAAAATACGAGTCAGGCGTGCAAACGATGGGTTCCGTGTAGTGTAGTGATTTCAGTTAGTTCTATTAATGCCGTTATTGACATCGAGTAAACATTTAACATATTAAAAAATAAAAAAATATCGACCTCTTTTAAATGAATTTAATTTTTATATATTGTTGTCAGAATAAATGTTCTGAAATGTTCACCTGTTTGTCTATAAGGTAAAGGTGAGTTAAATAGGTATATACCTGCCTACTGCCAAGACAGGCACATGGGACAACTTCACATTGAGTAATTGTATGGACATTTTACTAATAACGGATCAAATATTTAATAGGCTCTTAATTTTTACTTATGTTTACATCAATCTGCTGTTAATATTAATGTCAATAACAAAATATTTAAAATAAACAAGATCGATTAATAATAAACATGGATATCTAAGTGCCAATAACATATCGACTTTTAATGATTTTAATTTAAATATATTTAAATAGCAATATGGAAAAGTCTATAATTGGATTCCATTGTAATTATAAATACTGCGACGTGTCTTTTTTATTATTATTCTTATACTTGGTAATTTCAGTTTGTCATGATATGTCCTCTCTGCATACCCCGCAGGGAAGTGGCGTGAAGATTAGTTAGTTAAGTTATGTTATTTCGAAGATTATAGGTTGTTTATATCTCACTAGGGCAAAAGAACAGGAAAGGTTAGGTTTATAAGTAATGATTCTAAAAGGAATGATCTCGTTGAAGACTTTTACTTTCTTTCCTAAGGTTTAATTATTTAATTAAAAAAATTTAAACCTACCATAGGTCGCACATGTGTATTTTGTATCATAATATATTAGAACTGATTGAGGTTTCGATGAAGATAGGAAAATAATTTTCCAAATTATGGAAACAATATATATATTTTTTGATAAATTCATCAAACTACACTCAGATTTCTGTGATTGCTGAAATTAACGAATCGTGTTTTGAGTCCAAAGAGAAAGGCACTTTACACTGCCCAGGTCTGTCTAAAAGTTGCTTCGACATCAGAAACAAGTTTTCTTATTGTGAAGTCACGAGCACTAATAAAGGTTCGAGATTAAAGGTACGAGAAGTTGCTAATTAAGTGTTTATTACGCGAATCCTAATAGTCGAGCGAGGTGGATGCTAACTAATCCTCTTGCTTTAATGAGGAGGACTTTGTGTACTAGGTTGCGTCTCATTTGGATAGATGATGAGAGCTAAGAAGATTTAGCTGGTAATTTTATTTTAGTTTTTATTTTTTACAAAATTGGTCAGAGTATCCCCTTGTTGGGATTTTGCAACTACTAACTATTGATGTGTTGTAGCATTTTTTAATCATCTATATGTACTCGCCATCTACATCTAAAATAGTTTTATGGAGTACAGACAATTCGATTAAGCGAGATTAGGTTGATTTTTGTAAGCGATCAAGTGGATTACACGAGGATGTTGACTGCCTTAAATGTCTCTTTTTGGTGTTTAATCTCGTCCGAATTGAAGTTTATCGCTGCTAATTCCATTAAGCGATGCCTATAAATAGTCAATTTCTCAGAAGCAATGCCAAGCAGTTATGTCACGCCGAATCAAACCACGAACGACAAGAAAAACAAGCGTCTTTCCTCTATCAACATTATTGTACCACATTTGTGTTAGCCGTCAATGGAAAGCTTCAGCGGGTGACGTCTGTCGCGTCGCGTCGTCGCCGGCAGCGTCAGAACATGTCGCACGATGTCGCCGCAGTCTTGTGTACACGGGCCAATCTTGTCGCGCGTGTAGTCTTTGTTACGTTAAATTGATACCGGCGGCTTCTTAATTGGACGGTCTTGACTAGTGATGCCGTTAGTTGAGTCGCTTTTGAGTAAAAAAGTTGGACTTCTGCCGTCCATGAGTGGATGCATAGTAACTGTTCAATTTTACTGGTCGTCTATGATTGGATAGCCGTTTGTAAGTAACGTGAATTTTGATAACATGTTTCAGATTAATATTTTTCCCAAGTTTTTGATCAGGATGAAAATAAAAATATTATTAACATCATCATTACCATTATCGTTAAGTCATCGGCTATTATTTTAATAGTGGCAGTGTATAAGTAGATTGTGATTTTATGGACAATTAATGTAGCTATTTGGTTAATGCTGTACTCGGGACACTATTTTGAAACACATAAAATAATATTGATTATTTTAAGCTTTCATACATTGATCTAATTGAAGAGGTGTTAGTATATTTATGACGAACATCACCTTTCCGTTAGCAATAACAATTTAATACCCTGCATCATTGGTTTCAGCTAATGCTTTATCAAGTTTCATCAGCGTGTTTTAATACCACAGGGCGAGGTGACGTATCGAGGGTGATCAATCCGCGGAGCAGCCGTCAGCTGGAGCTGAGCAAATGCGTGCGGAGATTTACTGCCCGGGACATGTGCGGCGTCCACCAGGGCTGACAAACCTTTTACATCATCCATGACACAAGTTACAGGCAGGATTGATAACTGAAGTATTTTATATAGTAGAAGGAAGTAAGGAAATAATTACTATACTATATTATTAAATGTGAACAAATTGAAAGTAACTCTGTATGTCTGTCTGCCTGGTGGCCTTCTTTGGTGTCTGTTCGATGCGTTATGCGTTTGTATGCTAAGGAATTTTTGTCCTTTGTCCCATGTTGGTCTGGGACTTGGCCCATTTTGATCTGGGACCAAAAAAAAGAATGTGCCAACTGTGGTTCTTGCCTAGCATGTCGTAAAAGGCGACTAATGGTTTACGGGCTTTTGGGGATGTGACTGTGTAGGGACGAGCTAGCCACTTGTCACTCCTTTTTCACAGCTTACCATCCAATCCAGCCCACTGTCCCATGTTGGTCTGGGACTTAAAAAGAATATGCCAACTGTGGTTCATGCCTAGCATGTCGTAAAAGGCGACTAATGGTATATAGGGTTTTGGGTGTGTGATTGTGTAGGCGACAGGTTAGCCGCTTGTCACTGCTTTTTCACAATTTTCCATCTAACCCAGCCCGGCTTTATTTTTGGCTGAATGTGGTTGAAGGGGCATGCTGCCCCTTTGACTCTGCCTACCCCTTCGGGGATTATGGGCGTGATGTATGTATGTATGTATGTATCCTAAGGAAGAATATTGGCTACTTTTTTTATCCTGGAAAGATTGATTGAACCCTTGGGAACGCGGGATAGAGCCAGCAGACCGTTTTTCATGCGGACGGAGTGGAGGGCATAAGCTAGTAAATAATAAATTGTTTACACTAGCACACCAATTTTTTAGCTCTCAGTTTTATATACACCATATACCGAATACAATTACTTAAATACATTGATTATCATCTGAGCCGAGGTCGAGCCCCATAGGGGGCGCCCTCAGGCTGTTGCCTTAATTTTAGGGGTTAGAGTTTCCCGCTCCCCCGCCAGCCCGGTAGGTAGTAAAGGCCACCTACGGCCAACCACCGACGTCCTCTCAAAAAAAAAAAAAAATACGAGAACTAATGACCGCGTGCAATACACGAACATTTACCCCTAGCGGTATTTGAGCCCGCGGCTTAAGGTTTCGAGGCCATGCTCTAGGCATGCTCTAGACTAGGCGAAGCGGTCAGTATACAATATGTACCAAACATGTCAAGAAAAGGCGTACGTTTAAAACCTCCATGATACTACAAGTGCCAGGTCGTGATGACGTATAGGGAGGCTGGCACTGAGCAAATATCTGCGTGCTGCGGTGATTTACCGTTCGGGACATAATATTGCTTCCATTAGGGCTGCCATCTGTAGCATCAACGCTGAAACTCACTTTTTATCCTACAAGCTAGCCTGTAGCTTCCACTGCAGTAGTACTGTACTAATAACTGTGTCTAAGAATTAGGTTTGTATTCTGTGATGATATTTTAATCCGGAATTTAATATACTGTGTGCAAATTCTACCTAAAAGGCTATGGTTTTCAGTTTCATCAGTTATTTTCTTAAACGGGGGTACAAGACAAATGTTACAGAGTACAGCTTTTTTTAGGGACCTTGTATTAGATAAATCTTCATGTTCAGCCCTAGAACGTAAGGCACATTTCACGTCGCCCGCAGAGCCTCTAAATTGGCCTGATGAATGCTCTCGCATACTGCACCGATGTGGTCAAGTCTATGACGAAAATTGAGCTCAGTTATGATTTCAATAAACCAGAATGAAAGACAATAGTGTATAAAGAAACAATTAATTACCCGGTCGAGGTGAAGTTTTTATAGTTTAGACACTAGAATATTGGATCAGAACTGTGAAACTGCCAATTCACTTTGGGTTTAGCTGCAAAGCAAGTTGTACGTGATTGACATACACTCGACCAACTCAGAAAACGGCACCTCTTTACTGTTAATTTCAATTAATTAACAGGCAAAAATTAACACTTAACGTTCACTCAAATTTATTACTTTTCCAGAACTTCGAAGACAAAGCCCACTGCCAATTAGTAGATACGAAAGAAAACAACAATAAAAATTAAACAGTAAATAGATAAATTGTATAATGAAGAATTAATTAAAGATTTACAAGCTTACCAGTTACGAGTAAATTGTTCATTTCCCCACGTTTATTGCGCGGAAGTCAATTTACGTTTGTTAGAGCAATGTAGATCACGATAATGATATTGTTAATAAAACTGCGAGATGTCTACATTACAATTAATTTGTTACAACAACATTCTACTTCCGTTAAAATGTAATTATCGAATAATTCGACCATACTAGTTTTGGAGAGATTAATTAACAACGGATTTCGTATTTGCCATCGCGCTTAAGGATGATAATAATAATTATAAGAAGGTATGCTGGAATGGTTGCGGATTTAAAAAAAATAAAAGTGTTACCGTTAAATTTAGAACAAACCAACGATAACGGAATTTTACCGTCAATTAAAATTTCATAAAAAACAAACAAGTTTATACATATTATACAAGCCATTATATTAATTAGTCTATTTGTAGATCAAGGATAATGAGTATACTCGCATTATACAGCAGGCAGAAGAGCGTAGCGCAACGATGTTCAGGCAAAGCAGATTGATTGACATTAATTGGTAGGTATGTACGAGTAATTAGAATTTATAGATGTCTTACCGAACCAATAAATTCATTAGGCAATATTCTCTTTAGATCTGACACAATTACATTTTGTATGCAGACTTCTGAACTAGCTCAATTGCTCGTAACATTTGCCTAATTGGCGGTAACAGATTTTGAAATGTCCAATAAAATTTCAGTTCTCGATGGTCACCAGGGCCGGACTGGACGTAATCGAGTTGAGTGAAGATTAAGCTTGGTCTCTAGTTTGTAACCGGACGGCCGGTTTTAGTTTCGTAGACGGCGGGCCTCGGCTGGACGAAGACACAAACGAAATTAATCGAAGTCATACGCCCGGCGTAATCCAATCCCAGCCTAAACCATAGGTCGGTGAGGGAACAAAGTTCAAACGCGTAAATTTTGAACAATGTAATTCTGCGGGCATTGACCTCTAAACAACATTTGTAAATACTGGTATTTATTGTGTATTATACCTACTGTATACTCCTGTTTCAATATTTAAAATAATGAGTGGTAATTTTTCTCTTTGATAATAAATATACTCTCATACTAACTTTATATGTATACCATTATATTTTACCTTGAAGGTATATAAAATTACGGTAATACGTTATTAAATAAATATATGTATATATAAAAATTCTTCAAATTACATATACAATCCAAAGGATTTTTAAGGCTACTTTAACTTAAAAGCTAAAAGTACGTTACGTTAAATTTACGTACTTAGAAAACTATTGTATTTCTGAATCACAACATTATAATGAATAGCATGTTTTTTTAACATATCAGACCATCTCTTTTGTAGTTGGCCCATTAGTTATAAAGATTCGCAGTAAAGTTTTCCTCATTTTCACTATTTACACCCATTTCTATCATATCATACAAAAAAACCCGCTCATTATCGTCCAACTCTCGCGTTAGTTAGTGTATCTTTAAAATCTCCAGCCTTTGGCGTCCCGCGGCGTAGTTTGGCGACATCAATTTACGTACAATGTCAATTTGTGCACGAGGATCGCCCGAGTCCGGGACACAGGGCCTCATTAGGGGCGAGCGGTCGCAATTAAACCGTGCGTCTTTTGCGCCTTAACGACCGGCCAAATTGGACGCCGAGCCCGCCCCTGGCTGGCCTTTAATAAATATACGTTTCGACATCGCGTAATAAATATGTTCCGTGATAATACAGTTTTACGGAACTGCGGTGTGCACGACTCTGCGCGTTAATTAATACAAAACAATTTAATAAATAAATCGGGGAGAATGGTAATTGAAAAAGGCGGGCTTGAATTGAAGGCTGATTTTAATGATAGTTGGATTTTTAATAATCTTCGACTTTTGGTAATAAATTGGTTAATTAACGTAATTCCGGCTTTAACATCTCATTCATCGCAAAACTCCGGACAAACAAAACTAAATTACTAAAGACCTATAACATAACAAACTATTTTATGTAAACTTTCCGGATTTTTTCAACATTAAAATGAAAATATATTTATTGTGCCAACAAAATTGCATTACGGTACGGTTAAGGTGAGACTGACCTCCATACTAGGCCTGCCTTATGGACATAGTAGTATAACAGCAATGTATTGACCAGCTATGTATAAACAATGACAGTCAAAAAGTTGTCAAAGCGATTAAATTTCCGCCAACTTGTATATTTAGAATACGTGGACTGCTCTATGGGGAAATTTTGTCTGCGGTCGCCGTTTACGGGGGTCCTTGTTCCCTGCTGATGTAGACTAAACAAAGTGTAGCGTGAATTCGATTCGGACTTATCAACTTTAACTTTAATAGTTAGAACATACAGACGTGTTTATACTTCTAAAAACATGTTTATTTATTCAATAGTCATAATTTTGTTTGCCTTATACTTATGAAGCGCATTAGGACAAAAATAAAACTGGTCACTAAAAAACTATAAAAAAGTATTGACTAGCTAGCCCGTCCTTTACAAACTTATAAACCTAATACGCTTTTCACGACATGTTAGCCAAGGAACATCCTTTTAACAACAGGGGACACAAATCTTGCAGTCGTCAAATCACATCGCAGCATATTCACAAAACTTGAGCGTTGACAAATAAAATCTAAAAGTGTATCCCGTAATAATCCCAAACAAGTTGAGCAAAGTTCGCAGGAGAGCATTAGCAAGCGTGGGAGTAAGGAGTCGGTCTACAAGGGCGCCTCGTTAGTCGCGCGGCTGATTGCCGATGGGCGGCGATTGCCCCGATTCATAACTACCGCCTCGTGCCGATAGTGCCGTAACCTGCAGTGACTTCACTGTAGGCTAAATATTGTGAAAAACGAAAGGACTTGAGTATTGTCTGAGCCATATACTTTTTAGCAGACGAAGAAATTGTTAATACTAACTTGGTGATAACTCCGAATGGATTGAGGCGGTTCTACAAGGGCGGCTCGTTAGTCGCATAGCTGATTGCCGATGGGCGGCGATTGCCTCGATTCATAACTACCGGCTCGTGCCGATAGTGCCGTAACCTGCAGTGACTTCACTGTAGCCTAAATATTTTAAAGATCTTGTTGGAATTGAGGATTGTCGTAGCGAAGCGAAAATTGAAAAAGTGCTTACGTATTTCTTTTATTCAGCAAACTAAAAATTATAAAGATACAGCGCGTTAAAGAACCGAGTGACGTCATTAGGTGCGTAACATTTTATCGTCCTAGTGACGTAAAGCGCCCCATTTCAGATCTTTGAAGCACAATATCTTTGTAATTTTTCTAATATTAGATAAAGCAAAAAAATACGTACCTATTCAATAGTTTTTAATAATCTAACTTACTTTTTTTTCTTAAAATAACCCAATTTGAGGACCACCGATTTGTAAAAAAAGAAAACATCTTGTTTGAATCTAATAATTTTTTTAATTAAATTTTTTCGGTTATTATAATCTAATCCAATGTCAGTAAACGCATAATTGTCTCTAATTGTAGTAAAGATTTCCTTTAGCGAATGCTTCAGCCAACAAGTGTTAGTGAGAGTAAGAAGCGGGCATTAGACAGGGGCAGCTCGTTAGCGGCGCCGCTGATTGCCGATTGAGCGGCAATTGCCTTGATTGACGGAGCCGCGCGCCCTAACGAACCGCGCCGCTGCCGCTGGACGTGCCGCGTGTGTCGAGCCGGCTGTGACGCTGTAGAGACTTTTAGCGATGGATCGGACTAGAAAAATAGTCCAGACCTAGCGAATATGCGTTAAAAGTAGACTATAGATGTGCTAGAGCTAAAAAAACGTGCGATGAGGTCAAATTTGCATAGCCAGTTTTAAATGCTCAATTATAGACACTTGTGTAAAGGTTTGAAAACATTACTCCTTCTAAAACTTGCTTTCATTGATGTAAAAGCTTCATTCAACGAGGGTTAGTGTAAGTAAGAAGCGGGCATTAGACAGGGGCAGCTCGTTAGCGGCGCCGCTGATTGCCGATTGAGCGGCAATTGCCTTGATTGACGGAGCCATGCGCCCTAACGAACCGCGCCGCTGTCCGTCGGACGTGCCGCGTGTGTGAACTCTTTTTAGTCTACCTAAGTGCAGAAAATATTAATTTCATGCCCTATAAAAAATAGGTCATTCGATAAAGTTGATGTTAACACCCAATATGTTTAAATATTGTTAATGCATCCAATTCAAGTCGAATGGTAATGTATAATGGTATAATACCAACGAATGGTATAATTATTTATTATCTTACTGAATAACAGCATTTTTCGCTTGGTACACAAAAGTCGCCATTTGTAATGATGTAAGTATGCAGATCTTTAAGAGTATAACTAGCCAAGTATAGCAGCTCAGTCATATTATTTAAATTCCGTTACGGTATAAATACAATTCACTGTTAGGATGTCAATCTTTCATCTAATCTTATATCTTGAGCCATCACATCTCTGAATTCGTAACCAGATCAAAAACGCTATAGATTTCCATGAATAGTTTTGACTGCGTGTTTGATGATTTTTATATTTGGTAATTAATCTGGCCCATTCGCAATGCGTATTCGTTAGATTAGCTCAGGCTCAATCCGATAGCATACAGATACTAAGATGGCAGCCCTGTTTGATTCAAATAGTCCGACTGACGTCGAATTCCCGAGGTGTTTGGTTCATTTACACACAGACGAGACATTGTATGGGAACGCTCTGGATACACGTAAACACGTCGTCTACACAGAGGTATTAATGTCTTCATCCAGACAATAGACGCGCTATAAATCATTATAAAACTCGAATTAAGGCAGCTTAATGTTTATATAACGCTTCCGCTTATATGGCCTCATACACGGCGCGTAACACCTCCATCTAATTTCGTGCGTACACAGTAATCAGCAGCACGAAACATCATCAGCGTCTTTGTGGAGCGAGACCGCAATCCATCATATCGGGACAAAAGGCGGCGGATAAACGCGCCAGTTGTTTGCGTGAGTGAGCGTTAATTTCGTTAAGGAGTCTCAATCAGGGAAGGCGTGTAAGTAAAGTCGGCGGGCGGCCGCCGCGGGAGCGATTCGAGCGAATTACCGTACCTGGAGGCGCGGGGGACGACTCGTTAGTTGTTGTTTGCCGAGTGACGCGGGTCAATCAGCAGAGACATGCACGGAACCGCACTTCTTCATCCCCCTGTCGCCCCGCACCTGCCCGGCCCCTCTCGTTAGCCGCGCCGTCTCTGTCAACTGTGAGACGAGCTTTATCGAATCTACGACGCACGAGCCACGCCGCGGTCGGCCCACTCTTCGCTCCAGTTTGGCTCACAACCGCCGGTAAACAAGGGAAATCAGTGCAAAACGAATTGGTATGAACGCTGAACACGGGTCGGATGTCGCGGGGATATTCGCTCGCGTGATGATAGGTGAATCACTGTGTAATTATAAGGGCACATATACACGTTTTACTCATGTCGTACTATTCAAGATAATGTCGCATTTTATATAAAAATAATATATAAATAACGTGGACCTTTAGAGACCTCTAGAGTTGGTAAAGTAGTACCGAGAGCCTTTCACCGCGCTCTGAATTTTCGTCTGTTTATAAAATTTATAAAATAACGAAAACTTTAATAATTATGTGGTATAAGTATGTTACTCAAACTTTAATCTCGTTTTGATGGAGCTTGAGGTTGCGTGTTGGTGAGAGAAAGCTACTTACGTATGGTATCAGTCCCGAGTTTAATGATTCTGAGAAAACTATTGTTTTACTAGAAGATCCCGACGTGGCCGCGCGTAGCTTTATTTCGATATTTTAGCAAGATACTTTTTTGACTGTACCAACTTTTGCCATAAAGCATACACACATAACATCACTCCGCAATTTTCGAATAGGCAGGTAGAGTCCGAGAGTCCCAACCCCCAATCCACATCCAGGTAAAAATAAAATTAAGTTGGATAAATGAAAAATTGTGAAAAAGCAGTGACAAGTGGCTAGGTTGTCCTGCAACCAACACTCGATACACCATTAGTCGCCTGTTACTACATGCTCGTCAATGAGCACAGTTGCTACAATATTTTTGAGTCCTAGACCAACATTTGACACTGTGTCCCATAAAAAAAAGGTTAAAATGTTACCCCTTCGGGGATTGCAGGCTTATGTTTGTAAAGAGACATGATGGTATGTATGTGTGTATGTAAATTTTTTCGCGCTAATCTAGCGGTGTGGTGGAGCCTTAAGCGGGCTCGCGGGGCGACGCGGTCGGTAATTGTGTGGAATGCCGTGCGTTCGGCTAATTAATGCGAGGGCGCGGGCGAGCAGCTGCGGTCCACGTGGCGCCCGCCCCGTACGCAGACGCGTACCCTAGTCCGTACCTGCCCGTTCGCTTCCAGACGCATTGTACCGAGTCCGTACCTGCCCGTTCGATTCCATTTAGTCAAATATCTGTTTAGGCGGAACTGTTTTAAAGCTCACGGCCCGGATTCGGATGGAGGATCTTTTGTTAAGACTGTCTCAAAATGTGCCTTACTTTTTAAGTCAACACTTTTGTTAGCTGAGATAAAGTCCTAATTCTTATTATGGATGGATTTGTTACAGATGTGAGACCCATATAGTGTGCTGTGGCGACATCTAAAGACAAATTTTAACTGACATTGTAGTTTCAGCAAGTCAACAGATGACATTGATTGACCTGATGACATCACGCATAGGTACTACAACGCGATGACGAAGTTATTCTCACCGCAAGTTAAGCGGACCAAGGCGGTTAATTGCACCTTAGTCCCCAAGCTGTCAGTCAACACCAAGCTTGTGTTGTTGTGTTCTTCTTAAATTGGTGATCCCGACGTGATATGCCGAAGTTTAGGTACATCTGTCTACTACACCTTAGTACTTGTGCAACTAGTTAGAAATTGCAGATATGTCATGGTAAATATCGTCTGGTTCAATCAAAAGGTCATTTTGATTGACCGCCAAAAGGTCATCACTTCAATCTGGTCTATGTCGAATAGCCGACGTTTATCTTGATGAGATCGTCTATACCATGCATAGGCCTTCGCGTTAGCATGACGTGTATCACAGATCATAATCGACGATGTGAAAGGACTCAAAATATTTACCATAGTGACGCATAGTAAAAAAAAAACACAAATTGGTCTATCATTTCGAAAAAAAAAACAAATTACGATTTGAACGTTTATGATGTCTAATTAAGGTCAAACAAATTTAGTTTAGATGAGACAAACGACGTTGTTTTAATAATGGCCATTAATGACTGTCTATTTTATATTCAAAGCTCTTTTCTGTAATGTATTTTCTATTTAAAAAGTTTTTTGTAGATAGTTATTCTAGAAATGAATGTACTACATCTTACACTTACCTACCTATACAAAACATAACAAGTCCTAAGGAGTTCATGCATTTTATTCTATAACCTGAGCAAACAAAGTTTACCATATATGTATATTGATTTACATAACACCAAATGTATGGGGCAATGATACGTAATTTGTTTTTTTAACATTTTATAAAGGTATTCAATTAATTTTATATGTACAACAAGTTTTACATTTTTGGAAACTATTTTACTTCAAACAATACCAACATAGTACCTACTTTTTATCCTGTAGATAGTCAATTCTCTTTTAATTACGCAACACTATTCTAGAATTAAACTGTTGTTACAATATTTGTAGCAAGGTAGCAACAGTTTAATTTTATAATAATATCGAATGACCTCAGAAGATAAGTCATAATTCAGTTTCATTGTTGATGAAGATTTTAAAAATTAAAATTAATTCGGATAAATTTAAGTTACAGAACTCGTGCGATCAACTTATAATTTAATGTTATGAAGTTATTGTACACCATTCCGTAATCCGTATCAATTAAGTCTATGGTTAACGTTCATAACTTGAATAGACCACGTCGCAGGATAATTGGTTGCGAGGTTTCTTACGATTCAACGAGTCGAATGCTTAGAATATCACAAATGAATTGCTAATTCGCATTCTATTATACAATATACAACATACAACACTTAATGGATATTCATAACTTTGCAGAGGCATAAAATCTCCATAATCGTTGACATAGCCGTAACGAAACTATTGGCGGTAACGGACGGTATAGAAACAAGGAAACATTAATGAATTTCACTGAAAACTATTTCTATATCCTTATGATATATAGGATGTGAATTGTGAATTTATATTTATAGATATAATGTTTGTTATTTAGTATTATGTGGTTAACTATTATATGGGTAAGGATACATTTATAGTACGTGACAAAATAAAATCTAAGAAGTAAATATTACACGAAATTACATTACTTTCGAATGTGCTATATACTTTTTCTAATTTTACAGAGTAGATAATAGTTTTAACAGTTTTAAGACGTATTAATAATACTGGCCTTATATCTAATATTGCGTATCGCTAACAGACTTTGTATTCGTATAAAAAATCACACTTAAGTGTTTCTATTAACACTTTGTTATATAGCTATTATTGGAACTAACAATAGTAACAGTTTAATTGATCTTAAACAATTCACGGCTCCTATCTAAAGCGAAACCATGCCAGTACGCCAACAAAACATTAATTGCTATATGTGTTTCTCTAAAAACATTGTTACCTACGTCCTAAATTAATCCTTAGCGTCTTTAACGAGACCAATTTAGCCGGTCTGGGAGACGCCGCGAATCGTTCGTTGTGTGCAAAACTCTGTGCTTTTTGTTCAGATCTCAGGTAGAAAATACGGTTCAAAGCATTTTCATAACAATGCGCCTGCGGCTTTCTCGGTATACTTTTTTGGGCGTTCGATGCGTTTGACAGACAAGCTATTGTCATCGTAAGATGATGGCCTAAAAAGTGAGCCTTTTATCGATGATCAGTGGGAAAGATCGATCGTGCCGACTTCTACACCGAATTCCGCGCCGTAACAGGCACTAATTAGGGAACCTCGAGCGCAGAGGGTTAGCCTAATTGAATTTAGTTGATTAAATTAGATGAGTAGCTTGCAAAAACTGCAGCCTAGTTAGAAGGTTACTTCACATGCGAGAATTGTTGCTTTCAACCATGGTGGCCGGGGTCATTTAATCAGTTTACAAATGAACTTCTAAATGCTATTCAAACTCCAGCTAATTTAAGAAAAAATCAAAGCTCATTTAATCATATTGAATAAAATATTTTATTTATTTATTTATATTTAAATATTCTTGGACTACTTTATTTTCATCTTCTCGTTATTTCAGACTTTCATGAGATGATGAAAGGTTATGATAAAAATATTCAATGTCTTGTGATTCAAGTTGCGCGTGACGTCACATGTAGTTACAATGTTATCTTACAAATGACGTCGCTAGCCCCCACTCCAAAACTTTGATGCTCTTTATCTTTGTAATTTTTTGATATTTAATTGTATAATCTAATTGACGGACTAAATAGAATAATAGTTTTTTGACCCAGTATTATGCCCTATTCGGCGACATTTTAGATTTAATAGAGAAAACACCTGTTTATTATTGAAAATTTGAGAGATGGTTAAACGCTGCTCGATGGATTCCGACTTGCAAGTCCCCTGGTAAATCCTCCAAGATCTCACTAGGACCACTTTCATCGAAAAAAAATATTGTAAGAGACTCACCTCGTGTAGTCGTTTTTGCATAGTATCATTCCGCCTTTGAAGTAGAAGGACCTGCCCATGTCCGCTAGCGCTGACCCGCAACACGTGCACTTGAGGCAGCCGTGGTGCCAGTATCTGTCGAGGGCGTGCAGCAGGAACCGCTCGACGATCTTGCCGCCGCAGCCTGCGCATTCCTTCAGCGCTGGATTGTTGTTGTTGTGCGGATAGTCGTGGCCGTTCGCCGCGAACGCCGCTTCGGGTGACGGCGGGTGCGGTGAGCTCAGCTCCGCGTACCCGTGGTAGTGCGGGTTCATGCTCAACGCGCTCGCTGCCAGCTTGACGGTTGGAGCGGGGACCGCTCGCGCCGACCACCACGACTACACGCCCTGTTGACAAACGGAATTGACTAGTTAGTTTCAATTGCAAATACAATCAGCATTAGAGTTTTTTTACTATATGAATGTGCGATATTCTAGATATTTTGGGTAAATAAATGTTTTTACTGATTTTAACTTAAAAATAAAGCATATGATGAAACGATACAATTATTATAATTATTGAACAGCTTTTTAACTGCTTGCATTAACAGATTGTACCTGGAAAAAAATAAGATTTAGCGCGTTGAAACGGAGAGGCTGACCCTACAAATTAACTTTTCTTGGACAGCGCGATGGATTCGGGCATAGGCTTGCGGGCGGCCGCGCTTATAAAATTTTCCAATTAGCAATTTCATACAATTAGGAGGGCGGCAGGGGCATGGGGGGAGGGGGATCCGCGGGCGGGGGTGAGCAGTGCGTCAACCCGATCCAATTAGCTCGCGGCCGGCGGAGCGGCGGGACGCCGCCGGAGCGGCCCTGTCGCCATAAAACTTAATTAAACGTTTTAAAACAAGTATTCATTAAAGAATAATCAAGCTTATGTAGTCATAAATAACCGGATTGTCCCGCGCGGAACGGGTGCCGTAATTAAGACTGCACAGAGTTGATCAAACGCACTGATTTGAAACTACCCTTCATTAAGAGAGCGCGAGTGGGCCCGGGCTTCCGCTGCGGTGCAGAAACTAATTAAGAATAACGGACGCTTTAAAAGCGTAATTAATTTAGATTGTAATTCTATTTCTCCGAGAGTAAAGTAGACAATTATTTCAGTAGCCCTTTCTTTTGGAACGATTTGCTCTGCTGAATGTAATTTGCTTAATTTCTGTGTCTGACATAATAAAAGGGTTGTAGTTACGTCTGGATTAATTTATTGTTGAATGAAATGGGAATCAACTAATTGTCAAAAGTAGTTACAAACATTTGGACACAGCGGGGTAGTATATCTCATTCAACGAGATGATAAATGCTTAAATACTGGAAAGCCACTTGAGCAAACCTACTTACTCCACGTTTTCTCATGCAAGCTTTGTTCGGAAGACGTGAAATAGCGTAGTAGGTCAGCGTTCATGAGTGTGAGTCAGGCTAGCCGGTATCATTGCTGCAGTGAACATAGTACCCGCTAGCCCTATGATAGCTGATGACATCTAGGACCGATATAGACCAAATTTAACAGCAGCTACATAGCATAACAGTATCAGAAGCAGACAAGCCCAATCAAAGACTGCAGTACGCTCACAGTTTATCTCCAAGATCTGCATTTAGGCTTGCAACATCGCTATCGGGCTCAAGTTCACGAAGCGGTATAAAAGTTTCACGTACGGAGCGTGTGGAAAGCCATTACACTTGTTGTCGGGCATGTCTAATAAAGGCCGCAAGGGCCGATCCTGGCGTGTAAACACCCGTTGCGTGTCTACTAATGAGCGGCGTCGCGTGCGCACCTATCGCTGTTCGTTAAATCGCACCGGACGGTTCGGGACCTAATGTCTTTGTTTTGTAGATTTCGCCAACTTTCAACCGGACGATAGTTACGGTGGACCGATAAGATCATCGGACAATAATCGCCGGTTGCTAGTTTCGTAGTAATGGTGTTTTGACTGTTAGATAGCGATATGCATGTAATAGCGTTTCGTTGTCTATTCTTCAAGTGGGCCGAAATCTTAGTCTGTTTGCTGAATAACGCTAAACTAGCGATAAGATTAATACAATAAATGGAAAAATTTAAAGATTTTTGTTAAGATTGCCCATATAAAAAAGTATATCGCAACGTTTGTTACGTTAGCTTCGCAAGATTCAGAAAACGGTTGTTTTTTTTATAGCAATAACGGCGCTTGCTTTTACCTACAAGCCAAAAGAGAGAGTGATTGTCAGTCGCAGTTTTGTCAAACTATGTATTGTGTTAATGGATGGACTCCAATGTAACAAACAAGAAAACCAATTAAAACTATTTTTGGTAAAGTAAGTATAAACGGACAGTTTAGAAAGCCATGATGCAATTATAGTTGACCTTTCCGACAACTAGCGTCAACTTTGTAGCACAATGTATTAGCTCCCTTTGTAAAGATTGCATTTTCAGGCCATAAAGCATGAATGGTTGAAAGAGTGAGCCTTACGAGATGTGTGGGCTAGGCAATAAATATTTTAAGCAGTAAAAGTCTGAGATCATAAAAGTACATCAACCTACGTTAGCGTATCAGAAAGGCCGAGTACCCACGGGTCGGTGTTCTATTTCAGGAAAGAGTTTAGTGTGTCGTCATCACTGTTTTAAGCGAGGCTAGTGTGATCACAGCCTAAACTCATTTAATTGGAATCGAGGAACCGGCGATGACAAATGAATATCGTTCGCACAAACAATCGATAATCTATCAACGGCACTCGATTCTCACGCGTACCTGGATCAGTAACAGATCTTGATCGATGTCGGACATCCGTCGGCCAACTGTTGATCGTAGCGAGTGTTGTTACATATTGTAAACACTGTATCTTGTAATGCTACAATTCGTTACTGTACGCGAAACACGATGACACGCACACAATACCTAGTGATAGGAGGTTAACTTATCTTTATTGATAACGATAATTTCATTATAATAATAAAATAACTTGGTGTTATGATTTTCGGTATGTTGTGATGTAATTGCTAAGTAACTTTTAATGAAATTAATATTTTTCACAGTGTTTTGAAACAACATTGATCTCGCCAGCTTTGATCTCTTTTTCCTTGATTCAAATGGTGAATTTACTAGACGCAGTTTAAGTAGCGACAAACTCAAACTCATACTCAAAATAACTTTATTTACGTCAAGTAATAGGTACCTATAGAATAGAACAATTTGAATCTACCACCGGTTCGGAATGTCGCATCTACCGAGAAAAAACCGGTAAGAAACAAGATAATTAGTCTACTATTTTATCTGACAAAACCTTCCTTCACTTTAATGTTTGATGGATTTAATTGCTAATATAACGCATATGTCGAGACACAGTAAACTTTAACAATAATTGCCATGTTTAAAAAAAAAGGAAATAGATCGCCACGAAAATTATGCAACCTCACTTTACAATTCATTGTCCATAAATAAAAAATAATAATGTCAGCTTACAGGGCACGAAACGAAATTGTGCATAATTACTCAAACTTATGTCTGTTTGAGTCCAAATGGGAGCATAGAAGGGAAAATGGTTCTTGTTATGTGGGGTTAAGGTTTAGTTTGTATGTAAAAGTGATTCCGGTGCGTGTTTAGGCTCGCGGGGGAGGCCTGAGAACATAGCAGGTGGCGTTTTCATTATTCAAGCCCCATTGATTGGATACTTTGTTGCCGTTTAAAAATCTTATTAGCAACCGGCCGACAACAAAACGGGGCGATGAGCCCACTCCTGCCCCTTATTTACCTGCTAAGTGATTTTTTTTTCAATTACAACGATGAACTGCAGATTCGAATGTTAAGTGCGAAACTGTAAGTCATCTTGTTAGTATTTTATTTCCTTCTTCCTCCTTAGGGCAAGTATTTGTCAGCAATAAGCGCGATGAGTCCACGAAAATTGAACTAACTGCATTTCGATGAAGGTTTTCATTGTTAAATGATATTTGGGGCTTTGTTATGAATAGCTGCTTCATTGACGAGTGTTTTTGTGAAGTTTCTCAAAAGTTTTTGTCTATGAATAGTTCCCGATTAGCGTAAATGGATGTGCTATTCACTCCAAAGAAAAGTGGTTATATACACAAACGTAAAACAATAAATGTAATAATTTTAAACCTTTGGTCCTAATACTTTACAGAAATAAATAGGCGATGAGCTACCTACATTAGAGCTCATTACTGTATTTCACATTTTTTTTTATTGAACCTAATTAGATTTTTTTCTGAACAATTAAATAAGAGCTTATCGTTCCTCGAAATCTGTACTCCCTTTTGAAGATTGCTAATGAGATGGTATACATTATATAGTAAGTAAAATTGTTAGTAATAAATAATGCTAATTAAGCGTGTTTTGAGCTGTGCTTGAGTGTAAGTAAGGGTGATAACTCAAACCTTACCGGTCACTTGTTTTTAACTGTTGGGATACCCCCGGTACGTCCCTGCGCGCCGCGAATAACGTAATTAAGGCGAAACCGCCGGCAAAATTAAACGCGAAAACGGAATGAGAATGTGAGCCTAATTAGAGTCGGGAGGGGGGAAGACGTTGCATCGCCCCTCGGCGGAGCGCGCAGACTTGCGATAGTGCCCGTCGGATATCGGGACAGATAAGCAGGTGGCGCTTTGCATATTCAATCGACAAATTTTGACAGAAGTTGCGATAAAGATTTGCAATTGCCACACTTAAACCTCGGTCATCTTTTAAAAATTCTTACATGGCGATCTAGTGGAACACAAAGAAATATTTTTTGTTTTTTAATAAAAGGTAATCTAAGTGTAATTTAGTTTGGATGACTTTTGATTGCTTATTATTATTGCCTACTAATAAATACTGCCTGTAAAAAATAAGAATTCCTTTCTTTTCATTTTGCCTTCTGAATTCTATTTGTCAAAGCATTAATAAAATATTTTAGGACGTGGGTTATGATCACTGCCATTGCTCGTTTAAACGGTTGTATATGATCAGAGTTGATGATGACTGACATATCAGTGATTGTCATTTGACAAACTGAGTTGACATTGCAAGCAGCAGCATAAAATGTTTCGTTACGTCACGACGCTGTGTGGGCTGAGCAACATATCGCGACGCTCCATCACGTGCGATTGAAACGGATTAATAGGTGTATCGGAATATCAGTTAATTGGCTAGATTGGGATATGAGCCTAATTAGAATCGAGAGGGGAGAAGATATTGCATCACCCGTTTCCCCACGCCGTCTCTATGGAATTTGTAGTCATGTTACAATACGTCATTTGTCCAGGCTAACTGGTTCTCATCAGAGAATAGGTACCTACGCTCTTATGTGTATAAATTATAAGGATCAAAATACATTTCGCTAATATTTATAATAGAAGAGAGTAGAAGGAATGTTGCTAATCTTTAACTTTAAAATTCAGTCTTTTGAATTTACATGTGAGCTTTTAATTCATATCGACATATGTAAATCAATGAATAGATATCTTAGATTAAGTGAATTAGTGAATAGTATTCAAGAAGCGAAATAAATCAAACAAAAAATAAATAAGCAAAGTTAAAACTTCTGGTTTAACACAACACACGTACCTACCAATTGAGTTGTCTAATCAACGTTCAGTTTCAAATTCGTCCACAGATTGGTGCTCAACTTTTCAATTAGCTACGTCACAACAAGTCTTTCATTTATTTTCAATCAAATTGATAGTATTTCCCGGCAGGTCGGATCGTCAAAAAGTCACCCGGAATTTCACTCTGGCAAATAACTCAGTGCTCGCCGGACGCAAGCATAAAACCGATTCGGTCCTCACATCCATACTAATTAAAAAACTGCGGACAAATTGGAGCCCACTCCTCGCCCACGGGAACATAAAATATCCATTCGAGCCCTGCCGCCATTGATTAATTTTATCCAATCGGTTGCGATTTTAACTTTTCCATCAGTTAATTGTCATGCTCCATTAGGTAACTCCGTTGGTGTTAAACATTCGCCGCTCGGTATGTTATTATTCGTTAATTACTTATCGGTTGTAAGTTTTTGAGCGAATTTATCCGTCTGGTCGCGTTTGTTGTACACCGCCCGCGCGTGTTATGTGATTCATATTATTTTGCGTGAGTCACTATGGTTGAGTGAGAGTGGACTCGAGTTCTGCAAGTCATAGTCTGGAGGATTGTATGCTGTGTCTTGGAGTAGGAATATCTAAGAATAAATATTTTTATGCTTTGAATCACATGGCTTGTTTTTTTTAAATGAGGACCGTCTGCTGATTTTATATTCAAATGATGGAAGAAATTATATATTATATATATAAATCTATATTATATATTATATATAGTTTGATGTATGTAATTTCTGGTTAGAGGCTAATCTGAAAGGACCTGAATTTATACATTAAATCAATTAATCCTGGATATTTGGTAAATCCGATGATTTTATTAGATTACTGGGCTACAATCACGCTAATTAGACAGACAGATAGACGAAGGTAAGGGTTCCTTACTAACTACGGGGTACTCTGAAAAAGACCGTGTTTTAACAACCGGAGCATGTAGTTTGATGTGAGTCATTCAATTACCATTACTTATGCCATGATACACATGTCGGAGGCTCGGGAGGGCCGCTGGCGCGAAATTGCAACTTGCATCGCTTCACACGCCATGCACTTACCTGCGCTAATAATGGTCACTTAACCGCCGATAGAAAAGTTTGCTTCGAAATAGAAATTCCCAGATAACAGCGGTATTTAGGGTTGCTTGAAATAGAGTTAATTAACTACTGAATGTAGGCAGTTTTAGTATATTTTTTTTCGGATTTCAAAGAAGAGGAAGATTTAGTTTTAATAATTAGGATAGGATATTTTATCGGGCAGCGGTTTTTTCGCACACGTGACATTTTAGTAAGCAATTGTGACTATTTAAATTAGTGGATAATACTATATTTTTATCTGATTGTAATGAAAGGCTTTAATAATTTCATGGTGTCTGAATAGTCACTGAAAAAATAATAGATTGCAAAAGTGACAATTCGGACAGTGTCCGAACATTTTGTGTCCGAAACGTCAGCAAGCCTTTGAATATGAAAATTTTATAATTTACGTATTTCCGTCTTTTTACGATTGAAATTAAAATATAATATGAATACCTACATATATCATTTTAAATACTAATAATATATTTTGCAGATAAAAATAATAATTATTTTTAGGTAATTTGTAATGATCAAAGATCAAATAACTGAATAAATGTAGATTTATTTCTTCAGCCAAGACTGTTTATGTGGCAACCCTATGACGTGCGGTTAAAGTATAATATTATTTGCATATAATGACCGCTAATGGGGGCGTATTATTGAATGACCTCAAAAGCAGAACCGTTCGACCATGCACGGGTATTGCCAGGTTTCGAAATGATGACTAATGATGCGAGCGCTCTGAAGAAAGCAGATTGGATGATGCTTGTGTCATTAGCATTCAAAGTCTGATATTCGTAAAGGTATGGAATAATTTTGAGTCATTATGTTTTTTGTTTTATAATATTGGCGCGTTATGTTTTCTTCGATTGCTTGATAAGTGAATAGGAGACTAGGTAGCTTTTGGAACAGTCAAGTACAGTTTGGTCTACCAGACAGGCCTAGTTACGTTAGAAATGTTTACGTAGATAATGTTGGCATACTGGCAGAATTGAATTTGTTTAAATATAAATAAATAAACAAGTATATCCTACGACATAATATACATTGATCTGACTCCGAGCTAAGTAGCTTAAGCATTTGTGTTACGGATATCAGAATCAACAGTGGTATTACAGACACAGAACAAACACAAGTATGCATCATACGAATGTTTGTCATGAGTGGGGATGGAACCCACAACTCTTGGCGCATGGGGCAGGATCACTACTGAATGCGCCATCGAGCCTGGTCTAGGTATAAATTTAGGTCTAATGTGTCTAAAAGAGGTCCTGTATAAGAAAGTCATGAGTTCTCAGAGTTCGATCCTCGTAGTATTTGCTACCTTCTGCAAATGGGTTAGTACTGCACTGCTTGTTAGCTAATTGGTGTGGAAGCTGGCTGGTCTTTGCATGAAAGTCCTATTTTTTAAAGACGCAACTGCAAAAGATATGTTCTCTTTCTAAATGCACGTCAGAAAAAACTTATAGATATTTTTGGTTTTCACGATCATGTTCTTAATATGAATGAATATATTATATTATATTAAACTATGATTTATATGTAACTAGCTGACCCGGCGAACTCTGTTCCGCCTTAGAGGCAATAAAAAATAAGCAGATTTTAGATGATATTAAGTTAAATTTTTTATTACCAATTATTTTACCTATTGATATAGTTTACTCAGCAGTATTTCTGGGCATTACCATTGATTCTAAACTACAATGGGACCGTCATTTTATACTACGTTTTATGTGATGTCACACGGGAACGCGGTCGAACGGGATAAAAAGTATCTTTTGTTAGGCTCCTGGTTCTAAACAACCACTTCACCAATTTTCAGCCAAATCGGTCCACTTTCTTTTATATAAATAGATATAGATTATCAAATAAACGAACCCAAAAACTTTAAAAATTATACCCATATTAATTATTCAAACTTATTACCTTATACCTATCACATCCATTTTTTAACCTTCTTAATCGAAATCAACATTTTCGAAATCAACGACCCAAAATTCCTCGAAAATGATACCCATATCGATTTTTTACATTTTTATCCCTAGAACACCCCTTTATCATCCCCC
This sequence comes from Glyphodes perspectalis, assembly GCA_951394215.1. Lineage (NCBI taxonomy): Eukaryota > Metazoa > Arthropoda > Insecta > Lepidoptera > Crambidae > Glyphodes > Glyphodes perspectalis. Next base: position 5,985,934 of record OX596202.1, read on the forward strand.
TGAGGGTATTTTTTCGAGAAAACAGGAAACATATACCTATTAATTAATAATTTTTTTTGAGAACTTAGACAATGTATGGGAAAAACCATGAAAACGACATCAATGTTGATTTTTAGACATTTCGATCCCTTTCCGCCCTATTAAGGGATGATAATATTGTACTTCTAATATTTCGGATTTAAAAATAGATATCATTTTTAAAATAAACGACATAAAAACCTCGGAAATTATACCAATATCGATACTCGTCTTTTTTATCCCTAACCCACCCCTTTTCATCCCCCTGTTAATAAAAAGTATCCTATCCTTTATCTCAGTATCTCACCTATCTATTTAAAAAAAATCCTCCAAATACAGCCATCAGTTTTTAATTTCCCATACAAACGCTCACCCCCCTTTTCACCCCTTTAGAGGGTGGTTTCCGGGATAAAAAGTATCCTATGTCCTTCTCCTGGTTCTAAGCTAACTACCCACCCATTTTCAGCCAAATCAATTTAGCCGTTCTTGAGTTATAAATAGTGTAACTAACACGACTTTCTTTTATATATATAGATAGATAGATAGAAGATAGATATCATTGATTATATTTTTTTTCGCGTGACAGAAGCGTACTCGTAGTTCAAGAATAACAATTCCTCAAATTATGCACATTTAAACATAGATAATTAAATAAGTACCGCAGTTTCAAGGAGATTACGCTACCAAAAAAATAAAATAACAACTTGTCTATTTAAACAAAACATTTGACATACAAACGAACGGTTACAAAAACGACGTGGGAACTAAACGCTTGCTCGTAAATATAAATGCGTTCTCTTCGCGAGAAACGCATTCAGTACATTTCAATTCCCGTAACTAAGTCTGATACTGCGAGTTTTACGTGTAACCCGTTTTGTCCACCGTTTTAATGACGTTTGCTTTGACATCGCCTAACAAGCATAGCGTGAAGAAAAATGTGTGATGACGAAACTAGCGCACGCACAGAATGTCTCATAAAGGTCAAAATATTACTTGGAATGCATATTATAAAAGCAGTTTGTACCTATATAGTATGCTGTAATGTAAAGTTGTCAAGTAAATTAATGTAGGACTGATATTGCAGGACCTTATAGATATATTTTTTTTACTGTCTGACAAATACCTATTACAAAGCAAATAATGTATGTTCATCTTCCTAGCGTTATGCCCCGTACTTATAAGGGGTCTGCTTAGACCATAATCCAGGATTTAGCGAGTCTGGTAATTACATTGAAGCGATTGCCGGTCTGACCTTCGTAACCCTAAGATAGAGGAACCAGACAATTTTTGATCATGGTTACAAATCCAAAGTTGTTTGAATTGGCAGGTTTCATCACGATATTTCCCTCACCGCCGAGTTAGTGGTAAAAAACGTACATATATCTGAAAAATCCAGAGGTAAGTGCTTGTTTTTGAACCCGCACCCCTCGGTTATGAGGCGCGTGTCCTTACCATTGAGCTACCACCGCTTCCAGATAATTTATTAAACTTAACATTCACGTTTAAAGACCTAGCTTTTTACTGCTTATAAATATATCGAACCTACTCATATTGTATCCCGTTTCATATAAACAGGGTACAATTCAGATAAGGAATTAAGCCGTCACATTTTAAATAGGTATTAAGAATAAACTGAACAAATTTCAGTCCCTGGTCACACGACAAAAACAGCAAAGAAAATAACGGAATCGCAACAAATATAGCGGACCTAGCAACAGGTAGAGGCGGCACTTCCTTACAAAGAGTTACACGTGTTTCGCGTGTCGGCGTTTTGTCGGCTACCACTTTAATGGGACGAAATTTGTCATCGTCAAGCAGGTGTGTCGTGACGACACTCGTAATGACCGAACAAGTGCAGACATTGTCTCCTGCAGATCGGCCTCTCACCCGCAATTAGAGGCGCTGAGAGGGGACGCCGGGGATCTAAGAAGAATTATTTATCTGTAGATGCGGTCAACTGGACGAGAATAAATTGTCCAGACGGACACATGAACGCCCCCAATCAAAATAATGTTAGCTTACATTATGGCTAACAGATTCTACTATTTGTAAAGATAATACTTAACTGTATGATTTGAGTACAAATCACATAAATAAGTTCATTGCAATTAGTCTCTCGGGGCTTCTAATTCATGATACACTTTAAAGCTTGTTTGAAAAAAACTATTTCGAGTTAGTTATCTAGGATGTCACTAAGAAACTATATAAATTCATGAGTATCTAATTAAACATATTTATCTATTTCATTAACATTTTATTGTTTTATTATCTAAACTACAATTTGATAGGCTCATGGAACTTAAAATAAATTGGATAGGTATAATTAAGTCGTATAATAAAGTATTAATGAATTACAAGAACGTGTTTTCTTTATATAACAGGCACTTAATTTTACCTTCCATACAATGAATCTAACATGTTAGCACGAATTGTGTTCGTGAATTCCTGAGACGCCGCCAACAGAACTTCGAGAAATTGACTTGTTCACTTCTAATTTAATGTACGAAATATTTAAAATGCATTCGGATGTGTATAGCGTTAATGCTGAGGGCATGCCTCGCCGTGTTTTATAGCTCCTTAATAACGTGTCGGACAACAGTTTTTATAGTCCGTGACGAACGAAAACGGCAATTATCTGAATTCCAAGCGCATCACAACCATATTTATGTATATTATTTTTAATTTCAATTAGTTTCAAAATGTCTTCTTGGTTGCTTAATATCTTATTCGAGGCAAACAGTGGAATGGAGGGAACTTTTGAATACAAAATGTGGTAAAAACACAACGAGCATCTATATGTATACCTCTGTATTATTTTTTTATTTAATTAAATATTCTTTACGTTGTAGTTAAGTTTTCAAGTATTTTATATACCTAAATTATTTGAGACGGTATTGGACTATATATCGTTCTTATATTTAGTAACTACCAAAAAAATACATATAGACTAAATATTTTACTTCACGAATCTTCGGCGATTTTATTTCACAAATAGAAAAACATAAAAATATTCATATTGGTTCAGTCGGTCTTAAGTAATGCATACATTTGGCATTTTTATTTAAGTATATTTATCGTTATTAATCCCCAAGCCAACGTGCGTAAGTGCCTCATCCAAAGTTAGCCGGTTAAGGTGACCACGGTCAGCGGAGCGGTTCGTCACGCCGCGCTGGCCATAATTGTACCTGGTCCGACAAATATATTAAGTATTCGTGATAGAGGCGTACACTGTGTAATTTTCGAACGTTTCCCCGCAAATACGGCTAGTTCTACACGCCTGCGGCCAGCCTAGCGGTGGGCACCCGGTTCAGCTTGGTCACCTATTAAAGGTTTCTGAATTGAGAACTTTTCAAACTGACATTTGATATCAATAAGATTTACTAACGACAGCATACCAATTTGAAAACTTATAGCTCCCGATACCGAAAACCGATTCTTTATATCCTTGTCGCGTGTTTAACTTATAACAATTATCATAGCATCAGTCATTAGGCCTACGTTCAGGCCTTTGATATGGCTTATTATTTGTATTGAATGCAATGATCAAAAATCTTTAGGGATTACCGATTTATCGTCAGTTCGGGCGCACATAGGAATCGGCGATATTTATAAAATGTTAGTAACTTATTTCGGTCATGAACGCGATGATAGCTACTTGGCCTTTGAAATCGGAACTGTATTGCATTAACTGAAACTGAGTTCGATTTGTAAGTTTGATTTTGTTGTGATAATAAAATGATTAAGTAATTATCGCGCCAGATAAAACCCGTAGATACACTTCTGCATTTAGTTTCGGGATTTCCCCTATACTTTGATTAACAGTTGGCAAATTACCCAATATACATCAAGATAGTCTCAGATCCATCTAGACATTATTTTCTCAAATTGATTCGATTGGTAATCGTACCTGAAATCTTTTAAGCTTCGGTTGTTTACTTAAAATACTGCGATCTCATTTAGTCAGTTAAAATTGAGGTTTTTCCTTAAAATCTCCATAAAAATCTAATGTTAGTATGTTTATCTTATCAGACATCAAATTGCTAACCCATACTAATTCATTAGATTTGTTTATCTATAAAAAATCGTTTCACATGTCACATTTGTATATCTAACGATCGTAAATTATTTCCAATATTGTGTAATATCTGTAAAATTTATTGCACAAACTATATCAAATTGGAAGTCGATAAAGATCTTTATTAGGCATTTTAATTTTTATTGGCCTAAAATCAGTTTTAGTTCTAATTTGAGGAACTTTTTTTGGGCGAAAACGTCTGAGAATATTCCAAATTTTGTTATTTTTTTATATTGCTATGTTTTGGTCCCTCTTGCAGAGTATATTTCATCTTGAAATTGATAAAATGTGTGGTTTATAATCAAGTTTCAAAGTCATGTCAACATGACTTTTGGTCAACATGACTTTGAAACTTGATTATATCAAGTTTCAAAGTCATGTTGACCAAAAGTCAACTTCATGTCATCATCAATTTGGTACTAATTTTGATAGTCGTATATTTACTTTCAAAATAAGGTATTTTCTTTTGATTAAAATAATCATCAAAATTAACAAATGGCTGTGGAAAGAGTTACAGTAGGTACAAGCTTCCAAAAAAATCGAAAGCAGTTATATGTCTTAACATTTACATTCAATATTATATTTTGAAAAACGCGAGTCATACTCTCACTAAAAGAGAAGAAAGCCAGACATTTCCATTATTGTCACATTATTGTCATTAGGTTACAGTTTGTGTATCCAGACTGACATGGATGCAACAGACTGGCAGGCACTGTTTCTTATCACTGATAGATGCGATACTAACTGTGCATTAACTGATAACGCTACATATATCTTTTGTTTGACGCTACGGCTTAAGATAAACAATTTAGTGCACGAGATTACTAAGTGATAGTCGAGTGAACGACTTAGTGTTTTTCACATGTTGGGTTTGCGAATGTTCCGGGGTTATTGTGAAATAGTGGTATTATAATTTCACTAGTTGTATTATGATTTATGACTGGACGTGTGTTTGTGAATTATCCCGGTTTTAATGACATTGCTATTTTCTTGGATTGTGGTTTTTGACATCAAGCTATCTTGTGTAATTAGCATGACCGTTACAAATCTCTTTTACTTTGCAAATAACGGTTGCAAATATTTTGGTACGGTATTACGAAAAAATTACGAACCAAAACCGCGTTAAACATTCTACTACAGCTGCCTATTGGCAATTTAACACGGTTATTTGTAATGTCACTGATTAGAATCAGTGAGATCACGATTGAATTAAAACCCACCTGTATTTTTGTAAGGAACTTTACGAAAATAAAGTAATCCTTGGATAATGGTATAATGGTGACAAGTTTCAACTTTTCTTATCTTTTAATTGCGTGTGATATAATCGTCTGACCATAATTAAAGATTACGCATGCATTGAAGTTGGGGCTGTCAAATTGTTTACCTTTTTTACACTGGCACTTGAATCGCACTAACGTTGTAAGATTTTTAACTTTAAAATCATTCAAATAAGACTCGATTTTACACGACGACAAAATTAGGTGTTTGATCGCAGCAGGTTCCCAAGATCCAATTCCCAGTTGCATTATTTGGATTTGAACGTTCAAGGATGCGCTTACATAAGCTATTTTTTAAATTTAAGGCAGTTTCCCTTTTAATAACAGCGTGTTGATATGCATTAAATCTCTTTAATTTATTTATACATTGAAAAATAACAAAATTTATTTATACATTGAAAAATAACAAAATCAATTAATGCAATAAAATCATATTATATCAAATATACTTATTTTATACTTATTTATACATCAAATATTTACTTCAATGTTTAAATATTCGCCATATTCGTCAGCTGAAAGGCATTAGTTAAAAACAACACGTATATTGATCAATCTTAAATTATATGCGCATTATTATTATATTTAATTTCTTCGGGTTAATATTCATTCCCGTTTAGCTTAATCCACGCACCAACTCTCAAGCAGAATCCAGTAAGACCATATAAAATGAATAATGAACACGTTTTTCATTAGCAGCATGGGAAGCATGATCCGTCCACTTTCACGACACTTTACGGCGCATCGCGTATCGCCTGCGCCCGCGCACCGAGCCGAGATAACTATTCCATGTTAATTTATCGGCTCCGTACGGCACACACGTAAACCACTTTCTATCTGATACAAGTGTTCGACACTAGTTCTTGTCTATCTAGGAAATACAACAAACATTTCTTACGTATTTCGTGTTATTTTTGCGGTGTAATTCTGTTCTGTAAATTATTTATTGCACGAAATTACAGAACATTTTCTGTAATAAAAAAGCAATGTAATAAAGTATAGTTAAATATGGACCGACTTCAGACACCCTTTAGGTACAGGAAAATGTATGTCCCTACTTATGTATACTGAAATAAAATATATTGCTTACCTAAGACCTTTTGTATTTAACTAAACAAAATTTTATTTTCGGCTGAATGTGATTGAAGGAGTTTATTCCTGTTTGGACTTGCTTACCCCTTCGGGGACTGTAGGTATAAGATACAATAGTATTATTTAATGCCACAAAATAACTCCTATATAATATGCAACAAAAGCAGTAATCTAACGCAAATAAATAAAACATATATTATTGATTCTACAGCTACATAAAAGATTCGTCTATATTTCATTTGCCACGCAACATGTCATGTTTACAAAAAAAAATACTGTATATAAACAATAACATTGTACTATATCCTTATAAATATTAATTCATCACTTTATATCTTTAGAAAACGTTTTCACGGTTTAAAAGCGGGAATTTGAAAACAGGAAAATATAATTAATTTATTTTCATGAGATTTTATTAACATTTAAAATGATTTTGAGTCACGATACTCTTTATTTTTAACTTTTTTTTCATTGCTTTCGAAACAGATGAAATGCCAGTCAAGTGCGTGTAGACTTTAGCTTTGGTGAAGTACCGCATTAATAGAAAAAAAATATTTTATTCGAATAACAATGGCAATTCCCTTAAATATACCTAAAAACGGGAGTCAAAAGTTAAGGTATATTTTTGTATATACATATATATATATATATATATATATATATATATGCATGTATGTATAATGCTTATGTATATATATACATCTATATTTCATTAACGCGCCTTCCACGTAAAGCCTAAACTATTATTCCGATCTTATCATAATTCCATTTTACAGACTTCAAAAAGTGTTTTGGTGCCTATTTTTTTGTAGACGGGTTTTATTCCTTCATTCTTTTGCAAGACCCAAGAAATTATCTTTTTAGCAATAACTGTGAATATCAGTCCGAGACCGTTACGCGCATACGACATCGGCCGAGACGCGGTCCGATACAGGAACCGCGGCCACTTTGATCTCCTTTAGGTTTGTTCCGACACGCGATTTCCCGTTTATTAATAATGGACGATTAATTACCTTCTGATGCCCTCGAGCGTTGAGAATATAAAAGGTTCAATTATAACAAAATTTCAATCAAATAATACTCCTAATTAGCTGACATCGGGCGTTCTTTGTGCGGGCCGCTTAACAAATGATTCAATTGATGTTGTTAATGGTCGGACTGGCGGCCTTATTACAACGAAGTCATTCTGCGTCCACAAGTCTCGGTCACGACAGCTATTCTGAGGTTAATACATAGATATCGCGGTTATAAATCTTATTTTAATATTTAAAGTTTAGCTCCGTTACGAAAGTTTAATGCACTGGACGGCTTTCGTTGTTATCTTTTTCGTTTCTCTTTGTAATACGAGTATATTGTAATTGAAGGCTTTGAAAAATATGTTCTCTCGTATAATCAGATTGGTTTGTGATAAACAAAAAAATGCGTCTTTGTTATGAGTATTTACCACGTCATTTGTGTAATTTTTAAATTATGGAGAATACATTCAAGTGTTTTAATGGTTATTAGCTTTTTTAATAAATATTTGTGTCATCAATCATTTGATAATCTGGCGCTTAATTTCCCCCAAAAAGTAAAATTACTACAATCCGAATAAATTTCCCGACACGTTCAAACTTATTAAATTCGTGAAAATCCCACGAAATCTTTTCTGCGGTCCGTTGGGAACCGGGCTGTGCTCTAAACGGCTCATCATCATTACTGACTGATGTCGATGGCCCTTTGATATTAATCTAATGACTTAAACTGAATGATCGCGGACACACGAGTAAAATGAAGCGGCCTTTTGCAGGCTGTATTATTGGGACTGGGGTAGGTAAATCATATAACCCAATGATTCGTATCGTAATCTCGTCAATTGTTTGCAATGTCATAGAGCAATGCAAACGATTGTCATTATGATTCCCATAGAAAGTTGAATTAAGACAGACCCTTTTGTTAATTCGTATATGTATTATAATACGTTTTTTAATATCTTGTACGTTACGGAATCTAATTTAATTATTAAAAAAAGTTTTTTCAACTATAATATGATTTATTGTGCGCCTTGTAATAAAGTAATATATTACCGTGCACAAAATGTACCCCATAGTACCTATCTCAGTACGTGATATGAGATGACGCGATTTTATTGACTTACATTTTTTGAAAGATCAAAGCAAAGATATCTGTTTTTTTTTTGCTGTATTGCGTTGGTGGTAAAGTTAACAAACGGCCTGCCGAGATGTTAATCGTGCCCCAGCTCATTACATGCTCATTAGACATATCCCGGGGCTACGTCCGATGTCATTTCGCCTACAAAATCTTTTGTTTTTTATCTAATTAAAGTATCCAGTGTTTTGTTTTCCGAATAACAACCACCTTGTTTATTTCAACAATAATTGCTACACGTGTATTGTATATGCAGATATTAAAAGCTAATTTATCCTCGGAGGTTGTAATTTGCCTCAAATAATGAGGCCGATACGCGGAATTTAAGAATTTTCGCATGTCTAATTTTGTTACATTTTCGGTGTTCTAGTCATTGAAACATTATAATTAGGCGTGTCTTAGCTGTATCAATTGCTCTTGGCATAATTTAGCTGTGCTTGATCCAGCGACATGTGAGATTAGGATGCTAGATCAAGCTATCCTTATGGGTCCAGCAGGATTTTACCTGCAGGATCAGAAAATTTCTTATCATTGCGAAATATTCCGATAGACGTTACAAATATATTACAGTACAAACACTGTATAGGTACATTGAATTGATCATTTGTAAGCGACCACACTTAAAACAATAAAAACTGCCAATTAGTTCTCGATTTGTGCAGTTACTTCTAGCTTACAAAAACAAACAATTTGCTGGGTGCAAAAGTTGCATTCTTTCCTATCTTATATGGACAAAAGAAAACATCGAGTACATTTCATTTACGTCACTTAAAAATGCGTAATGTTTATTCATTTCTAGAAAAGTAATAGAAACAAGAGCGTACGTTTATGGACAAATGGTTTGATGCAATAGATTTGTAGGGTTCCATACGTGTACGTAGCGTTTGAGTAAAATTATATGATATTTTTTACATCATGTAGTCGATATATATGTTATAGAATGGAGTATACAATATTACACATTGATTTAACGTAGTTTAGGTTGATACTATGATATAAATAACACCGGAGTTTATCTATATCAACATTAAGTTACAGAAATGTATTTATTATAAATGTATTATCTTAAGATTTCTGAGATTACATTTTTTAATTTACCATGACTTAACGATATATTTGAAAGTTAAATTTAATGCAACAAGGCGTTATATCATTAAATTTACAATAGCCGTTAAGGTAAGCGTTGGGAAAAACACACACACACACGTAAAAGACGTGAAACGTCACACGTGCGTAGATGAAACCATAGATGTGAAAATAACATCTTTTTACCCAAAATATGACGATTAAACTGTAAGGAACCTCGTGTACTTGGAGGCCTCGCGGCTCATATCGCACTGGTTTTGTTTTTTGTGGCGGGAGATGAATAAACAGTGACATTGATGGACACAGGGCCGGGCAGCGGGCCGCGGGCGGTCTCCGCGGAATGTCGTCCTACCGACGACATTCTACCGTCGTTTGTAGTTTTAGGGAGATTATTATCCTTTTATAATTTAAACAGTATTGGTTAGCTTGTTTGATTGCTTATATTACTGTGGTTATTAAGTTATAGTATTATTATTGCTTATCTATGAGTTTGGTCATTGCAAAACGTGCGTAAAACCGAACAATCCTTCTCTATTTGCATTACGATTTAGTTAAATTAGCTACGAGAATCGCATTTATTCCTTTGATTTAGTTTATTAATTTGATTTTCGTGACCAACGTTTAGTGAGGAAAATATATATTTTTTTATTAATTATAATATTCTCTGCATCAATCGAATTATTCTATCAATATGACTTTTATCAGACGCCTGAAGCCATACTCTTAACAAATATAATTACACCTGTATAAATATTTGTTTCATACCTATCTAATAATGAAAGACAATGTATGTAGTTTATTGTAAGTGTTACACACTACAAAGTCTAATATTATGCATAGTAATTAATAAGTTAGGATGATTGGATCAAAATTCCTTTGCTCAAAATGCAAAAGCAGGAATAGAGTGTCCTTTGAGGCCAATGCAAAATGCTTCGTAATATAATTCATAATTCGAACACATTATGGCTATAACCTACAACCATTCTATATTTTTAATGTACAATTTCTGTCCATATGTATTGTACTGGCTGAATGTACGGTTGTGCATCACGGTTCGTCGCCGTTCTGACGAGCGCATTAAAACTTTTATTATATCGTTAGACGGGATAATAAGCGGCCCGCCACATTGACGGACATTTGATTCGGTGACAGGCAGACACCGTTGCCAGGTGGTCCCTTCCCAAGTATTGTAAACCAATTTTTTATTTCGTACATTTTTAATTTCTTTTCTGACATGTGTCAAACCTTAAAAAACGCATTTACCAATCACATATTTTTGATTTAACAAAATGTCATTCGTAATGAATTCATGCGAGACCTTCTTTGGAGTTTAGATAGCATTAGAGGGAAAAGTTGGGTCGTGTGCATCCCTTTCCAATTTAGTTTTGACGAGTGAGACATAACTACAGTTCGCAGGCACGGTGGTCGTAAACTCGTAGGCAAGCGTCCAAACTCGAACATAACCAATAGATGTTCCGGTCACAAAATACTCGAGAGCAATGCAAACAGCCGAGTAAATCTAGGAGTTGTAATGAAGCGTTATTGGTACGATAATAAAGCTAAATTGATTAGCAGCGGGGCCGCGACTCCCGCGCAGGTAGGCCGCATTCCAGACTCCCCGCCTCCCCGCCGCACCCCGTCTCCAACGGGACACGGGAATGTGTCATAACGTTTAACCCAGGATTGGGAATTAATAAAAATTATGATGTAGGTTGGGGGATAAATTTTGAGTGTTACGACTTTTTGTAAGGCATAATATTTTTACATCACTATAGCATAAATCCTTATTGTTTGGTGTCACTGACAGGTTTTAAACAAAATGGTTTCTATTAATTTCACATGTCTGAAATTTGGGAGCAATATTTTTAACTTGGTCTGAATTAATTAATTCATCTTAAATTGACTTAATTTAAGTTTCCATCGATACAATTACTAAAATTGCGAGAAGACTTTTGCTGTCCAATATATAGTTAATCGGTTAAAATATGTGCCTACTTTCAATAAAATGAGTATGCACACACAATATTGTAATACGGATATGCTCTTGGTTCTAATTGAAATACTGTAGGCAACGACAAAACAGAAAATAAAATGCCAGTAGGTATCACACAGGAGTAATATCAGCTGCTACTTCGAACGTTCATCCAGCGATTTGGCTCTTTACCAGAAACTCGACAGTAATGTGGTGTAGAAATTACCTGTAACAAAAACAAACACAACTTTATCCCGAGTCGGATACTGACAATAATATCTGCAAAAGAAAATATAATAACGTTACATCCTGATCGTTTACTAAGCTGTAATGCGGTAATAAATTGCCATCTCGTTTTAAGCTTTTTAAATTAAACGTATATTTTAACAGACTTTTTCGCCGTTGCTAAACGCTAAACAATTTTGCATTTCGAACTTCTTGACAGACCGTCAATTTTCTTTTTAATTATTTGTAGGAAATGTAAAGAACCACTTTAATAATATAATTACCATTTTATTAAGAGAACCATTTAAACACATTTGAGTTTAAAATAAAATGTAGTAGTATTCTTGCAAAGACATTTATTACCTATCAATATACAGTTCGTGCACATCTATAAAAGAAAATTTAAATAGTTATGTAGCTTATCAACCTTTTATTCCTACGCTTTCACAACAATAGATAATAACAAGTGATAAAATCAACGAGTGTAATTAAATATTATTACAATTTGATTTTCTGCAGAAGAATAACTAGTGCTTGACGGATATATTACTCTTCCTCAGCGGAGTAAACGAAACATGTGCCCATGCGCAGCGGTGGTGAAAATGAGCGTAAAATTAATATCAGATCAAGGATGCCATAGCGTTTGGCCGGCACACATGTTTATTTTTATTCTATAAACTAAACACTAGTTCTACACAGAACCATCAGTATATTACAGCTCGTTATAAACACGAGTGGATTTTTTAAACAAAGCGTAAGCAACTGAAACATTGTGCAATATTTTTAATCACTCGAACGTGTATAATTTATTTCCGATCCCACCATAAACTTGGCCATTTCTAATAAATTTATCAACGGCGGATGTCATCACCATGAATCAAAGGCTCTTCTTGCTTGTAATTGAAATGAGAATTGAGTTTTTCTGCCACTTGGGAAAGATTGTCCAAAGAAAATACAACTTTCATGTAGGCATAAAATATTCTTGTAAATAAGTACTTGTTATTGCCTTTAACAATGTGTTGTCATAAGTACCATAATGTTTATCTAAGTAAATTGTAATTTCGTCTTTATATAAAACGTCCTTGTACTCATATTTATTTTACGGTATTCTGAGCGCGCTATTGACCATTTTATTGAGAGCGAGGGAACTGCTGCGTGGGCGCACGTATACCTACAGCCTATAAATTTAAGGCCGGTCATAAAAATACAACTAACATTTCCTACACTTTGATTCGACGCGTTTACACAGATCAAAGCTGAAGGAAATAAAGTTTATCTAATCTCCTATCATAAGTCCGTGAATTTGTTGAATTTACAGCTTAGTTTAGAGGCGTGTGTTTATCGTCACTAGTTTGCAGACAACTATCCAATTACACGGTAATCGCCGTGCTTAATACAAAGTCACGGTAACAACATAATAAGCGGAGTGAAGAGTGTGAACAGCTGATAATAGCAAGTCAAATTGATGACACGTCGGTGGTTAATTGCGAATTATTAGCAGTCTGGTAATGAGGTGCGATAGGATCGCAAATTGGTGTAATGCGGAGTGCACCGCGGGGCGCGGGCGGCTCTTGCGTGATGGCATCCCGCCTCATGAATGAACGATCCAACTTCCATTCAACCAGTTTGGTCGCGCACTGATTACCGCCTGCCCACTTTTAATCTTATCTACTACACGACTTGGAAACGCCACGTGAACCGGCGACAAAGTCCCGCCGGCCAACACGATTGGCCCCTCGTCCCACAAAAACGACCATTGCCTTCCTCTCTCCATTCACACCTTTTTATAATGTTTTTTCGTGAATGAAGTCGTGTTCGGGATAATTATTGAATTTCGACGATTCGTTACGAATATCGATGAGCCGGAAGCCTATCTGCGCGGGTGATTGCATCGGGTGATCAAATTCCGACGCTCAGAAAGTAATTTTATGATTTTTAAGCTAAATTTTAGTTTGGACTGAAGTTTATTGGTAAATGAAATTGGTCGCAATTTCCTCTGGGTGACATTTATTTGGAATACCCAATTTGGAATGCATTTCTTTTTGTTCCCAGACAGAAATATTATTATTATCCTCTCCAGATATTTAAAATCTGGAGAGGAACGATTTCTTCGAGTTTAAAAAGCGATTAAGGACTGATTTTTTTTACATTGTTATTAGACAGACGGAGTACAAACAGTTAAAAAACAAATATTACCATAATCACGCAATACTTATCGTAATAATAACAGCCATCGTAATTACGGCGTGCAATGCAAACGATAATATGTTTCCAATAACAGTAATTTGGATTGTAAGTACAAAAGCTACAACGTCGTGTTGGCACGGCATTATAGAACGAATCAGTGGTTATGACGCAAAGGGATCTAATTAAATTGCCGCCAATAATAATGCCACTCGCTCTCCCCCGGTAGACCCCTCGCAATTATTCCTGCAACTTACCATGGGACAGTGAGTCCCGAGTTGAATAAAAAAACATTGGAACTTGGAAGTAAGTTGTTTGAAATGTGCACGCTCAAAAATACGTCTTTATTGCGCTGTGTGTAGACTTATCTAAATTTTGTATTTGTAAGACTATTTTTGAATTGGACGTTCGTATGAAGAATATGCAACATTTTAGTTCGTTATGTTTATGATGGGAATAATTATTATTCCCTTTTTTTTGTGTATAGTTTTTATATTTTAGGTGTATTGTGACTTTAGCAAATATTACGGTAGCTAGCATAGGTGGATTGCTACGGTTTACGCCACTACAAGATAAAGCTGAGTGTCTTTTACATAAATTACTATGAGAGTAAAAATAAAATTACTTTAAGACACAATGGGCGTTAGACTAAATACCTATGTTCGCTGCAGTCCCATAGTTCACGAAATGAAAATGTGATAATTATATTCCAAGGTTTTAAATTGTTTTTAGACGAATGCTTTGTTTTTTTTATATCTTTACATCCACGGGGTAGGTACAACAAGCCTAGATTTGTGTATTTAAAAATTATTTTACCTCTGACATTCCAAATTTATTTACAACGTTTTGTTCAGCCTATTCCCCTATTTATTCTATTCTATCTATTGTAGGGTTACGTTAGCTCAAATGACATTTATTTATACATTTCTATAGAAAGTATTTTCCTTACGGGACGCCAATCGTAGTCTAAAATAATTCCAATAAAGAATCCTTCTCCAGCCCTACGGAGCGCCTATTGTCTGCTTACTTCGCCGAAATGCAATCCACGCCAATTGTAACACACCTTTATATTGTTATGTATCTCTATTTCATTGCTCGCGAGGGACTAGCCCCGCGCCCGCGCCCGCGCCCTTACCCCCACGTCCATTAGTGTTTTGTGAATGATTTAAAAGCTCTTTCGGATAACTACTCTGTAAGTGAGTAATTTAAGACTTACTTCCCATTTTATCAGTGCTCCCTAAATTAGAGTGCGCATTAAAACATTAGGGTACGCGGCTCGGAGCAGCTGTTTGCGAAAATAACTCTGATACTCCGCGCATTTAATGGATTATGAAATCATAGCAGTCCGATTGCATTTGGAGAAGATGTCGTATTGTTAAAACGTTAATGGAAAACTTTATACATTATTTATATTGCAATAAAACTGTGAGGTGTATTCCCGTTTCAGTGCTTGATCTCTCTCTGGGCTTTCATTGGTTTTTGTGTTTTTCAATTGAATCACGCAATACTTTCTAGTGGAAAAAATTGATATTATATGAAGACATTTTACTTAATGATTTATGGTCTAAATATTTGTACTTATGAGGATTATAAATTGTATGAAATGTAAAATGATATGAAATAAGTGTATATGAGATTGCTTCAATGAGAATTTTCACACAAAAAGGGTTCTTGATGATTGATTTCACATTGATATCTTACATTATGCATGCACTAAATTTTGGAAAAATCGCAGCAGAATGTTACCTAAATAAAACGATGTAAGTTGCTTTAAAGACGCAAATATTTTTTCTGACGATTTATTCTAAGCGCGTCTACTTAATACATATACAAGTATACATAATTTAATATACAAGAAAAATTTTGTCTACCATACCCAGCTTTGATCCATCGTAAGTTATAAAATTGATCACTTCATTTAAGTATCTACCTTTCCGTACTAGGATATAATGAATTCATATCGGTGCGAGCGGCATCACCGCGATCCAAACATTCCTGTTCTCGGTGCGCGCGGTGAAAGCGGAAGAAAATCCGTCATCTCCCGCTCGTAAACAATGCTCGCCGGTACGTAGGTGCATGCAAATGAGTGTTATGGTAATTCATCGGCGGGATGGGGCGGTAATGATAAGATAACGCTTTGTTCCACCCGGAGATACGGGTCGGCGACGCGCGCGCGCCGACACCACAACATCCAAATCATTTTTATGTGAAAAATTACAAAACAAAAACAAGGTTTTACACTTAAAACGTACTCGGACAAACCATCTCGTATCTGTATTGTTTTATGGCCAGCCGCGGTACCGTTAGATTCCTGTAGGCGTGACTCGATAGATATTTTATGGATCAAGTCATGACATCGGTGAATCAATGTTTAAATATTAATCTAGGATATACGGTCCGTTATATCATGTGTTTTCTGTTTATTGAGGGTACTACGCCGTAGACATAGTCATAAGAATATAAGTGTTAACAAACAGAGAACATACTTAATACATAAATAATAATCCTAGAATTTCAACATGACATGATGTCAAAAAAAAATATCAACTTATGTTAGACACGATCAAAAAAAAAACGTGGCCAAATTTTTTACTCCGGTTAATTTTTCGAAGGTATTAAGTAAATGCATCTCGAAAATTGGTCAATATTCAGATTATTTTATTTAAGTATGCATCATCAACAAAATCTTTTTCCATCTATTATTGCAATCACATACTTATGTATCACCATTAATTTCTTCTACGAGATCATTAATAATGAGCCAGATTGCACATGCACAGGGAAATTATTTTATTTTATTATAATACACACCTTTAACAGTCTTGATGATATCATAATAGGGTTTGGTTAATCAGGCTATTAATTTCAAGGCTGGCATAGAAGGAAAATCAATTCAACAAATTTATCGGTACTTTAGCATTAAACCTACTGTAAAATAAAGGAAAATGTTTAATTTTGATAAAACATGTCTACATTTAGAACAAAAAAATATATGTTAAAACGTGTAATATATTCATTAAATGAATTTGCCTGTAGTATAGATATATACTTTTAGTGATAATGTCTACTATATAATTTAATTGTATTGTTAAACGAACAATGTATGAAAGTATTATTCACAAATATGATTTAAGTAATTTAAAGTACTTAAATAAATAAACGAACACTCTTTATTAAGATTTATGTATCCTACAAATAAAACGGTAGGTGAGAAAATAATGTCAAGTATTTAACAGAACAATGAGATCATAAAGTTAAAAGCCATTATGTTACATTCGATCACACTTAGTGCAGATTGAAATCTCCACCAATGTCGAATTGCATTATTTGAGATAGCTGTCATCGGATCAATTCGCACTATTGCAATTTTCACAGATCCTGTGATGAATGTAATAAGATTCAAATTGGTCCGACTGTTAGTATACCAACAAGTGGTTCATGATTCTACAATAGAGTAGATTGGGGTAAATTGACAGATAAAATAATTTATATAGTTAACGAGCGCCCAGCGGGGCTCCCTAGCCCATCTGCTTCCCCTCTAGACTCGGTGACGCCAGTAGTTATTATTACCATGGAATACGCCATAAATTGGTTGGAACATTTTTAATGCCAATCCGTAAGTAATACTTTATCATTTTGTTTTAATTCCATTCTTTTATATTGTTACATCATTTGTTGAACTTGTTAAGAAAGAAATACATAACAAAAACGTTTTAAAATTATCGCCTTCTTCAAGGGATAGCTACTGATTTAAGTAATTTATATGCAGTACTTCTTTTCTTGTATTTGTTTTCTAAAAGAATCCTGTTAGGGAAACTTACAATGGAAGACATAAAAACCGACTGAAGACCGTTTGTTCATATAAACTCAACTAAGTAATATATATCTAATTGTGGGTCATAATTATTATAAAAAAGATAATTTTAGTGCTCAATACTTTATAATGAAAAGCATGGGAAATAATTTACGCACAGTTAGCGAAGCGTGCGTCCGCGCAGGTTAGTCATTGTTCCCGCGGTGAGATACACCCGAAAACAAAGGGGCTACAAGTCATGGCCAAACAAGTTGTACTGTGCCAATATTTATTTCTTCATATTTTTATGTCTTTAACTTGGCCTAAGTTAAGCCATAAAAATGTTCACATTTTCCCAAGAATTAAGTAAAGTTCTTTATCGAAATATACATAGAATAATATTTATTTCCTGATTACTTATATATATAAAATATAAAGGGTGTTGCAACAAATATTAACGTATTTTTTTTTACGAAGCGTATTAAGTACTTAAATGAAAACGTTGTTTCAAAGAGGTTTGGTTTGTATCACCATAAGTTAAAATGAGCAGGCACATCAATAAATCTTGAAGAAGCTGATAAACGCTATAGTAGTCTTTTTATTGAGTAGTCCTAGAGTTACATTAATTCGCAGCGGTAAATAAAAATAATAAATAGGTACATTTCCAGTTATAAAACGCGTATATTCAAAGTTATACAAAAGCGCATACAAGAAAATGTTCAATGGAAACTAAACACGAATAACATATTAAATTGAAATGCGATACAGCAAAAATAAACTATCAGAAAGCTTGAGCCGGGCTCGTTAAAACTTCATACGTGTCGAAACACTTTAACGAGAACGCAAGATCTTAGACGACAACGACCAGGCAACGTTAATTTGTCTGCGCTAAAGACTTCACTAACGCATATGTATTTATATCTACAGACACTATATAATAAACGGAATATTCAAATTCTATATATAATTCGGAATGTGGTGATGTTACTATGGTGCTCGATACCTCATTTTGGGGGCCTGATTCTTCGTTCGTTCACTCGTTCTTTGTTGCGGTCCGCTTGAACCCTGATCCTAGAATTTAATAGTTTTTTTGTACTGAATGTGTTTGTCCTTACAACCTTTATATAATTAAATGGCACCTGTATAAAAACCCCACGATTAAAAGAGGAAGGAAATACGGCCGCTGTGTTTTACTGTGCAATATGAAGTAATAAACGACAATTGCCAATTCAATATCAATGTCAGATATCTCAGTGACCTACTAAGCTCCACACGTCCCCAGTCACCCCGCAGTTAAAAAGATGCGTAATTGATTGCATCGACGCAAGCTCATTTGGCTGATTGTACGGAGCTCCAAATTGCGTATTTAACGTATGGGAAGGACCCTCGTGAACCGTTGCCAATTTGGACGGCACCCTTCACCCGGGCCGAGGGGGCTCGAATGTTTTTATTACGCTTCTATTATTGAGATTATGGGAAATAGCAATATGCTGATTCCTATCGTGTAGAAATATTAGTGTCTTAACTCAGCTTTATGGTAGTTTACGAGAGATGTTTAAGTGATTGGTTACAAATGGAAGAAAATCATAACAATTTCGATAATTGATTAAAGGGAAATTTACAAATAAGTTTTGATTAAATATCCATAATCCAGTTACGTGTAATAGCATACTATCAATTACACGTATTTCTAGGCTTTTGTCAAATTTCTATTTGTTATTATTTTACTTACCATGTTTAAACTAAGTACGTACCTAAGCCCCGACATGCCTTTGCTATGAGCTAATGGTCTTATCATTTTCCTTGTACTGCTCAAAATATTTGTAACCAAGTAATCGTTTCAAACTTAAGTGGGACTGTGCAGTATTGCAAAACGACCTGCTAAGGGCCATCAGTTATCGCCGTGCAAATATCCCGCCCTGCAGATTAGATAGCGAAGACGGAGCGGACGTGGGAACACCAACAGTATGATGCAAATATTGCTTTAGTTGCTGAAAAGCGTTTCACGAATAGAAATGTACAACGTTCGCACTAAGAGTGGTAGTACTTCCGAGCTAGGTGTTGTGTGTAGGGATCAAGATCCGGGCCTTGGTCTGACTAACCGACTTGGTTTTTTGTATGGATAGTGGTGAGAATGACTTCGTCTTCGTTGTAGAAAGTATGGGAAGTCAACGTAATCTATTGGTAGGGTTATTGAACTAACTTAAGTCTTGATAGTCATGTGTCGTGATAGAGATGTCTGTAGATGTCCCCAAAAACTTGGAAAAGGAAAAATATGAAATAAGAGCCTTGTACATATTGTATGCTGAAAAAACGATTTAAGGCTCCAATAGTTGAATATGATATTGCTTAGATTTTTCAAATCCAAGGTACCTACCTATTGCCAACGTAATTTTACGAATTCCCGATTGACTCTCGCGCTTGGCTAGTATTTTAGAGACATTCATTAAATATTATATAGCCGTGGTACAGAGGAAAATAAATGTTTATGACTCAATAGTTAGTATTTAATGTGAGACGTACTAATATAACAAGCAAATATATATTATAATCCATAATAAATAAAAAATAAATTCAGACTACATCACATGCATTGATTTGAATCTGTAGTAACTAGCTTAAGCACCTGTGTAATATATATCAGAAACAACAGTGGTATTACAACTATATACTTATATATACTGGATATTAACACCCTGACACAGATAAACAGTAAGTATTTATCGCACGAATATTTGTGCTGGGTTGGGATCGAACCCACAACTCTTGGCGCATGGGGCAGGGTCATTACCGAATGGACCATCAGCCAGTCACGATTATGCAATAATGAGACATTTCGTCACAAAGCAGACATTTGCTAAATACTTTCAGCACCGATGATTTTCTCAAAATATTCTTATATGTAAATAATCTAGAAGTTTATTGAGTTTAATGAAATATTGATTCACTTGTTTCTAAATCAACACGACTATAACAGGCTAATACTACCTCTGAATGAACATGTGATCATTCGATTGTTTAACTATGTCTATTTTCACCCGATTCGATTGAAGTCCCAGTACTGCAAACATCCAACCAGGCAGATTAGATAGCAGAGACGGACTCCAACGTGGGAACACCAAGAGTTATGATGCAAACACCGCTTTAATTGCAGACGGCTGTTTAATTTACACGCCTGCCATCCGTCTTGCAGAAATATAACCGGCCATTATTCTTATTTTAACGCTTTTATTTGTATATTCCGCCACATATCAATCTTTTTATTCCGCTGGAGTACGACATATGGCAGACATTGCTATTTTTCAGGTAAACAGTATCGCAGCCGTATCCTTGAGCGAAAACGCGATACGATAGATGTTGAGGAAATATTATCCAGTTCGCCGTATTGGACGGAATATGCAGAGCTGATCAATAAGCATGCTAAACGCAATATTATTAATAGGTATTTATTATTCTAGACTAGACAGAGTATTGAAAACTAAATAACTAATTCAGGCCTATCATAGAAAGATCGTAACAACTTCGTTGGACTTGCTATCATAAAAGGAGTGGTCTTGACGGCATTCATGATACATCCATACACTAAACTAACATCCGCGTTTTAGTTATTATTACAACTATTAATAGGCAAACTACTAGACATTAACAAAAATAAATCTCGCGAAATAAGATTATTTACTTAGCTGCTTTACAAAAAAAAAAATCTTCGTGAACTTTTTAAAAAAGTTCTTAATTACAACAGCTATTTAATTCGTTATCTGATCAACGTTCTGTGCACACATTAACAATACACACGTTAATGATAATCTAGAAGCACCAATTTATCTGACTAAATGGATGCGCATAATTTGATCAGATCTGACGGATTTTGCAGGAAGCCATGCAAACGATACTCGTTCCGCTCGGTATCTATGCAGATCTAAATTTAGGGGTAATCGCTTGTTTAATAATATATGACTCTACGAGTACAATCTATAAATTTACATTCTGACACCACCGGGCCGCTTTCGACTGATATTAAGATATTTGGAACAGCACTTTTATACCTAAGTCTAACTAAACTTCAAACATAGCAATTGTAAAAAGAGGTAGTAAGTATTTTAGCATTTTTGTGGTCATTTGTTTAATGTTTGTCGTAAATAACTAACTAATTAATAACAAGTACTTGAATATTTTTGTTTTAAACTTGAATAAAGTTAGTCATAAAACATGTTTAGTCTATTGTGTTAATAGATCTTATCAAATCTATATTATCAATACAATAAAAGAGTTTGATTGTTTGCAAGCGGTAATGTTAAGGATTATCGATCGGGTTAAGACATATTTAATGTTACACAGCCCCTTTTGATATGATGTACCTATAGTATATGACGTTGGTGGCAGCCGCTTGAGGTAAATAAATTGAAATAAAAATAATTATTTGCATACATCTCCAAGTTGTTAATAAAACACACATTCTACAAAAGTAGTTCATTTATAGATAAGAAATGGTATTTAAATTACAAACATTTATTTTATACTTAGTAGTTACATACAAAATTTATAATGAATAAATGCTATTGAAAGGCTGTTATCACCTGAACAAACTTTGTGTTCCTATCAATAAAGTTCTTTACGGTGATAAATGACTGTCATCGTCGAGTTTAGATTAACATTGAGATAAGTGATAAGTGATAAGAGAGAACTAGATAGATGTTGATCTGAACTAATTTAGTGTAGATAAAACCTTAAGAAGATAAATTGGGTAAACGTGACACTCTTGAAAAAAATAACTTAAATGAGTATCTATTTCTTATTAATAAGCATAGTTCTTTCTGTCCTGAAAGAAAGAAGTGGAAAGAATTGGGGGAGACCTTTGCCCAGCAGTGGGACACAATAGGTTAAATAAAAAAATAAAAAAGCATAGTTAACCAACTGTTACTGTTAGTTTAGTTTTGGTTATGCTAAAGTTTATCATACTGAAACGTATTACAATTCTGTTTACAGATCGAAATAAATGACTTTGAATGCACCGTCCAACAGTATGTTTATAATGTCAAAATAATTTAAATTCATTCTTACATGTTCAACAAATTACCGGAAAACTAAGACCTAAAATAGCTCTACAATTTGGTATAATTAGCCCCGAGAATGATTCAGCCGCTTGAACTCATCATAGCAGAAATAATCTTAGGCTCCCAAAATTAATACTGAACAATGACTCAGAGTGCAAAATAAATCAAATTACGTCGCCCGCTATATGGGGAACAATGAAACAAAATATAACGTTTAACGTCACAATTAAAGAAGACAATACTCGTGGGAAGGAGCCGCGAAACTGTGAAGTTCGCGCCGTCATCAATCAGCCATCACAGCCCTTCGTCTTTACTCGTTACACATAATTAATCACTGAATATAATTAAAATTCCCGATGACAAGGCGCGATCACCGCAATATTCATTAGGGAGCAGCTTTAAAAAGAAAATTAACGCGTAAAACGGCAACTGAGTGACATTTTTTCTTCAATCCTTTTGGGATATTGCTTATTAATCTTGTTATGCAAAATCCGATCGATGCCCCCGCTGATTAGGGACAAGTCGTTGTCGTCAGATTATGTGTTGTATTAAATATAGAGGTTGGTAATATGTCTACTAAATGTCCGACTTCAAATATCCGACTTCATCACATACATTGATCTGACTCCGAGGTAAGTAGCTTAAGCACTTGTGTTACGGATATCAGAATCAACAGTGGTATTACAAATATATACTTAAATATTGGATATTAACACCCAGACACAGAACAAACACAAGTATTCATCATACGAATGTTTGTCCTGGGGGGAATCGAACCCACAACTCTTGGCGCATGGGGCAGGGTCACTACCGAATGCGCCATCAAGCCAGTCAAGTGTGTCTGACCTTGACGTCGTATTCAGTCATCAACAAGTCAGTTTGCAAGGTTTCATTGTAATCTTGGTTTTAAGAATTTAATGTTTGTAAACTGGTGGAAGAATGAGTTCTAATTTCTGCTAATGATTGAAATAATTTAGCTAAACATGTTTTCTGAATCAAGAATAATCTAAGAAAGGAATATTTTTCTGGTAATTGTGAATCTAGCGATTTCATTGATAGGGTTCTTATTGAGACCAGCTTCTGCGTCATTTCCACCCCTTCCCCATTCAGCACATCGTCGCCTCATAGTAATGGCTTCCAAGATAATGTTAGATTTGAGCGGCTCTCCGTCTACTATGCCGTAATTACCTAGTGACTCAGCACTGCTTTGTTCGCCCTGCATAGGATCCGCGAACAAACTTGTTTTAATTAATTTCGTGTCTCGAACAAGCCTTCAGCTGATTGTTATCTACTTAGTTTCTGTTCGCGCTCCGGACGCTCGATAATGAAGCAACAAATTGTTCTAAAGTCAAGTTATGATTTTGATACACGTTATTGCTGGGCGTAGGCTATCGTTAATGGTATAGTAAACAACCGAGCCTTTAATACTATTAACAATTTAATTTCCAAGTTATTACGAAACCTGACTAATTTAGATTCCAGATTAAAGTAGAAATAAAATCATCAGTAAATTAACATAATCTTTCATAATTGGAACACGTTTTTATATGAATAAATAGTTATATTTCAGTATTTGTTTGTATTACAGAAAGTTCAAAAAACAAAACTGATTCAACGTAAAGTCCAATCCCTACCGTCGTTTGTTTTATTCTGGTCGGCGGGCGTTGTTTGGCGCGGCCGTTGCCATGACAACCGTTGAAATATGGGCTCCGTCTTTAGGTGCCTTATTGCCGGTATTAGCTAAGGATAGCTATTAATTCCAACTTCCACAACAATACGTGTGCAATCGTACTATTTTATCGTTGCCCGTTTCAGTTCTTAGAAATTGATGTAATAAACTGGCCGCCCTAACAATTGGTCATGAAAATGTAAAGCAGATATTGATATACGGTATGTTACTGATTATTATCATTGAATAAAATAGTTTTCTAGAATAAAATACAAATACTAAATGCATAAATAATGAGTAATATAGAATATAAAGAACTTTCATTCTTCGTAATTAAATTTGCAACTAATCCATAACAATGACTTGTATTTAAATGTAAGAATAAAATAAAAAAGACAACGCAGAATGATCGAGAATAACTCATAATCATTCATCATAACAACTTCGATGGTGGTTAAGACAAGGTGAGAGCTTCATAGCCCATATAAGAGACAGCTCTCCAAACAATAATTAGTACCAATTACAACACAGAATTCCGTCCACAATCAAATAGGATGACTGGTCGAATTTGAGTGGCCGCACGCAGAGAGAAATTAAGGTAATTTGCTGTCTCTTTCACAAGTTGAGAACAAGTCTACACCTGTCCTTTACGCTCACGAAGTTGATTTTAAAAGCCCTCAATCATTGATATCGAAACTAATATTAAGCTGGTAAGATTACTATCGCCAAATTGTTAGATTATATCTATAATCCAAGCTATTGGTATAATGGAACCGCCAATGCTTTTTGTAATATTTAATTTGGCGCTTAAAAATTATATTATTGTTGTTATTTAAATATTTATAAGGAAAAACGCTAATTTAGGAGTTTCCATAATGAGGTTATAAATTCAGTGGAGTCGGTGGCGATATACTCCGACTTAATTACATACATGCTATACATGCCACGTGATACACTTTTTTAATAACCATTAACCTCGAATTCTTATTCAAAATAAAGAGCATTACTAATATGTGTACGTAATAAAGATAAAATGTGAACTCCAATGGTCTTAAATTCTTTAAACAATCATTAGTTTCGGTGTCCGGGGACCGTCTCCCCCACAAGACAAATAAACTGTGACGACTTTGTTTATTTTTGTATGAGAGTTGAATTGCTTCTTCCCAGAATTGTGGGTAACAACCGTAATCGTTCTGTAAATAACGCTAGAAAAAATATTGGACATGAGTAGCGTATCTGTGGCATCATAAAATATGTGATGTAATAACGAGGTTTGGGTACTCGAAACATTGGACAGTACGAGCCTGTTCAAATGTGTAATAGCGAGAACTTGTTACATGCCTTTTTAAATACGGAGTTTTAAAAATGAACATTGTAGTCCAAGGAATATGCACGGCCAACGTGAGAGGTTCGTTTCCGCCAAACGGATAAGTAGGCAGCTATAACCTGTAATCGGAACCGGTTTAGTCAATGTGGACTTACGGACTGGGGAGAGGGCATGCGCGATATCAAAGCAGGTGTTCCACTATGCGCCTACTGGCTCAATGAGAATTCCGAGCCTTAAATAGTCCGTCTGAGATTTAACTGACAATGATCCCTGTCTTGCTGTTTCTTATTAAAAAGGTATTTAAAAGAATTCTTATCTGGAAGGATAGATGTTTGAAGTTTGGTAAAGTTGTCAAAAGTCGACATCGCCAATGATTCCCCCATCAAAGAACAGTATAGAGACAGTTTGAAGATGAGTTTGGGGTGGCGTGTTTATAACGCGTGTTTAATAATTTAGTAGCGACGGAGGCGATCCCTTACCGGCCTGGTGCTGAATAATGGATGCAACAATAATATGAGTAGTATTCCAGCAGTCTGATCCTATATCCAGGCATCTAAAGTAATGAATTCAATACTCCAGAACGCATACGCACTTAAGGATTTTATGTTTCCAGAATCCTGCATGGGAGATATACATAATATAGATGAATGCGGGGTGTTAATGTCATTGATACTTCAGTAATCCTCTTATCTCAACAATCAACTCTCATTTGTGGTGTTTGAATATCCTCCAACAAATAAAAGGCTTTTATAAGAGGAACATGGGAACGTACACCTGTCGTCCTCTGCATTTTAGAATAGCGTCTGGCTTCACTGGAATATGTATTCATTTGTACGAGACAAAATAGTAGCTTCATTTGGAATGAGCTTTATCGCTTAATGCTCGATGAATTTGCTGAAGTGTGTAAGAAAGATACCAGAACTTTCATATTTACGCCGATATCGAAGGCCTGTACCGGCGCAAGGTTTATTTGCATAGTAAGCGAGTTGTTTAGTTGCTATTTAAATAGAAGGAACTAATGTGTTCGGCAGATAGGGCACGCAGCGGGCCCAGTTACATTATGTTGGATAACATAACGTCCGTGCTAAGTGAAAGAGCCTATA
This sequence comes from Glyphodes perspectalis, assembly GCA_951394215.1. Classification (NCBI taxonomy): domain Eukaryota; kingdom Metazoa; phylum Arthropoda; class Insecta; order Lepidoptera; family Crambidae; genus Glyphodes; species Glyphodes perspectalis. Next base: position 6,012,957 of record OX596202.1, read on the forward strand.
CACTTTAGACGAAGGTTTACTCTAAAGACTGGCAAAGAAAAAAACCAGGAACAGTAGTCAAAAATGCAATTTTTTTTTATTACAAGCTGTAGTATCAGATAAGATTTGGAATATTTTTCTACTAGGTATAGCTTAAAAGTTCCATATGCGCTGAATAAAAATCTAACACTACAGAATGAAGGGATATCCTCCTTCATTCTGTAAAGGGCCGTATTTTTAAAGTTTTTCAATTAAAACAATGTTTCTAATCTCACTTTACATAATTTCCAAAACAGTATATGTCGTATTTGCATGAGGGTGCAGCAGAATGCGTTTAATTCGTTAATAAATCAGGCTGCGGGGGTGGTACGGGTTCATTAGACAGATCGCCCGGGGCCTTCCGGGGTGCCGTGCCCACTCCATCCGTCCTTCTGTAGCCTGATGCATTTAATTTGGCGGCAGCAATGGATGACGGATGCATTGTTAATCTGATTCATTTACAACCACACTTATACATCAATGACAATTATCTCCCTTTTGAAAAGGCTTCAACAGTCAATTAGAGAGCTTCGAATATCAGAGATCGTTATCAGAACTCATTGGTAAACTTTCATAAAGGCAGCTTCTAATCTCTTATTAAAATTTGGCCAAATCTAAATGGGAATCTTATTTAAAATAAGTAATTAATTGGCTCTCATAACTCGAGCTTATCGCCGGCATAAATTAAGGTGGGTAGATTCGCGGGGCGCGTCGACCACGCACGTAGTGAAACTTTTAATTGCATTTAGCTCTATCACTGTCGTCAACAGGCAACTTGCGAACGCCAAGAGATTTTACTCTTCTTTTAACATATTGGTCGGTAAGTTTCAATACGAGTTAAGTGATTAAATAAGTTCAAACATTTATTGACACAGACAGGACTCTTGTTACCGCTACTACTCACTTTAATCTAGGCTATAGGATATTTTGAAAACTGTATTTATTGGTCAACTTGGGTAATAACGTTTTATGCATCTGCTAGTATAGATGCAATTAAATTTTTGTTATTCTTATGGGATGTAAGTTTGTACTGATAACATATTTAAATACAATCAACCGATTCATTACTTAGATTATTAGAGGTGAAGTAGTATATGTTTTCTCACATATTCATTTATTTTATTCCTACAGTATTTTTATAAGAAAGAAAATGTAACATGCCGTTACATTTTCGAAGTAGTAAAAAAAACATTTTTTTTTTTTCGAATGTTTGATTGGCGTTCGATGTTTTGGAAACGAAGAATGATATCAAAAATTTGAGAATAACTTTTCTGGATAATTTAGTCAGCTACAATTTGAGCCTAAAACAAAGATGATCGGGTTTGCCCTGTAGCCAAACCTTTTAGAAAAAAATCAAAAAGTCGAATTCCGTAGATTAATTTCCAATGTCTCTCGATAGTCACATAAGGCACGAAATCTGTGAATTTCTTTAGTGTACATATTTTTAAGCAAATTGCAAAATCTTCAACCGCAATCCTTTAAGACTGCAATTTGACATATGAAGTAATTTTAAATCTTAGGTTTGACAAACAACAGTTACAAGATGTTTTAGTATAAGAATTCTGTTTTGTTTCTAGTAGACTTGCAGATATTAAAACAATTCCGGAAGCCCGAGAGTATTAGACAGCCTCGCAAAAATATTTGTGGAGCCGAAAGCCGGGAACAAAACGAATGAATTAATTAGAATTTTTAAATTAAAATTGTCACCGTGTATCCGCTGTCTGGCCGGCATAAACATAATACAATAGAGGCCAGGACCGGACGAGAGGACTCATTAATTTAGATGATTGTACAATTATCTAAATATAAGCGGAGCGAGACGCCCACGAGGGGAGGGGGTATTCCAACCCGAAACGGAGGGGGGAGCGGGCACTCGTTTTTAATTAAACCGGCGATGAAATGAAGTGGTCCGTATAATATTGCTTAGACATGTTTTAAATTAATTTCAACCCGTCTTATTACGAATGATTTGATCTAATAAGTTATTAGGGAGCAACACGCGGAGTTAAACTTTTCTAATAACACCTCGGCCCGATACGTTGTTGCCGGCTGTAAGGTTCCCATTCATGGCAGGATTTAATTACTTTTTCAATCAATCATAATTTAATTAAACATTTCCCAAATTGAGTTCCTCGGATAAATTTTTAATACGTCGAGAAATTACTTAGTTAAATCGATTGAGTTGTTTGTTGTTTTAACGGCCTTGCCGTCTAATAAATATAAATGAGTTTATCTTCATGAGTAGCGATAAATTGGCTTTTGGGAACACCATCACCATAATTATTGCGATCCCATTGGCGCGAAACCCAGCGCAAGGGTTGTGCGCCTCTCGTCTGTTCTCTATTTGTTTTTCGTTAAAGCTTTAATTAAAAGTAGGTTTATTTTAAAGAAAATTGATGTTCAAAGTAAATAAATCCTTGATGGTTTAATTATCTCTTAGTAATTGAGTTTTACCTGATGACGAAATAATTGGTGTTGTGTTTTATTCATGTGCTTATTAATTTGAATGTTAGGTTTTAATTAGAAGCAAAGTTTGCAGTAGCTAGGTAGGTGTAATTGTGGAATCAAATGTCAGTCTTTTTAATTATAGTGTGTATTTAAGTACCAGGTTTACAAAGTAAGTGCTTAAACACGTGAAACTTTATACATTGTAGTCGTTATATAATGTTATGGCTTGAAGTTGTTTAAATTCAATGACTTGTTAATAATAATCAATCATTTTAATTGTAAAACCGTTATTATTCTTCGTATTACAAAATTTATGCTCATATGTTCATAACACCCAGTTGAAAAAAAAAACAAAACATTCAAACGTCGTGGATTAGCAAATTGTCAAAATTCAAAATGAATGGAAAATTGTTTCTATTAACCATGAGTGTTGTCAATGAACACTAAGACCCAACAAATCCTCAGAACCAATACACGTGGTCATTGTTACAAATCTTTGACAACACAGCTGTTAATCGTAGCTTTAGTTGTTTAACACATCTTAAAGTAGATGTTTTCAAAACACAGACACGTCAAAAATTAGATGATCTATGTGTTTACAAACATGCTGCAATGCAGCTCGTCGCTAGGCACTGCCGATCGCGTCTGGTCAGCTCTCAAATTCACAAAACAAATCTTCCGAATAGTTACCTAAAGGCTTTGTCCTTTGGGGTCTGTTAGCCGCGCGTCCAGGCTTGTGCCTCGCTGGGACCGTCGGGTCTCCGGGCCGGCACGATGCACCAAACAAAAAAACAACAATAACAAAAAAAAAACACAACCAACGTATAAACTCAATAAACTACACCGTCGAGCGCTGTCTCTTAACCTTTCAGTTCGACAGGATAAAAGACTGGCCACATAAAACTTCCTTGTGAAACTTTAAAACAAAAACTGTGTTAAGAACTTCGAAAAAAGTAGTAACGTTTGCGGGGATCGACGACACTTCCCCTTACGGCGTTTCGGTCGCAACTGAGCCACGCGGTCGCGCGCGGAGGCGGGGGGAGCGGCGGGGGCGCCTCCCCGCGCCTCCGCGGTATTATTTGATTAATTCGCCTCCCCTTGTATACTCGGCGAGTCGTTACGACGACATTAAGTTTTTAAATTTCAGTGAGAGGGCCGCAACCTTCACCTACTCCTTAATACTTTTAATTGAATTAATTAAGATCGACGGCCGGCAACAAAGATTAGACGTTAATAAGCAAATGCTGAAGGATCCGTCCCGCTCTCGGTTAATTACGGCTTGCGGTGCTCAGGAAAAATCCGGGACCGAAATAATGAATATTACCTACCGAGAAACGTAGTGCTGCTAATTGGAGTGCATTTACATACTGAAATAAAGCAAAGATGGAGTGAGTTATTCTGACGAGGTGGGACAGCGGCAAACGACACGATAAACGAAAACTTGACGGATCAAGCGAATTATCTTAAAACCGTTTAAAAACGAAACAAAACAGTCGGGATTGTTGCATTAATTATGAAGACTGAATTGAAGAGGCAAATGACCAACCTGCATTAATGTTAAATAAAAAACCCAATTTCATTTTAATATCTAATGGATTAAACTCAGATTAACTATACTTACCTAATGAAAAGTTTTCGAATAAAAAGGGCCCTGATAAGTATCAAATTAAAAGAACAGAAAAAACACTTAATTTTATCGAGCACTTTAGCCTCCGACTATTCCATTCAAAGGCATTAAATTAATTAATCACTTTACAATAATCAAATTAATAAGTTAATATGATTGGGCCTTTAAGCCAATCTGTCCAAACTTCATAATTCCCACGAGGAGCAGACGAATGAAGTTACAACCGAGACGTGAAGTGTATCAAATGAGTGATTTTATGCAAATTGGAGCCTTATTGTTAATGTTGTAAGAATTAGTTTAAAGGAGTCCATAAAATTTATCTTGTACAGTAGGGTTGACAATTTCTCTTATCTTAATACCTCAGAATATTTAAGTGCAACTTAAAATATAGTTAACTCGTCTTGAAATAAGTAAAAAATACATTTGCATTCCTATCTTTTGCTGTTATATTAACTATGGAGCTAATATCAACTTGCACCAAAAATAATACTAGTAGGATGAAGGTCTTTAATAACAAGCGAGATACTTTTTTAATGAATTTCATGAATCTTCATTTTTAAGGATAACTATTTAATGTGCTATATTATAGTTTCAGAGTTTGATATAGAGCAGAATAATTTGGGGTTTCTCTTACCTTATCTTGTTTACTAATTGGGCTCAAAATCCAAAGATCTTCACACCTTAATTTATACAGGTATAAAATGCACGTGTATATTATACTCTTAAAATAAAACACGTCTCTCTAATAGTTTTATGTAGGTACACCAATTTCTGTACACCTATCACAGAGCCACCAGAAACTACCAACCTGGCAGCCCTACTGTACAGGAAACTCGTTACACGCATAGCGTCGGGTTACAAGAAAGAGGTCGGGCCCGATTTGGGCTAATTCAATAATTCCGTGCATCGGCTATTATCGGGCTAATTCGGTTTGGCCCGATCGATCATCGCTGCGCGCGCGCAGGTGGGCAGAGATTGCGCCTGAGTGCTCTGAGGTGCACGCAGCATATCCGGCCTATACTATGATACAAGACACGAGTAAGGTTTTAACCTGACACCTACGAATTTTTTTAATAAAAAGAAACGGAGATTGTAGGATAAAAACAAGTTCGCATAAATATGAAATGTTATTAAGTTTCTATGGCAATGTAAACCTTTGTTGGTAGATTTGACATTTTGACAAATAGCTTAAGGTTCCTACTGACAATCCAGGATATGAGTCTCTGGCCAAAATTAACACAACGTTAATAAATTAAAGTCCCCAGACGCGCTTAGGTCGTTTTCGTTCGTGTTAGCCTCAGAAACTATTAAGGTTTTTCATATTGTTTTCTCCATTAAAAAGAAGGGTAACCTGTGAATGTTTCGGCTATAATTGAACCTAGTGGTTCTGGGGAGGGTTGCCGTTATCCATTGAAATGTAAATAGATTATAGTAAAATTAAGAATAACTAAATTCCAAAACAATTACTTCAAATACAATATCACGTTTGAACACTTGCAAAATTAGCAACATACAAGTATTTTAAAGATGCCATACAATAATTCATAATTTCTTCATTTAAAAAGCCTCATTTGGGCTTGAATTGGGCTTACATGATGCCGATAAAGATCAAGACAAGAACGAATAATTGCCACGAATTTCAATAGTACCGCTCGATCTAGTAGGTATAATTTGTTACATTTACAGCGTTCCAAAAGCCGTCTAATTAATCATTGACATCTCATGGTGCAGGGGTAATATTTGTTGCGAGCCGACTGAGCCGCTCAGAATTAATCTTTGTTTAAAGTTAATGGTGCTTATTAATCATGGGCATTATGTCTGGATGGATATAATGTGGTAATCGGTGACTCAGGCCAAGATATCGGCCTTCTATTACGAAAACAAATGCACCGTTGCCCAACTTGTTCGTTGCGTTGTTTCTCAACCTTTGGTCTACTGTGTATGTATTATTTAGTATTTTATTAAATTGAAGTCCCATGTTGGTCTGGGATTTAAAAAGCATGTGCCAACTGTGTTTCTTGCCTAGCATGTCGTAAAAGACGACTAATGGTATATGGGGTTTTGGGTGTGTGATTGTGTGGCTACTTGTCGCTGCATTTTCACAATTTTCCATCTAACCCAGCCCAGTTTTATTTTTGGCTGAATGTGGTTATGTGTTTAAAGGGGCCTGCTGCCCCTTTGACTCTACCTACCCCTTCGGGGATTGTGGGCGTGATGTTATGTATGTATTAAATTTATTTGAATAAGTTTTAGGTAGCGGGATTTTTAATACTTTAATAAGATAACTTAGAAGTTCTATTTTTTAGTACATTTTTATTACGTTCTAAAATTACAGATAAATTTTTGTATGCACGATTAGCATTCTTTAGTGTTATGCAAACTTTAGTCTTGAAAAAAAAAAACAACAAAAAATACGATTAAATTGATTTTGTATGTACTGCCTAAAATAAAATTATGATACTCATAAAATAATACATACCTACTAAGCGTAAGTACATTACAATATTGACGTACATAAAAATATTATGTAATACTATTTCTGCCATCATTTCGTATCAACAACTATTCGTATTTCCACAATTTAAATGTATTAATATAATAAGGTGTATCTTAAAATCAGGCTCCCATAAGCAAATAGGGCACTCTTTGTTGTAGTTTACCTTGAAGAGGTTTTATAATATGTTGAGAAACATTGTTCTAATCTATCCAATATTAGAAGTCGTGCCAAGGGAATTTGATTGTTATTCCAACTAGCAAAGAATTATAATTAGACTAGTCTGTTCTTAACATAGATTAGAACGACAGGTGAATACAGCGTTATTATGCATTATACTTTTTAATTGGATATATGTTGAGTTATTAGTTTTGAAGTTCAAATGCGAGGTTAAAGTAGCAAGCTAGTTGGTTATTAAGCGATATTTAATAGGCAGTATAAAATTAGGAGATTAAATTGATATATCTACTTGATATGTGGAGATTAGCTTTTGTATTGGGTACTGTATAAATTCTTTTCATATGTTATTTCTTTCATTATTTAAGTACAAAAGGATTGCTTCTATCGTGGGTGGGACAGTGACCTAAGTGGCAGTCAATAGTCATGTTTAGTATGCACATTTCTTGGTCAGTATATTTGACTATATGTTTCATAGCATATTTATGCGTTTATCTACAGTATACTTGTTAGAACATAGTTTGGCATGGAAAAAATTAAATTTATTACTTTGAATTCATCACTGAGCCTCATTCTGTTCTGTTGTATGTATGTTACAATAAAATCGGTCATCTAATCTAGTAATTTTAAATTTTCATAGCTATTTAATACCATAATTGGCAAAGGTCAATTTAAAAACATCACTCCACATTTAAGACAATACATTACTTAGTAATAACATAAGATCCGAAGGTCTACCATCAGCTGATAGGATCTAGCTGTTCATCTATTTCTCTTCTGCTATTAAAACACAATTAACACGGACGGTTTCCATCATTTACGCCTTTGTACGTTCGCTACGCACACAGGTTACCCGTGGCGAATCTTCGCTGACCGACGAAACAAGGGTACAATTAAGGCAGTGGTACACTGCACCGGCGTAGTTAAGGGCGGCATACCGGCGACAATGCGGCAAATGACGCCCGCCCGCCACGGCGCGGCCACGCAAATGAAGAATATTGTCGCTCTCCCTGAATGCTCCTTAATGATGCACCGGCTCCGCTGCCCGCTAGAGGAGACTCCCACACGGTATTTGCGCGATTGTCAACTGTTTAATAATTGGAATCATTGTCCAGTGTTCTGCTTATGTTAATACTGGGAATGTGCGCGCCGGGGAATGGGACACGCGGCGCTAGTGCAAGTGACTAGATTTATTGAGACTTAATAATGATGAATGGGTTCGCCCGCGAGGTTTCGTTTTGCCGGTCTGTACCGTGCGTGGCTCGGAAAATAATAGTCCGGTCTTTAAGGTATGCTTTTCTGGGAGAAATAAAAGTTTTAGTATGGTGTCCCCGGCAATAAATTACCCGTACGTAGAGATATTTATACAGTAAACTGGTTAGTACCAATATATTGTATAAACTTCGTGGTTAATTATTAGGCTAAGCAAAGCTATGTATTTAAAAAAAAAAATATTTATTTGGTTAAACTAATTCATAAATAGGAAATACAAGGTAAGGTAAGTAAGTTAAGTGCGTAAATAACTTTACAAACTCATTAAAATGGTACTTAAATATAGCTAGATCGATAGGCAGACTTTGTTATATGAATTGAAACACGTTTTGAGTAGCTTTTTTTAATATTCATGCCTTCCATATGAGTACAAAATATGCGTCATTTTTGTACCCAACCTACAAAAATGACGCATACATACCTTTTGAATTCCTGAGTGCGCGTTTTGGTGTATTCAATATGCATAGTGATTATTAATGTTACTTGTGTTTGATGTATTCTTTGATTTATGATTTTGTGTTAAGTAGGAATGTTGATACAAGAAAATTAACCAAAATAAATTCTCCAGACTGACACCAATTACCTAGTTCTAAACTGAGCCTATAAACTTGTGCTATGGAAACTAGATTAACGGATGGACATACTTAAATACGTTTAAAAACCATGGCTTGAGAACAAATGTCCATGTTCATCACACGAAACATTTGCCCCTAGCGGAATTCGAACCCGGGTCCCTTGGTTTTGGTGGCCGGGGTCTCTAACCACTCGACCAACGGGCTTGTCAAAAATACCACTAAAAGCGATATGTAAGAGGTAGAAGCTCTCACATTAAATGTCGTCTTTCTATATCACTGAGATAAAGTACTTCGCCTAAACACTGTATTAGAGGTCACAGAAAATCATTAATTGCTAATACTTTCATTCGCAGCATGTTTTCACCAGGCAAATATAGGACACTACACAATCCGTAAAATGAATCCGAACTATGAATACTTGCGCATGCATATGTATATAAAGACACAGTTGAGTGTATTATTGCGCGGGTTGTAAAAGCCGTACAGACAGACGTTTATTATAATATACAATATGAGGGCACTAAATGTCGAAGACGGTGATGTCTGCCAGCGCGGGCCGCGTATTTGCTAACGCGTAGACAGCTGTGATTGGTTAGATTTTGTTCGTCGGTTAGACGAGTACTTATTCAGTAACACTTGTATTTTTTCAGGTAGAATAACACCAATGTCGACCAAATGGAAGTGGAATTTGAAAGTGATGTTAGATTGCCAAGAGCGAGTCAAGTCTATGTATACGCACATTTTACAGTTAATGAGTCCTCAAGATGACTTTAGGAATTTAACGCTTTCCCGATCTGGAGATATGTATTACCAGAAATACAGATAATTAACAATATAAATTATAAGTGATATTATTATATCATGCAGTTTTGTTTCAGATTGAAATATAATAACTTCAACTTTCTTTTACCAATAGTCTTGTAAAGTTTAAGGCTGTTGATTTTAGTGTTGATATAAAAAATAAATATATAATTCATTAATATTTTAAAAATATTTAAAAAGGCTGTAAAGGAAATTAACGTACGCTTAGAAGAAAATTCACGTAAAGCCAGACAAAACTAAAATACTTTTTGACCACGCGCCGCTCCCCGGGCCAAATGCCAAATGTCCTGAAAGTACACGCGTAACTTTTGGCGGTACCGACATTTTTCATATTTTAATTGACATTGGTCGGTGTATTTCAGATAGCGTTGCGTAAATGATATTTACGGGTGGATCCCGTTTGTTACATTAATAGCGTAATTTTCATTATGCAATGACTAACTCATGTGGTCAAGTTACGATCGGATCTGGCGAGTAGCAAATAAACCCATTTATTTGCGCATACATGTAATAAATCTTCTAGTTTAATAGTAATTGGCTTTGATATTTTAACATCAATGCTCATTTTCAAATGTCAATACGAACTCGGTACTAGCTTTCGTATTAGTTAAATTATTTATCTGATTTAGAGACAAATAGGTACATATAAGTGCATCTACGGTAAATGTAAATTCAAATATTATTAATTATGCTGCATGTATTTTCACTGGAAAACATAATATATTACATAACTTTTTAATTTATTTATTGAACACCCAGTGCACCACTGATTTTATTCCTCGATATTTAAGTCATTATCTTATAAAGTGGTTTTCATACTTAGGACTAGTGAGAAATATTAATATAAGAACAGTATTTCATACACTTTACTTAGATAAGTGCATGTTTGTGCAAAATTATTAACATTTGCAAAATGGAAATAAAATTATGTCCATGTCATTAGTCCCATGTTGGCCTGGGACTTCAAAAGAATGTGTCGTAAAAGGCGACCAATGGTATATAGGGTTTTGGGTATGTGATTGTGTAGGCGACGAGCTACTTTTTCACAATTTTCCATCTAACCCAGCCTAGTTTTATTTTTGACTCTGTCTACCCCTTCGGGAATTATGGGAGAGAGATTTTCTAAAACATTATATTTTTAAACAAAATTTCGTCGCTTCGCCGTCGATCGTAAATTACCAAACCAAGTCCCGCGCGACAGCTGATTGCGCTTGCGCACATTGCGTTGACCCAGGCCACAGTAACCCAGACCTTTGTATGTGGACTCACAAAAAACGATACGACTTTTAAAAATCTGTCTTTGTTTTAAATTTAATTAATCGTTTGATTGATAACAATTAGAAAACGATATAGGGCGGAGACATCATATAAGGTATAATTAGGACTAAACGTGTACCGTATTAATAATGTTATTTTCCCGTTAATGTTATTTTTAATACAACAAAGAAGTTTAAAATATGGAACTCGATAATGGTACAAAAATTGCTCGTTCAGAAACACTAAACTTTAATCCGCGTAAGACTATTAAAGGTTGATACCCGCGACAGCAATTTATAGGCTAATGCAATAGTATATCAAGGTGAACTGAAGCGTCCATCATGCTTGCGACATGATATTATAGAGATATTCAATATCAACGGTTTTGTTTCATGGCTTTTGATGAACAGCTTATGCCAGTAAATATATTTTTTCTCGGTATTAAATAGGTTATTAAACTGAAGCAGTTGTATTACAGTTTTGTTTGGATAATAACAGTGATTGCTGGTAAGGTCAGCAAAATAAGTAAATAAATAATATAAATAAATAAATTCTCCAGACTGATACACCAATTCCCTAGTTCCAAACTAAGCTTATGCTTGTACTATGGATACTAGGTGAACGGATAGACATACTTAAATACGTTTATAAACATCCATGACTCGAGTACAAATGTCCATGTTCATCACACGAAACATTTGCCCCTAGCGGGATTCGAACCCGCGACCCTTGGTTTCGTGGCCAGGGTCTCTGACCACTCGACCAACGGGCCAGTCAAAAGTAGCCGAACGTATTTGGTATTATGCCCTTAGCGATAAAGATTGTTGCTGATTGTACGACAACTATTTTAATAATGTTATGTGTAAAGTTTTTGTGATATAATAATACGGCGCCAGACGATATATTGAATCTCAATATTAAAACACGATTTATTAAATTACAGTCGCAGTGTAATATGTCACTGTAGGTCCCATTACGCATGACCCGGCGGCGATGACAGGCGCACAACGGCTGACCCCGCGACACCTTGCCCTTGGCAGCTGCGCGCGCGCAGATCCAGCGGAATGGGGTCACGCGGCCCTTTGAAAACAACTAATTGTCGGCTAGTCTTTTTATTAGCCAAAATTATGTAATTTCTTAAATTGCAATTGCGGTAATATGGATGCACTGTTGAAATATTCGAGATGACTCTGTTAATTATTTTCTTGCTAATGAATTGTACATTTGATTAGATTCTTGTGAACAAAATATTATGTACATTATTACTCACGTTCCTTCTAATCATCGGTGTGGCAGGCTCTCTCCGAAGTACTTTGCCTTCTCTTCTTAACCTAAGTGATGATGCCACAAACAATTATATACTTTTTTTATACAAGACATTTTAATTGTACCTTAAAAAATATCGATTTCACTAAAGGACTTCTGGGACAGCTAGTAATTTATAAAAAAATAATGACGAAATGCATCCCACGCAGTGGACAGATTACATTTCAAACTCAGGTAGCCACCCAAATATAAGTTATTGCAAATTCTGTGGTGCCATTAACTAAATAGGAAATATGAGCTTTTTTCGTTTGACGTCTGAAAGAAAACACTACACCAAAAAAATAACAACTTATTCCAAATGGCCCAACAGCGTTGAAAGTAACTTCTTCATTTATTTATAAGTAATATATATAGACTCATGATGAATCGTAAAATACAATATCCTTCATTTACCATGCAGCTCTGGAGACAAGGAACTCGCTTCACACTTCGCACATTACATTCGATTGTATGTTGAGTGAAGTGCCCATCAGGCCAGCATTGTATGCGTGGGATGCCGTGCAAAACCCAGCCAACTTGCGTAGAAAAAATATCAAACTAAATACAAGAAGCTATTGATGACGAGGAGGGATTAGATAGTGACAGATGGCCATTTGTAACTTTTGTAATTGTAATGTCTTTTAATGTTCGTACCAGTCATGTGTTGATCTTCGCACTGTTCATTGTGAATATCTTTGATTAGATTAGTAAACCTTTCCTGTTATATATAGTAAAATACTCGATAAAAGTGGTACCATAGATTAGGTCTTAAATTTTGCACAATTTTTGGCTTTTTTCATAAGAACGGCCATGGCCTCAGCCACAAAAGGCGATTGTATAATTTGGTTATTTTTTTGTACATTTCATTCTCTTTCAAAAATATAGATCGTAGAAGTAGAAGGTGATGGAGCTAAAACAGAATAGGATCGTATAGCCAAACTACGTTTATCGGATCGGCACGCACGTCCAGTATAACCTTGAGGCCACCTTTTCCTCCAGCGCCAAAACAAATGAGTGCAATTCTTCGATGGCCTAAGGAGTCCTTAGGCGCTTGGCCGTCTGTCGGTCTCCGTACTCCGCATTACGTTCGATTGTAGGGCCGAGCGCGGCCTAATTGCCAGCATTGTGTCGGCATGCAGATGTGAATGGGCTTTGATTTGGGCCCGGGCGCGGGGCGCGGGGTAGGGGACAAATCGCTCGTTACGGGTGCAGGTAAACTTTCATTGAGCGTCGGAAGGCGTCGGACGTGAGAGGCGGCCGACAAAATGCCCTCGTTATTTGCCGCCGAATCACTCGCTCATTGTGCTCGGGGAAACGGTAGACGCGGTCGCCGAATCACGAAAAAGACTTTAATGAGGCGTGAGAAAGCTCTAAATGAACGATTGTGCAGAGGTCTCCGTTTAATGAACGATTGATATTAAAGTGGCTTTGATTAACGCGAGCGGTATGGCATTTGGGTTAACGTGAGGGTGTGGGTAAATAAATTTAGTCATTAGGCAGGTATAGAGCTGGTAATGAACGTCATCGCTTTTTTGACACGTGTTCTTGTTTTTGGGCTATCAAAGTTTGGGAATGACTGTTGTGCATTTAGAACTAAAGGCGAATTATTGCCTGCCTATAAATAAATTTTGTTTAGATATTCTTTTGATTTGACTGGCTCGATGGTATATTCAGTAGAGATCCTGTTGTCCAACGCCAAGTTGTGGGTTCGATCCCCACCCAGGACAAACATTCGTATGATGAATACTTGTGTTTGTTTTGTGTCTGGGTGTTAATATTCAATATTTTAAAGTAGGTATATATTTGTAATACCACTGTTGATTCTGATATCTAACACAAGTGCTTAAGCTACTTACCTCCGAGTCAGGTCAATGTCTGTGATTTATTCTGTTATTTATTTATTATTATTAATTATTATCTTATAAAGTACGTATATTTTTGTCTTTAAGTCTCAAAGACCTATGAAAATGGAGTATTATCAATTAGTTTATATATTTTAGTGTATCATTATTTTGTAAGCTTTAGATAATTAATGAAATTTGTATTACAGAACAGTTTCAGACTTCATTAGAGTATACCGATACAGTATTAGTAGGTACTTAAGCCACCATAATCTTGAAGGTTACATCAATCGAGCAATAGAGTAGATCCCATAACGATAGCAATAAAATAAATCATTCTTCCATAGATTTTGGGAAATTTTCGTCGTTACCAGAGCCACCTGTTGCAAAAGGGTGAGAGAAAAACTGAGTGGCGGGCGCGAGGGTCCCTCCCCCACTTGCCCCCCGAACCCGACACCAGGCCAATTAAAACCTGACTCTTGGCGCTTTGTCATGTACCCGCTATGCTCAACATTTGATAGACTAATTAGTCATATTGAATCCGCTACAAAGAGTAAACGGCGGTATTAGATAAAAGGACGTTTATAATACTATTTAGGTGTAATAATATTTAGTCTGGAGGCCGCATTATGCAACACACTCGCTCGGAATTGAACGAATCCAAAAGCGTTTCCTCATGCACCTGGCTTACTCATCGGGTTCGTGTTCTACACGGGTAAGTTATGGGAATCGTTTGGAGTATTTTAATATACACAAATTGTCCAAACGAAGAGAAGTGTTAGACCTCCTATTTCTCATGAAATGTAAAATTGTGGCGAATTTACAATACCGTGTAGGTACTTGTGACGAATTAACTTTTAATGTATGGAATGTTTTACATTGTGGCGAATTAACTTTGTGGCAAATGTATAATTATCCTTCTCTTGAAACTGCTACGCGGCACTATTGATTGCTCAGAATTGTTACAAATAATTAATTTTAGAGTTCCTTCACGTCTGCCTCGAAAACCAATCACAGTATTTATTCCTTCACTGCGCCGCTCTGTATCGCATTCGCCTCTTTGCAGAATGTTTAAACTGTACAATCAGGTCAGTCATATAACCGATATCAATCATATCTCTCAGGAAACTTTTCGCTAGGACATCCTGAAAGCGCTATGAATGTTTGGATTTTGCTTTTTTTGGATTTTGACTTTTACTGTTTCCTTTAAATTTACTATTTACTTTTTATTAGTTTAACGCATGCGGTGTTTACCTATTATTAACTTAGTGCTTTCCTTTTTTTAATGTTTTAAAATGTTTTGTTTTTCACGTGTTAGCACATAAGTTGTTGGTAAGTAAATCAATAAATAAAAAATTCATTAGCAATAGGTAAGTATAGGTACATACATATAACGGTACTGCTTGGATGGAGTGGATGATCAATATTAAAGTATCGCAGACTCCTACGTGCAAATACATAGTTCAATTATCTACACAGTTTATACTAAATTGCATTAGGTAATAGACTTTGCATCAATCAATTAAATGTTAATAATTCTAAAACAGTAGCCATAAGCCATACTTTCATATTAAACTAAGAAATTTAAAATAAAAGCATGCCATGTACTTGCTTATTAAGGAATAATAAAACGGAATTAAACTACATATAATAAAAATACTCTCCTTTATACTTTAAAAAGGTAATTAAGTTACAATATCAAACATAATTTTATTACTCGTAAAATTAAATGAATAAATTAAAATGCTCAATGAATAATTCAACGCGCCCCAGCACATTTCTTTCGTCGAACTAGCATGTTCAAAAGGCAAGTACAACATAATTTTACAACACCTTGAGTACAGAGGAAATTTGTTAATCCCAAATTAACAGCCGAGGCGGAACTGTTAATAGGTGCCTATTAGTTTTATGGCGTCCGTGGCGATCATAGGGACTGTTTATATTTTTGCTGTTAATTAAATTTTGAATTTACATATAGATAGTGCGGCCGCACGCCAGGGTCGGACGCAGGTACGTTAGGCCGCGGGCTCTCCACTCGCCACCTGCCCTGACGCACCTACCATTTCCTACATCTGTTTTTCGGTGTTTCCTCATTATTAGTAGTAATTATTTCAATAAATTTTGCCAAAGGTGTATAAAGGAACTTTGTTTGGACTGTGGCTAAGCGTAATTGTAATTTTTATAGTAGTAATGAATTATCATTAAAGTCGAGCCCAGTCATGTCTATCTAACTAGTCAACCGAATACCTGACTTTATTGCAATTTTGACCCGCGGCCATTACTTTCATAGGTCTTTAAGTGACCTGTCAAACCGAGTAGGTAAATGAACATTTCCACATCGCGGCCTGGCCTTAATCACTGGTTGCCTAAAAGTTTTCTCACAAATAGAATATTTAAATGCACACTTCCCATTGTAAGCAGGAAAAAGACAAAAGGTTCTTTTATTAAGCGACGTTAGACAATAACAATTTGACACCAGAAATGTGATATTTTGAACGTGCTGCGTGCCTCGGCAGTGTCAAGTGTCACCTGTCTGCCGAGAGACTGACTGCCGTCACCTATGACCCGTACGTAGAATTAGGGATCAGCTGGGGAGAGACTAAAGGACCTAATAGTGGAGATGTGTCACATTGTCACCATCATTTTAAAGAGAACAATTGCAATTCTCATATGGGAAATCTCCATTGTTAATCATTTAAAATACCTAGAGATTTACTTTTAATTTAAAATAAATAATAAATAAATAAATTCTCTAACTAAACTAACACACCAATTCCCTAGTCCCAAACTAACCTAATAAGCTTGTGCTATGGATACTAGGTGAACGGATAGACATAAATACGTTTATAAACATACATGACTCGAGTACAAATATCCATGTTCATCTCACGAAAAATTACACCTAGCGGGATTCGAACCCGCGACCCTCGGTTTCGTGGCTACGGTCTCTAACCACTTGACCAACGGGCCTGTCAAATCGAATCACAAACGAAGAAAAGTTAGGGCGGATCTCTAGCTGGCCTGACTTCAACGTGCATAGGTACTAGAAACAAACGACTGTAGCCTCACGTAAGACCCTTTGTGAGGGTTCACACTATATAAAAAAATCACAAATTTCATATCACACATTTTGAAATTTGTGATTATTTTTTTATATATTTTTTTTATAACAAAATAAAATTGACTAAAATCAGCTAGGCCATTTAGTAGTAGCTTAAAGGAGGAGATTATATTACTGTCGTCATATCGAATTTAAGAGGTGGGACTTGAAAAATAATTCTCTAAGAATTTTGCAGTCTAGATCAGGCAGAGGATAAATTTCTAAACACATTGAAATCGTATCAAATGTACAGTTACAAGCAATAATATGTATACATTGACACTTTTTCTATAATATCTAAACTTCTGCCATTTCAATAACATGTGAACAACAATCCCAACACAAACTGTGTCAAAACTAGGTTTACATTTTGTTTCACATTAATATAAACGAAACATTGTATGTACATACGTTTAATATAAATGTAGATTTTACATACATAACATCACGCCCGTAACCTCCGAAGGGGTAGGCAGAGTCAAAGCGAAAGCCCCTTTAACCACATTCAGCCAAAAATAAAACTCAGTTGGGCTAGCTAAAAAAATAGTGACAGTGGCTAGCTCGTCACCTACACTATCACATAACGTAGATTGGATGGAAATTTGGATTTTAATTGTACCATCTCTGATACCGTAAAGAAGCAACCACAACGGTTACCGCGACTGGCGGGAGTAGCGACCAAGAGAAACGCAGAATAAATATGAACTAATTGATACAGAATACCGCTTTTCGCGTCACTTACCTAAATTGTAATCAAACTTCACAATATTCAGTATCACAATAACCCTTACTTTAAACTCCACCCTTGTTACAACTTTATTCCGGAGTAAATTAATCTATATTACAAACAAACGACATACAAACCAAGGAACAGGTACCTAGCTCCTGAAACCACATGGAGACAAAACAGACAGACACATAGTAGGCATATACTTTATTAATCCCAGACTAACATGGGATGCCCCATATTATTTGAAACATTTACATTTAATAAAAGTAATCTAAAAGTTCTTTCATTAAAAAAATATGTACATCAACAGAGATGGAACAATGCTATTTATTAAGTAGGTATACGCTTCATGAAAGACAAAGATTACACATTTAAGACTGATAATGACCGGTTCAACATTTGGCCGAGTTAAATGTAGTGTCTAAGAAAATACGTTAATATCACACATTATGACATTACACAGCAACATCAACATGCAAGAAGTGGACGGAACCGTCGCGCACCGCTGACTATACTCATCAGCTCTTTGTCAGTTAAAGCCATGACATTGAACTTTGCGTTGCGCAGGATTTTGAGGTTTCCTGTGACGGGTACAATATAATTTAAAATGCTAAAGTATTTTAATTTTTCCTTTCTAACTAAGAGTTGACCTGCGGACAAAAAGTCACTACCATATAATTTTATTGTTTGTTAAGTTTCACACAAAAGAGGAAACCGTGTACGTAATGAGATTTTTTTGAATTCATATTCAAAACGATATGATGAATTCCAAGTTACGCCTTAGTTATTGTTGTTACAACAATTTGTATTGGTATAATAAAAGAAAGGTTAAGAAAAGTGAGCGTAAGTACAACGTCTTACTTCAGTTACGACATCAAACCAAGTCCCTCTTCATTACAAGTTAAACCACGAAATCAATTTCCAATCGGCAGGGAACCCCTCAAAAAGTTGTCATATTACACGCAATCAAGTCTCTGCGAGACAATATACGGAGATCGGTGCGCACGTGATTTCAATATTTCATCTCAAAGGGCGCATTCACAGTGCGGTCTCGGGCTCACGCGTTCCACTCCTACAATTACGCGCTTGTGTCATATTTACAGCCCAGGTAATTGCCATTCAATTACCAGGCTGGCCCGCTGGGTGAGCAAGCGAGAGACCCGACGGCCAGCGATCGTGCTGTCTCTTTCCCACGCGGCGTGCAGCCGGCCTGCCATCAATCATCGAACACCCCCCGCCGGGCGCCCGTAGGGATGGGACACGTCACAAAGCAAGTATCTCAGTTTAACAATGGTCGATAAGTGGGCAAACGCCACGCTAAATTGATTCTGAACCGTCCCGAATTTGAACGCTGCTTAGCGCCTAAAATGTAGGCAGATGTGATTTACTAAGGTTAATTTGATTTTAATACAAGTATGGACATCTTTAAAATAAATCATGAACACATTCGTTTCGTATGCATACGTACGTAGTTAATTAGTTGTGTCATACTTTATACTGATGTGTCACGGGTCGATATACAGACTTACCACCAAAACTATTCTTTGCCAGCGGTAACAAGCGAACATGATGTAAAATCATGATTATATGATATAATGCAGAATTTGTTAAAATGCGCATACAATTAAATTCAGCTCAGTAGTAAGTAGCAATTTGTCATTAGTAGGTATAATTTTAAACACTAATGTTTTGTAACCAATAAATGTTCTTATTTAATATGTGGCGGTCGGACAGCTATAATGCTTGATGGATTTATGAATACCAGCTACCTAATACAAGTAGGCAGTTTAATATTACAATAGAATCCTTTATTTATTTCCTTATGTTACGTATTTCTTAATAGTTATAATATCTACCGACAATTCAACACATCCCCACCCCTCAATTATCTGTTAGCGTTAAGCAATTATAGTTAAATATTATTTTTTATGACCTTCCGTTTTTACGCAAACCTATTTAGTGTTGTCATATTTAAATTTAATTTCGTGGTTATTTGGTTTTATCGATAGCCACGCGGTAGCATCCACAACCCTCGCGGGCCGCTGTCACAGGTATGCAATCTTGCCTCTATAGTCTATACCTTTACCCTGTTGCACTTAGATTCCTGTTCGAGCAGTATTTTGCTTTGTGCTAAATCAAAACGTCGATAATTAGGTATTGGAAACTTCGGGTTTTATAACTAAGTTTGATTAAAGAGAGCGGTGCATCTCAATTCAGCATTTAGGTACTTATTACGAAACGAAATTAGTTTTTATTTTATTTCAAAATATATTTACAAGACTAATAGAAAATTTTAATATAATAGCTATTGTTCGTCAATTTATGCATTCTGCTATTTCTGGTTCAATCTACAGAAAAAGTTTCGATTTGTGATTTTTTTGTCTGCTAATTTCGGCATAGCAAAATATTTGATGTTGTAAGCCTGTATTTCTGCGTTACGAAAATAAATCAAATGTTCCGATAACATTGGAGCAACATTGTTGCGATAATGATTTTCAATAACCTGCACAAGGTCTCACATAAGGTCTAACTTCCGTTGTTCACAAAATAGCGCATCTGCAGTGCACTCAAGGTTAGAATCGTCTATAAATTTCGCCTGGACAGAATAATATTATCTATTAATAAACGCCTGTTGCGGTATAAAATACGGAACATAATTTAAATATTTAAATTTAAGTACCACTCTACAATATGATAGCGCGAAATACCTGTAAATTGTTATTTTATTTGTCATAAATGTAATAGCGGTAATAACGAGTCTGCTGGACATTTTGAATGTGACATGTCACTTAGCTTCGCAATTTGTGTTAAATTGTGGAATTTCGTTCGTATTAATTCTCATGACTATTTTTAAAGGTAGGAAACTTATTATCACATTACCAACAAAATAAAAAAATATAAACATTAATTTTAGCCCTTTTCCATTATACATAACATGAGTTTTACATGCAACAGCTTTACATGAAGTACTTTTTTGCAAAGAATGATTAAAATGTGTTAAAATTAGTGGATGGAAATTGGAGCAGGAATCCAATTTTCATACAATTATTAGCACCACTGGTTCAAAGGTTAATACGATTATTAATTAATTAGACTCAGATTTGAACAATTTAGTAGGAAAAATGCACAGTTCAAATATCATACACTTATAGTTAATGCATATATTTAGATGCACCCAAATGCCAAAAAGCTTTGATTATACTATGTATGATTCTATAATTTTGTGACACAGCTACTTCAAATCAAACAAGTATTAGGAAAGAGATTAAAAAAGTTAGCCTGCTAATTAATTCACTTCAAAAGCCGAGCAAAACGAGGTTAGATAGGAGCTTGTTCCGAAAGTGTATAGGTATCATTAGTTGGAGATTTTTCTCGGAAAAGCTTGGGGCCCGGTTCAATTACGCTTACTAATGAGTTGACTTCTGCGCTAATTACCGCCTCGCTAATTAATCACAACGGGTTCACCTGCAGCGAGTGCTCGCGGATTTCTTGTTTACTTTCCGAAGTATAAGTTTATGATTACTTGCGTTTAGATTTGCGTGCTGACTCTGAGGAATTTTCCCTTTGTTTACGTACTCTCACCCCCTCAGTTCGATTGTAAAGAAAGTTGACTGGAGAAAAATAAGAAATCGGAAAAAAAAATGCTTACAATTTTTTTTTTTATATATAAGTATTGTAATAATATTGGGAATCTAAAGAACAAAAATACATGCTATATTTTCAATTTAATTACACATTAATTTTATCTGGGTATCATTAATTACACATTATATTATTGGGTCTGGGATACAAAAGAAGGCCAGGAGTCTGCTTGCATGCACAGTTCTTAAGATATATATATTTTTATAATACTAAATGTGTGATAAGTATTTTTAAACAGACCATGTAGTACTTGAAGTTATTTATTTCATTATATTGCATACAGTATTTACGAGCGATAAACATTACATATAATAATATAATTAAATTAAATCTAGTGACCTTGTACAAAATTGTTAAAACATGCCATAATAAGCGTACACACTAAAAATCTTTAGAAGTAGGAATTACTGTCTGGGAAAATTTGTTCTTAGAAAACACACTTGGTAATTTTCCGTTTTTTAATGATTTATCGAGTGGAGTAAATTCAACCTTCTTAAGGCATTACAAAAGAATTTGTGAAGCGGCTTTTACCTATCTATTTCTTACAAAATATTTCACTTCAAATTCTAAGAATTTAAGAGTAAGTAAAAAAAAAATACCGAGAAATTAAGTTGATAATTTTATACCGATTTACAGTTTATGGACTTTGACACACATAATCGATTTCTCTCATCGATAGGCATTCCTTAACCGTCAGAAAAGTTACCGAAGATTCAAATTTCCCCTTTAAGTACCATAACAAATACTTGCTATGGCTGAGAAATGTTAAAGATGAACAATATTTTTAGGTACTTATCGAATGTTGATTTAACTTTTCCTTGAGTGATATTGAAGCAGCTGTTTACCGTATTTGTAGTAGGTAATTTATAGTTGCAAATAAATAACTGAATATCCTATTCCATGAAAATATGTCATGCACACATTCACTTATACTTTCGTCTCGTGATTTTCCTTAAAATGTTGAGGTACCTACTTTTCCTCTACGTATTTATGATACATAGTTGCAATAAAGTACTGAGAAGTCCCAATTTTCAAAAATTTCAATAGAGATAATTACTAAGTAACCAATTGTTAATTTAATTTGATTGCGTCGGTTTTATTCTCAGTCTGGTTAATAAAATTAAAATAAAGATGGCTTAAAAAGACCCATCACGCTTATTAACGTTCGATGTTCTCAGATAAGCGACTTTTTATATAATATAACTATTAAAAAAACAGCCGTATCTAAGTTTAATAATATGAGGCATATCCCCGTAGTATCCCCCCGTATATTTTATTGCAATAAATACTGAAGTTTTGCACAGTGCGAGTAAAATGGGTAGGTTAAAAAAGATAATATGTATTTTATGTCTGGGAAACATATTCTAAAGGTTGAGGTATTTATTTTAGTTTAATAATACGGGGTACACATAAATTGGTTTCCCTCGTCACCAAGTCTCCTAAAGAGTTACCGAGGCAGCCATTACCCTTGTATGTGTTCTGTTATAATAAATATCCAGCAAGTCGCTCCCCGCATGCCTGAGCCCGCGTCAGTCTGTCAGGGCAGCATTGACTCCCAATTAAACGCATTACTCTTATCTACAGCCGCTCATTATGGTAAGTAATGGCGTCGTAAGTGGTGTAAGCAGGGGATTCATTATTTACTGTCACAGATTGGAGTCTGCCTCGCCCATCAAACGACACACCACTTGTCAACGTCCACCCAACACAAAATCGACCGTACCGATTCAACGTTAAAGTCGCTTGTTGAATAAAGAGTGCTTCGCCCAACAATGGCCATACTTGAACCGTTAGCTTTCGTGTAAAGAGGTGGTTATGATAAAAATATTTGGTTTATTAAGAGGTGTATTCCGGTGTCGTAATACAAAAAGAGCGAAAGCAATGCTATGCAGTTGTTAAATGAAATGTTGGGTTTTGTTTGATTATGTAATTAAAACTGGGTCTTGTAATAGCCTACTGTCGTCATGATGACTGGATAATTAAGAAACACAGTGAAAAAGCTAGAGAGTCCTTCATTTGAATATCTGCTATATAAACAACAACTACATAAATGTTCAGAAATATAAAACATCCATCAAAATTAACAAGCCGTTAAATAACATAACTAGATAATAAAAGGTAGCTATTCACGGTACATATTCAACTCTATCAATTCATTAAAACATACAACATTAACAATAATTACACCCAACCAAACCAGTTTCAGGGCACAGCCTACTTAATAACGTATCAATAATTAATAAGTATTTTTATTTAATTTCATATTCTCAATTAAAACCGTTCGCTGTAAACGGATCCCTAGTCGGCCATTTGTACGGAGCTTATTAAAAGGCAATAGTTGATTCGAACGGAGATAAACAGTTTAACCCATTATTAAACGAAATTACAGGTTGAGCCTCGACAAGGCATGCTTAATAGGATTCTATAGAATAATGAGATACGGATAGAGGTTGTATTGATATTATCGGGCGATAGTCGCGAGTCACGCGCGCAACTGACGTCTTCATCGCGCAGCTATTTCTCCAGTTCTGTAAAAGGAAAGCTGTGTGTCTTACTTTAGGGTTCTGGGGCTTTATGAAATGGACTTTGATATACTGACGGCTTAGCTTACAAAAGTATCTACTATCTAACTAAATAAATGTGTTTAATCAGCAAAGCATTTCAAATTTCTGGTATGAATGATAGAAGCAATTTTTAAATAATATAACTACATATATAACTCTAGATTTTGGATAGAAGGAGATGGCATTTGGCAATAATAAAGTGGAAATTGTAATTTATGTATTAATATAAGTGATCGGTACCAAGGTAAAGCTATAACACGCTCGATGGATAGTTGTGGGTTCGATCCGCACCCAGGACAAACATTTGTGTGATGAATACTTGTGTTCGTTCTGTGTCTGGGTGTTAGTATTCAATATTTAAGTATATATTTGTAATACCACTGTTGATTATGTTATCATATAAAAATATATTGTTATAAATAAAAATATTTATTTATAACAAAGAAACCTTCAAGATATACGCGTGGATTGTAATGTAGCAAAAGACGTATTTGGTTGAGATTTTATTTTATTTTTAAACCGCCAAAAGAATTAACAAATTAAACAAATAGTCTGTTGCCTGCATTTCTTGCAATGTAAAACAAAAATCCTGCACAGGTTGCCTGCACGTGGAAGTACGAACGATTAATTAACATAAGTATGTTAATAATAGTGGGATACATCGAGACTAAAATAGGATAAACATAAGTATCAGAATAGTAGTTGAAATAAAAAAAATAAAAAGGTATTCACTCGATTCACTTTCACCATAATATCTCACACCATGATGAATGATGTCTGTGAATGATGAAGTGAAACATGCATCACAATATACCAGGCTATTTAATCTCTAAGTATATTTAGGAAATCACCCGGTGATTATAATATTTTTTTTTATTTTTTCTAACATCACGCCCACAAACCAGTCATTCACATTCAGCCAAAAATAAAGCTGGGCTGGGTTAGATGGAAAACTGTGAAAAAGCAGTGACAAGCGGCTAACCTGTCGCCTATACAATCATACACCCAAAAGCCGATATACCATTAGTCGCCTTTTACGACATGCTAGGCAAGAATAGGGTTGCCATCTCCAAAATTTGGCAACCAGGACAAGCCGCGTGAAAACCCCGGATTTTAGAGCCCAGAACCCGGACATGTCAACAGATTTTTTAAACAAAGTCAGTGTTATTACACTATGTTTAAAAAAATACAGTTGGAAATGATGATGAAATTAGCTGGTCGGTTAGTCGGTTGATTGCGGCGTGCGGGCAGAGTGATTATGTCGGGATGGCCCAAGCAAGACTTTACATTTTTAAACCCGGACTACAAATGAAGCCCCGCCCGGACGCTCCCCGGATGCCCTCTCAACTAGGACAAATCCGGGGAAACCCGGACGGATGGCAACCCAAGGCAAGACCCACAGTTGGCATATTCTTTTTAAGTCCCAGACCAACATGGGACAATTTTTTTTATACTACTCATAAATCTGAAACAATTTTGTAATATGCTATTTCAAAAAAAAATTATATTGTATTTATAAAAATTCTCAGTTGAACGGAACCATCTTGCGATACGCTACGTTATACTACATTAATACATACATACGTCTCTTTGACATAACTTACTTATTTATAAGAAGCGAATGAAGTCGTTGATGACAAAAAGAGGCACCAACCTCCGTAAATGCGGAGTACTGAAATTGATTAATTGTGCGCATACGACGGGATCACCCATATTGTATTACTTGACGTTGATTATTCCAATGAATAGGGATTACTGCGAAGTCCCAACAGATGGCGGGCTTCTGTAAACGTAATGAATATTAACACGGCATTTCAATTTATAAACAAACTCATTATGTATTACATAAACAGTTTCGTAGGGCCTCCGTCAGAGTATATTCAATGGACGTGTATTTAAAGAATAATGCAATGTCTCTCATTTAAAGTAAGTTGCATTAAGTCTACTCGTTGGTGCAATTAGTTACTTACTATAAAACAGGGGTACCTAACCTTTTAGTGACTGAGGACCACTATGATTTTAGTATGTTATCAGGGACTACGTGGCCGAAAATTAACTATATTAACTTTAAAATAACCTGTTATAATTTAGAAATTATAAGACGTCTCAGGCCTTTAGCGGACCAAATGATAAGTCTTGCGGACCACTGTCCGCAAGACTTATCATTTGACCGGTGGTCCGCGGACTATTGGTTGGGAACCACTGCTATAAAAGGATAATTTTAAATAGTTTGAATTCTTTACTACTTTCTTTATCAGCAAATTACAATACATTGTAATGAAATAATATGATACAGCTGTTCTTTCTTTCCAGCATTCAAACCAGTTCCTAGTTCCGGACCATTATCCAAGATTTTGCGAGTGATAATAAAGCTACTCGATAGTCGGAGTGGCTTTTTTGTCAAACAATTAAGAAGTTCATGTTGCCTTATTAATGATATAGGTATGTTCGAAGTACGAACATTAAGAATGTGCGGATATCTCCATCAGCTAATGCCTGAAAAACAGTATTATGATTTTGAGAACCCACAAGTGACTACGACTCTAGCCAGTACCACGAATGTGTGTTCTCGTCTTTGTTCATTGCCAAGCAAGTTAATTTTATTTGATTACAAGTTTGTAACCTTCGCACAAACTTTTAATTGCATCAAAAGCCAAATTTTATCAAAGAGTTATTATTCCATAAAAAAGTAACCAATTTAGTTCCTCCGTATAAAACTGCCGCCCTAAACCATAACTCAGGTTAATGTAGTGCTTCTAAGTAGGCGTTATGCGAGCCCTTAAATTATACAGCGGAGTGCTATCGTTCAATTACATGCTAAGAAGGCATAGTGTCGTAAAACGATGTAATTACTACCACTATCTCCCTATCCATTGTCTGCATCTATTGTAGGGTCACGCTCTTATTGTTATAATTAGGGACGTCGCGTGAAATTGTAAGTTACGCTGTATCATGAGTTTTAAAATTAAAAGCAAATAGCTCAAAATGGCAAAACAAAATGTGATCCGTTCCAGAATAGGCTTAATTAAAAGATCTAGAAAATAAAATTCAAATTATATAGTTCGTGTTATTTCTAAACATGTTTATTAGTAAATAAATTAAAAAGCTTGTTATCTCAGCAATCACCATCAATCTCTTCTTGCAAAAAAAAACCAAACACATATATCTGAAGTTTATTAATGTATAATAGAAGCTCGTAAAAAATCAGAACGAATATAATTCATAGAATAGTATTTTAGATAAAAGAAAATCAGATAAGATTAATGTTATGAAGCCTAATGAATTAGGTATTCACAGTGACAAAAATAAATAAAATCAATTGTAATTTGATAAGAACAGTCCTCTTGTCACCACGAGTCATGGAGGTCTTAGTTCAGAATGTTGTAACATCTCGTTAGCTTTATTTTTGAGACCTTAATGTATTCTTTATGTTCTTTGTAATAGAGGCTAATATGTCGTGCACACGGTCCAATATATTTAAATTAATATTGATGAATTATAATTGATCATTGTTACGGAGCCCATTATCTTATTGAGTCATCTGCGTTCCTTTGTCTCTCTTTTTTAATTTAGTTTCAAATGTGTATGCTTTTATAATACGGTATTTATTATTCATGACTTTATGCTTTGCGTGTAATGTATGGACTTAATGATTACGAAAAAGATACGTGTTAGTTTATAACAGTTCTAAATAAGATTATATTCCACTTCATTTCACGATACAACCAAATGTCATTTACATACGACATTAATCACACAGGAAAAGCATAGAAAAAAGAAAACGTCTTTTTTCTTTGCTTTTGCATGAAAAAGTTGACTGTTTCTAATTTTTTATTATGAAAATTTATCAGTGCATTCACAACATGCATTATTTCTCCACTTGAATGATGACACAAATCTTCGCTTGTACAGTCAAATATAAAAAAACTATCGAATCATTATCAGTTTTGCAGTTTCAATGTAACTTGTGTGTGACTTTTATTTGTTAAATAGATGTCGTGTAATGGGGCTAATCTTCTTTTTTTTTTCAGATTTGTTGTTTTTTTTGCACATTAGTTAATTCATAACTTTTTTTTAGACTGGAACGTAGAGCGACGTTTCTTAATCGATAATTAATGTCAATTGCATACATTTCTGACATATTCTTTAGCTATTACCACGTTCATATTAAAGAGACACATTAATTATATCCAAATACGTAATTGTAAAATGCGAAGACTGACGAACGACTAGTGTAGTTACGGTGTACGTAGTAGAACACATTAAACTAATTTAATAAATTAGCATATTGAATGCCGTTTATCAGGTGATATTTCGAGCGGATCCAGTGTTTGGTCTCAGTAATTAAGCGTGAGCTTTTACTATGGTAATGGTATTCAATTAAAGGCAATTGCGTTTAACTTACACGTTGGTACTAACTTACGATCTATTTCTTCCGACGGGAATACATTTGAATAATTCCGCATTTGGTCAGCGGCAATAATTTTTTATTGGATGATATAATTTTCAACTTTTTATTGACGTAACTTCGCCGTTAATTTATGGTTGCAAGTGGATACCATTAATTGACGTAATTAATTTACGTATGAAATAATATGGACTATAGTTATTTTAAATCGTTTATGGTTTAACTTTTATTAATAAGTATTAATTTCTCTTTATTAGGTACTTTTTAATATCATAATATATGAGCTTACATTTTTTAGTTAATTTTTTTATATTTTATTTTGTCTGTTAGTTTTTCTTATTTCAAATACTCAACCGATCATTATGAAAAATTGCATACACTTTGTCAGTGATACATAAAAAGATATGGATGACTCCTCCAGAATAAAATATATTTCCAGAGATTAGTAAAAGCTAGGTTAATGCGAACAAAGCTTCAGGAAAAAGCTAGTATCGTATGTTTTGGACTAAAGTTAAATATCTCTACCATTGTTCAATCTTATGAATACATGTAACCAAATAAAAATCTACCCGTTAATTAATACTAGATCCAACGCACTTTTCGACTTACAACACTAGTTAACTAGAGCGATAGAATTCTTACTTTTAACGTAACTTTGACTATCACCAAAAAGGATAGTTCTGTACGTCCGCGTTATTAGCGCGCTCGTTAGCGGCGGGCACGAATCGCACGTCAAAATATCATTGGCAATAGAAGTGGAGAACGCACAGAGCCGGGCGGCCGACCAATTTGTACGCCGGGACGTCAGATTTCGAGGGCCTCGTTACGACTAAGCCTCCAATTAGACTTATCCCTAATTAAGAGATGCCAATAAATTACCCTCCATCACGGGCTAACGAAGACGCGCCGCACTAATAACGCTAATTGATTTTGAGTAATGAGCTGGAGTTTTGATGAGGCCGATTGGGGGACGGTGCTGCCATCGATCGGTGTCTTGGCTTTCGTGTTCAGTTACTCCAATTACTATGTATGGTTTAGCTTGAAATAATTAGCGTGGCGAATGTTTCGGAGTTAAATTGGTCATAGCGATGTTCGGATTAATTAATTGGTGGACGAGTCAACGTGTGCTCGTTTTAATGTAATGTTTGTCTGGTTTTCAAGTTATATGTGTTCTGAAAATGATGTAATTTATTTGTTTACTAGATTACAAATCATCTATAAATTAACCTGATCAACTATACATTGGCTGGCCCGTTAGTCCAGTGGTCAGAGACCCTGGCCACGTAACCGATGGCGGTTGCGGGTTCGAATCCCGTTAGGGGCAAATGATTCGTGTGATGAACGTGGACATTTATAAACGTATTTAAGTATGTCTATCCGTTGTTCACCTAGTATCCATTGCACGAGCACAAGCTTAGTTTGGGACTACAGAATTGGTGTGTCAGTTTTATATTTTATTTATTATTATTACATATGTACCTACATATTTACATATATCATATTTCAATATCAATAAAGTGTATTTGCATGGTTGGCAGAATCATAAGCGCAGTTCCCCCAATTTGAAAAACGGTTTTATCACATCGAAGAAGATATATCACTTTCTTTCACAAGTAGAATGTATATGTGCTGGCGGGTGTAAAAATAATTTCAATTCATAAATTTTTCGTCATTAAGTAAAATTTTGACATATACGTTGATTGGTGATGTGGTTATTTTTGTATGAGCTTGTATGAAATGGATCAT
Organism: Glyphodes perspectalis; assembly: GCA_951394215.1. Classification (NCBI taxonomy): domain Eukaryota; kingdom Metazoa; phylum Arthropoda; class Insecta; order Lepidoptera; family Crambidae; genus Glyphodes; species Glyphodes perspectalis. The sequence goes on from OX596202.1 coordinate 6,042,983, forward strand.
GAATGTTGAAGAAGCATGTGAGGTGTGTAAGGATCGTGCCATATGGCGTTCCGGTCTCTCTAGCTACCCCGCTAGGGAAATGGCGTGAAGTTTTGTTAGTTAGTTAATTATTTTTGTTTCATACGATAGTTTCGGAAACATCATTGAACTCAACCAATGTATCCCTTTTCTAATGATAACGAATGTCAGATGGATTAACGTAATAACCAAATTCACCAAATCCTATTCTAGATCATGGGCCTCAACTAAGACCGGGACATACTGCTGAACAGATGATGATCGACTAATCATGTCATTATGCAGGCTCGTGACCATGATTCTCGGACTCATCTAATTATCTCACTCTTCATTGTAACCCACAACAGCCTTAATAAGATATTCGGACTTGTCACCTCCCCGTTCTAATTTTAGCCATGGCCAGTCGGCGTGCGCGCCGGTATCACGTTACTCGACTGATCGGCCGCTGTCTTCGATCGTTTATTTGTGAGGCTGGGGTTACCATGTCTGGAAGTTGTAATGGGATAACAGAATTATTAAGCGCCGCTTGGGATTGCGGTGGGATTTTGAGAATCTCAGGATTTTTAGGTTCTTCTCAATACGCGGACGGATTATGGAAGTCTCAATATTTTTTTTGAATTTATATCATCATCCCCGTGCTATCATCATCAGCAGTATGGTAAAAAATATGAAAAAGTGGCCAACTGGTCGCCTACATAATTACAATGCCAGTATATTTCAATACATAATTATTCTCCTTTTACGACATTTCAAGAAACACAGATACCACACCCTTTGTGTAGGCGCCATAGGATAACTATTTTTAGGTAATGGGGTATAATCCTCAAAAAAATTCTTAGTCCGTAAGTTAGATTATCAAAAAATATTAAATACGTATTTTTTGCTTTATCTGGTACTCGAAAAATAACAAAGATACAGCGCTTCAAAGATCTGAAATGTTACACTTTAAAAATTAAATTATACCGTCACTTGGACGGTATAATTTAATTTTAGACACCCAGTGACGTCACGCGGTACTTTGGTCATAAAAACCGTAGAGCTTGTATGAAAATGATCATGAATGTTGAAGAGGCGAGTGAGGTGTTGTGCCATATGGCGTTTGGTTCTCTCTGCCTACCCCGCTAGGGAAGTGGCGTGAAGTTTAGTTAATGACGTCACGCGGTACTTTGACGTGCTGTATCGTCATCATTTTTAGTTTGTTAAACAAAAGAAAAAATACGTAAGCAATTTTTTTTTGTAATCTAAATAATGGAATATAATAATTTTTTTGGGAACATGCTGTAACCTCTAACTTTTGTAAGCCTGTGTGTTGAATAAAACAAACATTTTGTTTGTATTTTGTATTTTTGTGTCACAGATCGACATGGGACAAAGTATTTTAATTAAAAATACTTTGTTTGCGAGATAATCCGTGAATGTACTATATGTATGTAATGTATGTATAATATACAACACCACGTCTCGGGATGTGCGGAAAGACAGTTTTATCTCCGGTATTTTAAATTTTCCACCTGGTAACCCTATATGAGGCTCCTTTACCGCGCCGCTCCACCGCGACCGCACCGACCGCATCGCTTAACGCCGACCGCAGCGATCGGATTAACTGCACGTAGATATGGTTAATAGCTTACAAATATATATTCATAATTTAAAGAGAAATCAGTTTAGTGACGTAGTAAGATAAGCGGACACGACGAAAGATAGCAGAATAGACAAGAAAAGTGAGAAGAAAACTCGATAGCTGAGCATCAGGCGTTTCCATTCCACCTGTATTGTCTCATTACTCTACTGTCTATGACTCCTATGAGAGAGATAGATAACCTTTTGGAAACGTAACTAGGCAAATATTCACACATAACACCCCTAAAGAATCATTGTATTGCGTATAAAGGCGTCGTCGTCTGGGTCTATGATCAAAACAGGCCTCAACTAAAAACAAAACTATAGGATAAGATACTGTAGGAAAAGATGTAACACTTCATATTTATGATAAGCATTTCAGGCTTCAGCTTGTGATTGTGTATACAGTTTTTGTACAAGTGGAGGTGTATGATAATCACTTTACAAAACTAGTCAATATAATATGTGTGAAAATTTTACTCCTCTGAAGTTTGAACTATTTTAATATTAGAAAAATAATTAGGGTCCTCCCAATAAAAACTTTTTCTTTTAAACTCCACGCAATCGAAATCTGGGCCAGTTATCTCAAGTTAACATTTTACATAATTTTGCCATACAAAAGTTCCTAATATTGATACAGATCGACCATTAGCTTAACCGCCGATATCGCAAAATTAGTCCTACTGCAAATCCTTGACCGTTTATTTGTCTTCGTGGCGAGAACTTGCGACCGCGACCGCCCGGCACAACCGCAGTGGTGAGCAGCAGATTAGCACTCGGCGATATTACTTATTGTTTGCGAATATTTATTTTACTGTTAAGTATCCTGTATTGGGATTACGCGGTGATGGTTCAGAGGTTAAGGTGGATCATACGTGTTAAGTATATTATTCTAGATCAGCATTTCTTGACCACAAGTAGCAACCTTAATTCTGGTCGTGGGGGAATGGGATGGCTCGCTAATTTTCTAATGTTATAAATTTAGCAAACTAGAAGTACTTAGTTAATCACTGGAAAGTAAAAAGAACATTAGGGTCGCTGGCTAATAATATATTTAATATTATGGATCGCTAGGCACAACCGTTGTTCTGAATGTTGAAAAATATTGATTTGTGTTCGACAGTGCTTTATTCAGTTGAAGGCAGTGTCTGCTCATACATATTTTGGATTTATATAATTAAATTTATCTAGTTTCACTTTTTGTCAAAACAACGGAACCAAATCTTTGGAAAGTCGATACGTTCATCTTCTTTTCATAATCAGATATTTCATTAAATAGTGGCGACCACGCAGCCTGTTAATGATATTAAATTATTTGCACTACTTATGTTTCCAGACAGATTTTAAATCAATGAAGACATGTAAATGAGCTTTGTGCTAGTCATGACTGATTTACATGTCGTCATTCTCACTCGGTTGGTAGACCGACACACGACGACCAGACGATTGAATCTCATGAAGATATGTTGCCGCCACTTGAAACCAGTATAGTTCAGCGTCTCGGAGGTTCCAATGACATGATGATTCCAAACTGTTGGATCAAATACTTAAAATACCTATTACATTACATATAATATTTTTATCGAAGTAATAGGTACGATGCACACGTATAATTAATTTTAAAATACACTGGGGAATTCCTCATCCGTAATTAAAATTCGAGATTACATCTAGACAAACATCTACATTACGTTAATGGTAGGTATCATCTTTCATTCATTCATACCATTAGCGTTTGTGAGTGATATTATCATAATCATTGGCCTATCAAGTCTTCAAAGGGGCCAATTTGAAGAAAACAAAAAAAATATTGATGGACCAACATCGGCGGGCGTGGGCCCAGCGCACAAAAGAATCAGTTCATGCCAAATCATATCATGGTCAAGGTAAAGGCAGCTTTATACTAGTGAGGATACACCATAAGATAACATATCACTTGAATTTGTAGATATGTCGTTTTAATACGAAAAAATAAAATATAGTAGAAAATAAGGATTTTCAGTGGATTTATTGGTGTCAGATAAAATAACTGCAAATATCCGATTTGTTGTTTGATAACTGATTTGTTACCTACGTTACGTAATATTTCATTAAATGTATTAGCCTTTTTTAATCAAAGACGATTTATTTACATCGTGTATTCGCAGTTTATAGTTAAGCAAAAACCTCCGGGTACTAAAAGAACCATGAAATATACCGTAATTACATTTGAATAATGTTCATTAACATAATGCTCCATTAAGCACGGCTAGAGGCTTAGAAAAGCTAAGCTGGCACCTCACCCGCGATCATGCTCAAACAATCCGCCATTCGAGGCGGCCGTAAAGATCGCCACGTTAATCCCCAGGCGCTCAAATAAAAGCATACAGACCGGCCGTACATTACCTTTTCTTGGGACGTCTCGGCCAACTAATGCCTACAATGTGTATTGTACCATTTAATATAATAATAACGTAATGAAACGAATCGCGAGAGGGTCGGGGCGCGGGCGCAGGGAACGCAAACCGGTCGCCGGAGGTCATCGCCTGCGAGCCTTCCGCGACCAGTGTTGCCAGTCGAACCTCGCTGCCCATTTACGTAGTTTTTCGTTCTAAGGCAAACTGGGACAGGCCGTAACATTTGACTCCATTCTGGGCCGGCTATTAATCTTGCAAAATGTCTCGAACAGGACACATTAGAGGTGTAATGACCTAATGCCGCATGAATGGAGGCAAATAGCATTTCGGACTGTCTATTGCGGGATGCTTATTTACAAATCTTATTTACTTAAATGTACACATTGGCATTAAAGTATGGGCTCGACACATTAGAACGGCATATTTTAATTAAAATTACAAGACTGAGTGTCGGGAGGATAGTCATCAGCATAAATAAATAAACAAGAAGGCACACGTTTTTTATTTGAAAAAATTACGCACCAAATCTAAAGTCAATATGTAGGTATAGAGTAAATTAATGTGAGATCGCATCTCGTTGCTATATAACTAACATCATATATCATAATAACAGTAACATTTACTGATGATTTAAATAAAAATATCGACTATTTTATTTCTTAAAGGTTCCCTTTGATTCTTTAAATTACACGTATTTTTTGACTCTTTTAAACCTTTATGTGCACAGAGAAGATAACTTAATGGCTTCCAGGAAAACACACGCCATATCATAAACACGTCTTTATTTCCTTTAAAAAAGGGGTACTGCATCTTTCATTCATCTCAAAAAATACTGGTAATAACCATCACGCGAAAACGAAGTTGACTGCACCCCGTACCCATTCGCGTAATCCTTTGCAGACCGCGTCAGCACTTAGCATTCCACATATCTCGCTTCATTCAATTTAACCGAAACGTGGTCAATTTTTTCGTCTGGCAACCCATTAACGGCTATGGTAATGCGTCGACGCCGCCCGCGCGTATGTTAATGCACCATTAAGATTATACTAATTGAAAGCCAATAAATACAACGGCTATGAATATTAATTTTATTTGAGTTCGCGCACAGCCGTGCTCCGTACCAGTTTGGGATCGCGTGCGACGGATTGCCGAAGACCGTTTCCAATATTTCATTCGATGCCGATACAAAGAGGCTGACAGTCATTAGTGAAAGTTGTTTACCGCTAAACGTTTGATTTATTTTAACGGTTGAGAACAAATTAAGTTAGCTAATTTATATAATTACCAGCTGTGGGTGTGATGAGCCCAAATCGGTGTCTCTTAAGGTGAAAGTAGTAAATTGGGGAAATCGCGGATTTTGTCGTTGTGATTAACAAAAACCTATTTAAAAGAAATATAAATTAACGAACCGATCTTATCTATCCACTTTATCTTTGTATAAACACGGTACATTAATTGAATACGGAAGAACTAAGTCGGCACCTGAATAGGATATAAATAAACGCAAGTTAATCTGCTTCTAATACCTACTAGCCGATGGAAAGAAACTTGCTAAATCTGTACTGATTACTAACGTCTGTGGAGAGTTTAAGAATATACCAAGTAATGGGCACTCAAACAGAGAACGGACCAAATCTTTGTCTGTTTAAGAGGAAGAAAGGATACTAGCGGTTTACGTTTAAATCTTCCGCGGTCCGCGCAAAGGTCACCCGTGTCCACTGGGCTGGTAGACAACGCGACGACACCAGACGCGACTGATCCGCGTCAATAATCTGTAAAATAACTGGTTGTTAACGCAATAACATAAAAATGTTGCTTCACAATTTTGTTTATGATGACAAAACCATACATGAAAAAGTTAACTTTATATTAAACAAATTGTAATTAAAATAATAAATTATTTAAAAGTTACAGATTGAGTACTATTCAACATCTATCCAGTGTACATACAGTTTATTTATTATCAACTAGCTGTGCCAGCGGTGTCACCCGCGTTTATGGTTAATATTATAAAGACTATTTCTGGCATACATGATTTCTATGTAACTTTAACCATTACGGCTGCACACGCGACGGAAGCTTAAAAAATGGAGTAACTTCTCCCGTTTTCCCAACATTTCCCTTCACTACTCTGCTCCTATTGATTGTAGCGTGATGAAAAGTATACTATAACCTGCCCAGGAGTATGAAAAATAATTGTACCAAGTTTCGTTAAAATCCGTCGAGTAGTTTTTGTTTCTATAAGGAACATACAGACAGACAGACAGACAGACAGACAGACAGACAGACAGACAGACAGACAGACAGACAGACAGACAGACAGACAGACAAAAATTTTACTGATTGCATTTTTGGCATCAGTATCGATCACTAATCACCCCCTGATAGTTATTTTGAAAATATATTTCATGTAAAGGAATTGACCTCTCTACAGATTTATTATAAGTATAGATTAACATAAGAATCGAAATAAAGATGTCAACGTCAATCTACAATCATCCTCATTTACAGCACCCAATGACATAATAGGTCGAATACAAACATTTCTGACATTTCAAACGCGCCGAGTGCACCGAGGGCAGCAATTATAAAGTCAACAATACTAACAAGAATATGTTGCGGCCATCTCCGGCTCGCCGCCGTGACGTCTCGATATTCCTGTCAATCCGTTCAGACTGTCGATTACGCAGGACAAATCAATTACCGCGCGCATTCCACAGGCAGTCGACCGACGAATTCTCTGTCACGATCCTATCGCCAATGACGAGACCTCTCATCGAATATGCCACGTCGTCAAGCAACGGAATGCAGAACATTGCGCTGCGGGTTCAAGCCGAAATACTAGATTGGCACAGCTAGCGCAATGGATGACGCGCTTCAATCAATCGCCTGCGGATTCCTCGCATTTGAGCCCACGTCGAGATGGAATCGAGCCTCAAGTATGGCTCAGGTTTGACCACGTCAAGAATTTCGTGTCCGATACCTGTAGATACCGGATTGTTATCGGTGCGTTACATCGCTGCTCGCGTCGACATGACGAACGATATTGTGGTACATTGTAAACCACTATTTAAATTGGGTAAATTAATTGAAACGATGCTCTATGAAATATAAATGACACATAACTACATCCTGCGGTAATCAGCTAATTGGACATGAATTATTGATCCCGTAAGTGGTTGTAATAATCGGTTCATGGGCGAACCGGATAGAAATCGCATAGAGCTGGCGAGTAGTGGTTAGTCATCTTTATTTTTTGTGCTCGGCAATCGGCAATTAGCCGGTGCGGAGTGTACGTATGTTTTTAAAACAAGAAAAATGTACAAAACGATGTATTCCGCAACGCGGCGTAGGCCGCGGGTCAATGTCGCCTCTCGTGCGGTTTTCCTTCGCTACGAGCCGCGAGGTCGACTAACTGCTAATTATTTTTCGACCGATGTCGTTGCAACATCGTTCGCCTTAATGACGGCTGACTAAACGCGGTTTGGTGGTCACGAATGTTTTGGTCATTATTATCTCTGCGTAGTAATGGTATGCTTATTAGGTACCGTATGGGCAGCATTTTTGAGTGTTTCGAGAGCGGGCACGTGAGTTTTAGTTCTGATTTGGCGCCATTATAGTAGTGGATGCGCGCGAGTGGCGCCCACACAGGGTCGCGAGAGTCCGCTTCGATTTTATGTTAATCGAAGAGCCATGTCTTGGCTCGCGTTATACATATACCACGGTTAGGTATCGCGGGTCGAGTCACAAATACATTAAATGCACCATTATCCACGCCGAGAACAATTTCCCTTTTACGACTTTACACTGACAGCTCGTAAATAGCGTTTATATAGTTTCTATTGCATCCTTATTTGCGTAAAAGTGAACTGTGACTTGGAGGGCATAATAATGAAGCGATTATTTTTTCTCTTCTCAAGCCTATACATATTCTCACAATACATATAACAACAAACTATTGCAATGACAAGATTCCATTAATATAATAAAGAAAAGTTATCTAGTGTTTGGACAGATAAGCATGTAATTCATCGCACAGAGAGTTTTAGAAAATTCACACATATAATGCCTATTATATCGTTTAAGCTTTTAAAATAAGGATATATAAGCCACTAAAAGCAAGATGAGAATATAGAAGTTCGCGCAGCATAATAAAATAATTAAATGCAATGCTATCCAATCCAAAAAATTTACCAAGCCGAGAATGAAATCGATTCCGGTCAAACTTATGACTTAAACGACGTTAGTCCCTATTACAGCAAACAGCAATTTGCAACTAACTGTTCAGTTTGAAATCCTCCATTATGCAAAATTAATCGCCAGTCCCGATATGGTGACCTTTGGTGAGCCACTAATCATTAAAACCTTGCAATTTGTAAAAGAATTGCCGCCCGTTTTATCACTGTCAAACGTAACAACCTAATTGCAAAGTAATCAATTTAATGTGCAATTTCATGTTTTTATAATGTCTCTCGTATGTATTCATAATATACCTCATATATTATATGGATTAATACATAAATAACTCAAATTAGATTTAAAAGATTATAAGTTTTTTTTTCTAGTTATTAACATATGTTCCGCTTAGATAAAAAGCAGTTTATATTAAGAGAGATCGGAAGAAACTTATTTAATAAATAATTGCGTGTTCAAAACTTTATCTTAAAACACTTTCGATAAAATAATATTAAATATTTAGATTATTATAGAAATATTTAGGTATATGTAAGTATATTTAGTCTTTTATGCTCAATTTTCCAACTAACCCAGCCCAGTTTTATTTTTGGCTGAATGTGGTTAAAGAGGACTGCTGTCCCTTTGACTCTGCCTACCCCTTTGGGGATTACGGGCGTATTGTTATGTTTGTTTGTTTGTTTAATGCCCAATTCTACATGTAGTTTTCAAAATGTTATTTTTGTGTAGGTATATTTTATTTATTAAACTCTTATTTAATATCTCTTCTTTTTATCGAAAGTGACGTATACGTACAGATGTACGTATACGTCTTTTGATAAAAAATAATAACAATAAATATAATCATAAATGCATTTAATTAAGATCTTGACTTAACTTCTCGTTATTTTGTTACAATGATAAGATGATTTATGTCAATGCCTTCTAACAATTCCAAAGTAATTTGTGGTTACAAAATATTTACACACACATATTATACATACATATTACAACATTTCATGCAGATTATACTTACAGATTTCATTGGAGAAATATATTATAAATCTTGTTGATGCTGAGAAACTTACCTGTAAAAAAATATGTCTGATTAACAACTGCTAAAAGGTTGCATATATATTCCTAAAATGAACATGAACATAATAAATCAAATATATATACTCATAGACACTTTCTTAAAAAAAAGAACAATAAAATATAAAGGAAAGGCTTAATTAATTATTACATATCAAGACTACAGGGATTACGATTTAATAAACTCAGGACTAAGCATGCAGGGATTATAGTTCTCAGCACTAACATTTTGTACTGTGACTTCCAGATATACAGAATCCAAGTTACAAAAATCTTGCACGATGTGACAAGAAAAGGTAATACGAATTTATCAGTCGTAACGACGTTATTATCGGAGTCGTAAATAATGTTTGCTATGAAAGCACGCGGTAATCATATAGCTCTTTCATTACCGCGCCGTTTCTCCTACGCAAACACCTACTCAGCTGATACAAGTGAGACATCTTATTCGTTATTACTTTTATTTCCAGATGGTAATATTCAACTCCTTTATGAAATTTATGAATTGACATTCAATTAGAATAGAATACAATCTTTTATTTTGACCAACAAAGATCATGGTGTTAGTATACCTACAAAGACTTAAAAACCTAGTGTTAGTATAGTAGAGAAAGACAAATGTAACACAATACAGGATAGTATAAATGACAGCTTTAATTGTCATCACATAAATCGCGCTGCAATGATTCAGGTTGACAAAGCTGAGAATGTTCAACCACCGTCCAACGTAATTGAATGTGTTTTTCTTGAATTTTTGTTCTATTATTTTTCAATATTTGGTCTTAGGTTAAGATTTTTATTGGAATAGATATCATTACAACAAGCGAACGATAAGTTATTGTAGCTGTCATCAAAATAACGATGTAAGTTCGCCGGACGATGAAGAATCTCAAATGGTGTCATTGCATTATCTACTGATAAAGCAAAATTGCGGGTTTACAAATTGTCAATTGACCTTTTTTTTAGATATAAACCTCATTTTTACAGATAAACAATCCAGTATGTAGCTCTTTGCAACTTTGTTTTTAATTTTAACAGAAAATCCCGTTAATGTAAACATTCTCAACAATACCATTCAATTGCTTACCAAATTATGCAACATAAAATAAAAAACAAAATTAAACGAACGCTTGTAAAAATACGCACAATACCTTAAAATACGCATGTCTTATCACGAATTAACAATTCAAACAAAACAGTGGAGGTAAGCATAAGGGCCTTCTAAACACAAGTATTAATTAAGAGGGCTGAACCACTCCGTCTCTAATTAACCGAAGAGCCAGCCGCATCCAGTAATTAGTTCCCTCCAGGGCTGTTCTCACGCTCGCCGCCCTAACGCAAGGAATTATACACGTTTTACCTATTTCAATTATGCAAAAAGTGATATAAAAAGCTGCTAAAACGTGTGGGCATTATGACCGCCATTTTCCGGGTCTGTTCTTATTTAGGACTGGTCAGAAAAAAAAATGTCTGAATTTAAGAGAGATATAAGTTAAGTATTAGTAATTGGAGCAATGTCGATGGTCGACGATGAACAATAAAAGAAAATATCAAAAATGAGGCATGAATTATTAGCAGATAATTTGGTTAGTGTAATGGGTTAGTATAGGGGAGTTATAATGTTTCCCGGGGGTTGACGTAACTTGTTACGCCGACGATACCCTGGTGACGGCGAGAGGGAAGTCATACAGAGATGCAGCCATCCTGGCCACTGCAGGCGTGGCGCAGGTCGTCGGTCGTATCCGGCGCTTAGGGCTCCATGTAGCCCTAGAGAAGTCCGAGGCCATATGTTTCCATGGTCCTCGGCAGAAACCTCCAGCCGGTTCTCACATCTGTGTGGGGGGGGTCCCAGATCTTTGTCGAGTCGACCATGAAGTACCTGGGATTGGTCCTCGACAGTCACTGGAACTTCCTGCCGCACTTTAGGCGCTTGTCGCCTAAACTGATGAGAACCGCTGCCGCCTTGGGCAGGCTTCTGCCCAACGTCGGGGGGCCAAAGGCATCTTGCCGGCGGCTCTACGCGGGGGTCGTGCGGTCTATCGCCCTGTACGGCGCACCTGTGTGGGCCGACACCCTGACAAGCCGGTGTATCGCGGAGCTGCGGAGACCGCAGCGAGCGATGGCAGTCAGGGTCATACGGGGCTACCGCACGATCTCCTACGAGGCGGCGTGTGTGCTAGCCAGCTCACTCCCCTGGGACCTCGATGCGAGAGCCCTCTCGGCGGTGTTCCGCTGTCGGGAGGAGGCGCGTCGGGCCTCAGCCCACGGGGTGACGTCACGCGAGGTGAGCGCCTTGTTGGTAGAGTTCCGCACACTTGCTGTGGAGCTCTGGGACGTGCGACTGGCTGATCCCGGAGCCGGTCTTCGGACCGTCTCGGCGATCCGGCCTGTCCTAGCTGCATGGTTGAACAGGACCCATGGCGCGGTAACCTTCCATCTGGCTCAGGTGCTCTCGGGGCATGGATGCTTCGGGAAGTACCTGTGTCGGATCGGTCGGGAGGCGACCGGGTCCTGTCATCACTGCGGCTCCGTTGAGGACAGTGCTGAGCACACGTTGGAGGAGTGTCCGGCTTTTGCCGTAGAGCGCAATGCGCTATCCGCCGTTGTTGGGCGAGACCTCTCTCTACCGGCCGTGGTGTCTGCCATGGTGAGTAGTGAGGAGTCTTGGGACGCGGCGCTCTCCTTCTGCGGCAGTGTCATGTCGCAGAAGGAGAGCGCCGAGCGCCAGCGCGAGCTGGACGATCCCGCCCGACGTCGTAGGCGAGGCCGCCGTGGCGATGGTGTCTAGCCCGGCGGCGCCCTGCAGGGGGGGCTCCGAATACTCCTGAGGTATCCCTGCCTGTCGTAGGAGGCGACTAAAAGGGCCTTTGGGGTCGTGGGGGTTAGGGGGGGTGGCCCTCTGCCCTCAATCGTCCCCGGAGAAGCCGACTGCAGGTGTTACACCCGGTCCGTCAGGATAGGGTACACAGCTGTCTATGTGGTCGTGAAACACCACCCTAGGTGTTCTGGGGGAGAATACCACTCCCTCGAGATGGGCCGCTAGGCGGCAGCGCGCGCTGCGTAGACTTTACGAGATGAATCCCGACAGTGGGGATCCCGTTGGTTTTGCGTTAGCGCCCGAAGAACGACAGCCTTGAGGTTTAGTCGGTAGGGTCTCCGGAGATTGCTACCGGTTTCGAGCCCGACTCACCCTTTTAGGTCCACCCAGGACTCTAACTGGATGGTGCGTAAGTAAGCATTCCTCAAGTAAAAAAAAAAAAAAAAAAAAAAAAGGGGAGTTATAATGTTAACTCATGAAATGACTGACCCGTTGGTCGGGTGGTCAGATACCCTGGCCACGAAAGCAAGGGTCGCGGGTTCGAATCCTGCTAGGGACAAATATTTCGTGTGATGAACATGGATATTTGTACTCGAGTCATGGATATTTATAAACGTATTTAAGTATGTCTATCTGTTCACCTAGTATCCATAGCACAAGCTTATAAGCTTAGTTTGGGACTAGGGAATTGGTGTGCCAGTCTAAAGAATTTATTTATTTATTTATTAATTAATGATGAATAAATAAATAATCCTGCATTCAATTGGATTAATTGTAATTCTATATCTTTTTATCAAGTTCGGTTTTTCACGTTGTTTATCAGATGTAGCTCATGTAGCTTATTCATAAAATACCTACAGCTAGGAAAATAATGTATGGTCAAATTGATATGTTTTAATTAATATGCGTATCTGATAACATTTCTAGATATAATAACATTAATGCTTTACTTATATATTAAATATAATGATAAATAACCAAGCGTTAAAAAAATTGTAAAAACGTTTATTTCCGACTTGAGTTCTTCCTTATCCATATTAATAAGTTGTACTTGAAAAAAAATATTGTCGTATCGTTTTGTACGTTAGAACTTTCAGGAAACTTTTAGGAAAAGACCCAAAATTTGTTTTGTTCAATTACGAAATACATTGCATACGCTGCATTTTTAAGAAGATATACTAAAAATTAATTGAGTTCCATCATCACCTATATGTGTTTGACTCATATCGACAATAGAATCGTACATTTAAATCTTACTATGTATTATAAACGCGAAAGTTTGCATGGATGGATGGATGTGTGAATGTTTGTTACTCTTTCACACAAAAGTACTGTATGGATTTTAATGAAACTTTACAATAGTTCGGACTGGCTCGATGGTGCTTTTGATAGTGACCCTACCCTATGCGCCAAGAGTTGTGGGTTCGATTCCCACCCAGAACAAACATTCGTGTGATGAATACTTGTGTTTGTTCTGTGTCTGGGTGTTAATATTGAATATTTAAGTATATATTTGTAATACCACTGTTGTTTCTGATATCCGTAACAGAAGTGCTTAAGCTACTTACCTCGGAATCAGATCAATGTATGTGATGTAGTCAGATATTTATATTATTTAAAAAAAAAAATGGTGTAGCTTATACATTATGCATACATACAAACACAACATCACGCCCATAGTCCCAGAAGGGGTAGGCAGATTCAAAGGGACAGCAGGCCGCTTCAACCACATTTAGCCAAAAATAAAACTGGGCTGGGTTGGATGGAATAATGTAAAAAAGTAGTGACAAGTGGCTAGCTAGTCGCCTACACAATCACATACCTAAAGCACCATATACCATTAGTCGCCTTTTACGACATGCTAGGCAAGAAACACAGTTGGCAAATTATTTTTAAGTCCCAGACCAACACGGGACTAATTAATACATTATAATAACACATGAGCTATGTTTCATCGATGTACCACGCGAGCTACGCCGCGGACAGAAGCTAGTTTGTCATATCTCACCATGCATGCCATATTTGTGAACGCCCATACATGAAATTACATGAATTGCATTTATTTCAATTAAACCAAAAAGATAACGATTTAACAACCACGAGCGGAAATTGACAGACCCGTTGGTCGAGTGGTCAGAGACCCTGGCCACGAAACCAAGGGTCAACGTATTTAAGTATGTCTATCCGTTCACTTAGTATCCATAGTACAAGCTTAAAGCTTAATTTGGAACTAGGGAATTGGTGTGCCAGTCTGGAAAATTATTTTTTTAGATGATGGAGATGCTAGCAGTTCAAGTGCTGCCAATGCATTTGCCCTTTACCCTTCATTTGTCTCTGTTTTTCGCAGGTGCAATTTTTACACGGAACCTTAAAAAGGTGGGCCGCAACGAATGGAGGACGTCAAATAAATTGCCCCTTATTAATATTGAGGGGCGAATGCGGCCAGTAAAAGAGATGTCACGGCAGCGGCGCCGACTGCACGCCGCACAATTTGTCCGCGGACGTGGATCGGTTATTAATCTGTTGCCACAATTACATGGCACCCATTGAATTAATTGTGGCCCTTATCCGGCCAGCCCGCTCAGCGAAGTTGTGCTTGCGGAACACGCTCTTGCGGGCCCACAAACACTCCAGGCGATATTTTTATTGCGACAAAAACTGACGAATGTGATCCATCGCCCCATATCACCGACCACTTGTCACCGTTACAGAAAAACATTAAACGTATTTATTCGATCTTATTAAGACGCACTCGTTTAAGGCGATCGATCGGAAAGCGGTCGACAATGGAATAAACGATCTCTCGCAACGGGCCAGCAATAAAAATATCTTAATAAGATTTCTTAAAACAATAATACTCCGACGAGGGTGGTCGGGAATCTTTATTAAAATCTCGAGGGAGTAATAAAAGCACAGTTAAATGCGGAGAACTCTGATGAAAATATTAATTAATGTTTCGGAATGGGAAACATGTTGCTAATTAAATGGCGATATCGCATAAAACGTAATTAGAGGCCAGGAACATTCGTTTCTCACGGGGCGGGCGATGGCCGGCCGGGCCCGTGCCGTACCCCTGCACATCTCTTGCGGAGGAATGCACCGCGCACTACCTCCGTACCTACACAAAAACAGGTTACGTACAACGCGGTGAAGTCATGCTGTATAAATATTTTCTTTGACCACTACATTACAATACACGTTTAACAGTTGTTAACTTTTTTGTTACACGCTCCCACCTCGTACGGCCGGTGCAGTATTTTAAGTTTCAATTTGTGGACACGAAAAACGAGGATTATTAAACAAATGCCTATGGCTTTTAGCGAAAAAAAGTTAGGGAAATATAGTCGGAATTTATAGTAGGAATTCCACGAGCGAAGTTCGAACGTTCCGAAGTCGCGGCGGGCTTTATTAAATGCACTGACTGGCAACTATTAGCCGTTATGATCGACGCCTCAATGGGCGGCGTAATTAAAAAGTCAATGATCACTTATTGTAATTAGTGTATCGCTGCGCCGACAAAAACTGAGGAGGTAATTGTTTTTGAACGGCCGTCAATCGTCGATTCCTGATTGCTACACTCGCTATTGTGCCATTAAATTACGAGATCGCGTTCCGAACAATGACTTTTGCGTTATTCTGCTGTCATCGATATCTATTGACTACAAATCTAGCAAGATTGTACCCGTTATTCCTTTATTCAACATTTTCAATTTGTTATTTATATTTCTATACAATGCATGCCTTGATGGTTCATTATACAGAAAAGAATTTATTAATTATTAAAATAGATGCATACGAATTATTATATTATCTACAAGTATGCTTGAATTATGCATGTTCCTGCTCTATTAGCGATCATGACGGCTCAATTCCCCATTAGCTATTTATTAATTCTTGCTTTTACTATAAGTAAACATCGAAGTAGATGCTACCTTATTGCGACTTTGTTGCTACGCTCCTCCAACCAATGTTTCGTATTGTTTATGATTTTACTTTTGAAACTCGCTGAAATGCTTTTAAAGGATAATAAAATAAAGGCAAGAGTGAACTAATCGCAGTTTCCTTTTATCTGAAATTGGCCTTTATTGTTACCAAGCCACGATACGAACAATGAAATCTACTAATGGACATTACAAGAAAATAAAATAGAAAGTTATCCTGGGACTCGCGCTAGGCTGTTTATATTTCATAATGAGGTTATTACCGAGCGTTCTGGCCTTATCTGTTTGGTTTTCCGAAGCGAAACTAGCGCCAAATTGGCGTGGCGGAGTGCGCAGGCGCAGATCCCCGCCCAGATATAGCTAATTAAGGGGCGCGCGCGCCGATCTATTTGGCGAGATCTAGCCGCTGACGTGTGAAAATACCCAATTAATTAACGTGAACCCGCGGGCCGACTCGGCTCGCGTGCGGAACCGGCCGACGCTGCCGGACCCCTATTCTTGAACTTGCGATGCTTCCTGGTCAAAAAAATCAATTCTACCTAGTAGGCCGGGGAACTCTTGAGTTGGTGTTACTGATTCTTAGAAGCGATGATCTAAAGTGTTTACAGAGTAGCTTTGACTTGTTCATCGTAGCATTGTGTCACGTTCCCAAACGGGAAACGGATTTTCTTCTTCGTCTAAACTTCTTTTTGGATTAAGTTTTTACCCTTGATCCATACACTTGAATACATGAGCCTTCTACACTAATGTTAGTGGGTTAAATTTAAAAAAAAAATTAAGACACGTGCTCTGATCCATCTAACCTGGGCTGGGTTTGTCCCATGTTGGTCTGGGACTTAAAAATAATGTGCCAACTGTGTTTCTTGTCTAGCATGTCGTAAAAGGCGACTAATGGTACATGGGGATTTTCGGTATGTGATTATGTAGGCGACAACCTAGCCACTTTTCAGTACTTTTTCACCATTATCCATCTAACCCAGCCCAATTTTATTTTTGGCTGAATGTGGTTGAAGGGGCCTGCTGCCCCTTTGACTCTGCCTATGGGCATGATGTTACGTATAACGATCATATCTCGTAAGCCACTGATCTTCAGACCAGCGTAGGTCTAAAAGGAAGTTGTATTTTACCACAGTCTATTTAAATGATTAAGGAAATTAACTTCGCATCTGCAACATCTACAAGCATTAGACCAGGAAGTTCTACCTTACAAATGGTATGTGATGCGCTAACATTACGAATCTTTGCGTATTTACATACAAAGACGCGTTCATCGCTATGAAGCTCCCACATTACCCAAGCATTATGTAAAGCGAGCCCTAAGTATTACGGGTTGAGACCACCAATATCAAGGCTATAAATTTGAGGCACCATAAAGGTCGCACATCGGACTGCCTATAAAGTGGAGCGTTTGAATGCGTATTTATGATAGCTGCCGTCAATTAGCCGGTTCCCCCTTTCATCGTTAGTGGCGGGTGAGGTAGGTGTGTAGGTCGCGTAACAAGCGAACAGATGGAGGCAGCGATGGCCGCGGTGTAAAGCGAGTGTTAATGGGCCATTAGCTGTTAGCGCGGAGTCTAATTGGCACGCCAGCGCGCTGCACGCCGCGCGCTGCACGCCGCGTGCCCGGCCAGCACGCGCTAGATGCTGCCGGATACCACGCACGCTACCAACTGACTGTGCTTGGCGCGATGGATTGTTTAATTGCGAGTTTTAGCGTTAATTGGAATACGAATGAAATCAAAGTAAAAAATCGACAAGTCCCGAATTCATTACTAGATGTGCATTAACTAGATAAACATCCAAGTAGATGCTACCTTATTGCAACTTTGTTGCTACGCTCGGGGAACTGATGTTTCGTATTGTTATAATTGTCCTTATACAAATAACATGCGACCATGTTTTTCTACCAAAACAGACATTTCGTTAACTTCAGATAATTTAATAAGCAAATGGAGGTGAGATGCCCGCGGTTGAAAGTAAGTGGCAAATTCGCTGTAAGCGTGGGTTCTAATTGGCACGCCATCAAGCTGCACGCCGTGCGCTGCGCGCGGTCGGCGCGACCAGCGCTCAGGCGCTTTGCGTCCGCACGCACTAGATCCTGCCGGATAGCGCACCCTACGCATTGTACTTTACACATTGTACTATTTTAGCTATAGGTATAAGAGCGACAACTTCATCTAATTAAGTATTTCCTGTTATGAAGACCGATAGACAATAATTCACATGCGTGAATTCGTTATATGATTCTAAAAATACACACCATATTGTGGTTAGCTTTAACTTTAATTAACTTGATAGAAAAATAATAATTTTATAATATTAGTTATAACATCAAATCAAGATAACAGATTACATTGTCACTTTCAAAAATATTTGTGAAACCGATAATGTTAGATTACATCACTAAACTTGGCTGTACACGCTACTGTACGGATCGTTGCTAACAATGCTCGTTTCACTGGTAATCCGTTAAAATGACGTTTGTTTGTAAATGTTCTCTAATTTGGAATTCTTATTCATTACTTGACTTCGCGTTTATTAGAGACGATTTATGCAATATATAAACTACTTTTCGTAGAAATTGTTGCATCTAGAGAAAAAGACATACTTACATAGAACTTAAATCAAAATAGGTCTGGCGCAAAATTAAAAAGCTGGCCAAGTTTAATCTAAACTTATCCATGATGACCAAAACTTTGTGGCAGGTAAAGAAATTACTCAGTACTAGCCTGAAATCAGGTAGTAGGCGAATTCTCACCCCTTGCCTCGAAGTATATTAAGCGGCTGGTCTTGCGCCCGATCCCTCTCCTGTCATATCGAATAACCATCTCACTGGACTATGAGAGGGTAAGAACAGAGAATGTATCTGTGATTGCAGAAATACTTGTGCACTATATATTCTGCATAGTTGGCTAGTCCTTGTTGAAATTGGCTGCCGTGAGCCAAATCGGTTAGGAGGATATAATTTACTTTTAAAATTCTACCAGACATTTACCAGCATCCGTCGCATACGAGTCGCGTGTCCTCTCTACCGAACTACCACCGCTCTTTTAAGTAATCAAAAGAACAATGCACGCTTTTAAACGGGCCTACAGATTCGCCTCGTTACAAAACCAGGACGGACACTGCAAGTTAGCGGCGTTCTTCGGCGGGACGCGGGCATAATCGCCGCTGCGGCGGCGACAGGAAATTAAACGCTTGGACGGCGCGGACGCCACGCGTGACAGTGACGCGCTCTGAACGATTTTGAGTGAACGCTATACGTTTCTTCTTAGTTAACATAGGTTTTATAGATTAACTCTTTCTGTAGTTTGATGGTCAAACTAAGAAAAGCGAGTGACAGTGACGCACTCTGAACGATTGAGTGCTATACCATTTTAAGTGAATGCTATACTTTTCTTCTTCGTTAACATAGGTTTTATAAATTAACTCTTTCTGTAGTTTGATAGTCAAACTACGAAAATCGAGTGACAGTGACGCACTCTTAACGATTGAGCGCTGTACGATTTTGAGTGAATGCTATGCTAATTCTTGTCATAGTTTCCTCTCTATATTAACCTTTTCTGTAGTTTGATACTCGGACTACAAAAAGCGCGTGACAGTGATGCGGTCTGAACGCTTTTGAGTGAACGCTATACGCTGCTCCTTCATAAACGTAGGTTTTATAGTTTCATAGTCGAGTTTTTATAGTTGAGTTGAGTTTTTTTGATAGTCGGGAAATACGCTACTTCTTTGTAAGCGAAGGTTTTGTGTAGTTTCTTCTCTATATTAATCTTTTCTGTAGTTTTATAGTTGGACTAAGTAAAAGCGCGTTCTCCCTCGAGATGGGCCGCATGGATCGGCAGCGGCGTAGACGTAGATTTCGCGTAGAGTCCCGCAGTAAGGAGCCCGGAATCTGCGCCAACGCCCGAAGAATGACCACCGTGAGGTTTAGTCAGTAGTAGAGTGCTTTCCCACGCCTCTGAACCCGACACATCCCTCGTAGGCCGAACCTAGGTTTACTTGGACGTTGCGTAAATGCATTCCTCACGTAAAAAAAAAAAAAGTAAAAGCGCGTGATAGTGAAGTGCTCTGAATGATTTTTATTCAACGCTATACGCTGCTTCTTCGTTATCGTAGGTTTGATTGTTTAACTATTTCTATTGTGTGATAGACGGACTACGAAAAACGCGGGAGTAGTCCTGCTAAATTTGTCGACTGAATTTACACTATTACGTTTAGTGCTTTTTTATTCCACGGTGGTGGTGAACAAGCGTAAGTATATAATAATAATAATAATAAATTCTTCAGACTGACACACCAATTCCCTAGTCCCAAACTAAGCTTATGCTTGTGCTATGGATACTAGGTGAACGGATAGACATACTTAAATACATTTATAAACATCCATGACACGAGTATAAATGTCAATGTTCAACACACAAAACATTTGCCCCTAGCGGGATTCGAACCCGCGACCCTTGGTTTCGTGGCCAGGGTCTCTAACCACTCGACCAACGGGCCAGTCATATCTTGATGATAAGCTATTACCGTGGCCTATATAGGCGCTTTGTACACAAGGGATACCTCTCGTATGTTGTTGACCCTTGAAAGACATACGGACGGAAAAAGCGCATCAAGCACCTCATCTTTTTTGTTACCGTAAATCGTCAGTATGTGTCTCCGGTACTCGTAGTGCCCAGTCTCCGATATGCAGCAGCTTAAAAGCCGCTACTTTAAATCCGTTTACTCTCACAAGGTAGCTCTTCCCCGGTTGAATCTATCCTTTATTATTTTAATGAAAGGGTGCAGATAATGCTTTGATATCATGCTTCGTATTTCGAAATATATGGTACAACAGCTGCAGTCCAGTGTAATTGGTAATTGAATTCTCTTGGACGCGAACTAGTAACCAACAATCTCACAAGTTGGCCGCTGTTCTTCGGGACGCGGCATAATCGTCGTTGCGGCGTCTACAGGAAATTAAATGCTTGGACGGTGCTGTGGCGCGTGAGACTGACGCGCTTCCTAACGAACTGAGCTTAATAATGACTACCGCTACTACTAGACCGTTAAAGAAAATGATGTAAATAACTTAAATAGATTTAAATGAACAAAAGACCGCGAATTCGTAACGCGTGACGACGCTATGGTAGCGTGAGGATATAAAAGCTTGGACAGCGCTTGCGCCTCGCGTGACAGGGAAGGAATGAAGAAAGCAATAAATGTAATAACGCACTGATAATTATAATCGTTATACATAATTAAAAAAAAAACGTGTAACACTCCGCTGTCTTATGTTATGGTGCTAACTAAATTCATTGAGGTGAATGGGTTAACTCGCTTTTTCAGTATGTGTTATCGCACAGCGCACTGCGTAGAACGAGGAAAGTTCGAATAGTAGATGCGGTAATCACATTATTCGGTGCAATCCAATTTATTGCACCATGACACAACCTAGAGGTGACTTGTCAACGCAGTGAGTTGCACTTGAGTTAGTAAGTTGACGCAGAGATTTCGTTAAGCTACTCATGTATACGTGATCGTATGATCACGTCAACATAACGAGCTTAACGAAATCAACATTGGCTGATGACGATATCGTCATCAGCCTCTGGGACCGATGTTACAAAATATCATATTTGGCTTTGCTCATCCAGTCTATGTATCATCTGCCTATGATGGATTAGGTTATGTTCTGTGCTTAGACTATGTATTAAAATGCGGTTGCTAATCTAACCTTGGTAACTTTTAAATAGGGGACTAAAAAATTTAGATCATGGTTACATTTGTTTTAATGTGTGGTTTACCACGATGTTTTCCCTCACCGTCTAGTGGTTTAAATGACGACCTATACAGATTTAAAAAACCCAGAGCCTCGTGCCCTGATTTAAACCCGCACACGGATATTCACTTACCGGCGCTCCAGTCTATACATGCGTCAACAATCGCGTTACATTAAAACATCAATTTGAGCAATATCAATAGCAGATACAGATAGCAGATATAGCTTATGCAACTAATTGTGTGTTGTGTGCAGCGAGACGGCGTGGTGGGCGCATCAGCGTTGCACTCGGTTCAATTTCCTGACGCACCCCGCTCAAAGGCTGCTGTGATTAACTAAGTGCCGACCTTCAATACACGTACATACTCACTCCATGTACATTCATTGTGTAGCTCGTGAAACTTTTGTCTACCCTACTCGCTCGGTTAGCCAGACACTAATTAAGTAGACAAATTTTCAGGAATCTCCCGATTTTCCGTAGCCATACATTCAATAATATTTTAGATTTTTTCTGTTTATAAAAACCATACATACTAGTTAAGATATTAATGAATGCATTAAAAGATTACATTATATCTCAATTTCAAATAACATAAAAGAAAACAGCTGATCAGTTTATTAATTAATTATCATCAGAGATGCTAAATTAATGCACTGAAGTTTATAAACAAATCATTAACAACAATTACATAAACAATAACAATAAACAATTTATGTTTTACCACATTAAAAAATCCTAACTAGTTATAGGTTGTCTGAACTGGTTCAAATGCAATAATTTTTCAAGTGTCATGTAAAAAAATGGGGACATTAAAATATTATAATTAGTATTAATAAGTTTTTATGGGATATTATATTATTAGTGCTATGACATATATTAATGATAAAATGAAATATGTTTTTGTTGTTTAAGCAAAACAATAAAAACTAATTCGGAAAAAGTAATACTTTACTTAATTAAAAAGACATCACATTTTTCAGGGTAAAATAACAAATTAGGACCTGAAAGATAATTTATATGCCTGATATAAATTATCTAATGAGGCGTAAAGTCTTTACTATTTGAAGATCAATTGTCATCTAGCGGTCCAGATTCCTACTACAGCGGTCCAGATACCTACTACATTCATTCGGATTGCAACACCATTAGTGCAATATGCATTGTGGTGCGAAGAAAGTGGTAGAATGACGTTTAATTTCCTCTGCCGTGGGCGCGCTGGGCCTGCGATCAGATGGGTCGGATAACTCTATCGAGATTCAATTAACGTGATGCGAGAGGCTGACGCGCTTTATCGACGAGTAGATGTTTATGAATTGATGAACGACCCTGTAGCTGTGAAAGATTTCCGATACTTGTTGTTGAGGCAGAAAATATCAGTAGGTTTAGTGAACGAATGGACAGATTTCTACAAAAGAACTGTCGTTTTGAACATCAACTTAACAAGAATTGAAAACGACTTGATGCTTGATTGATGCGTTGTTCTTTTTTCGGTCACTTTTAATCTTTAAACTTAAATTAATCCAACGCTAATGTAAACTACCATTGAACTTTCAGATAGATTCTAAATAGACAACAACAGTCCGTCAATCGTTATGTCTAAACAATGTATACAATTTTTGTGGTCCAATTAAAAAAATCACTTAGATCTTCATATCACAAGTCATGACCGCGATAATGGCTGCGTACGTCTATTAAGATCACTAGATCAACTAGATACAGGGTTGTATAACCTATATATCACTTGACATTCTAATTTAAAAAATCGGTGATTGAAAGTAATTAAAGAATGAATATTCAGAACAATGTCTTTGAAAGCATTCGTGTACAGTATCCATTTCTCACATAATGAGGTACAACAGTAGCAGTAACTCAATATCCGTCAGGTCTAGTAGTAGATACCTCAACCGTCCCAATCAATGTCCGAAAAATGCACGGGCGTGTAAACAATGCGGCCTCCAGTCATAGAGTGAAACAGCGGCGAAGTAATTTTGCCGGTCTCATGGAGCGTCGCGTGTAGGGTTTGGGGACGTCTCGTGTCTCAAAGTCCCGACTTTTTGTAAATCTAGCTGTCTCAGCCGAGTCTTTCGGGTCGAGACTCGATACGACACGAGTAATAATTTTTGTTTTTAAATCACTGAAAGAGTTTAGCGCACTACTTAAATGCGTAAAATTACTTGGTACCACTCTACGTAAAAGCGTTTGCCGCGCCGCCATATTGGTTGGTTTGTGAGGCTGCGTGTGTCCCGGGACAACCCGGGACTATGATCGTAGGCTCCGTGTGTCCCGGGACGACCCGGGACTATGATCGTAGGCTGTGTGTCCCGGGACGACCCGGGACTATGATCGTAGGCTCCGTGTGTCCCGGGACGACCCTGGACTATGATCGTAGGCTGTGTGTCCCGGGACGACCCGGGACTATGATCGTAGGTTGCGTGTGTCCCGGGACTTCAAAATAGTCGAGCTTCCAAACCCTAGTCGCGTGTTTGCTAGTTAGAATTCGGGTGCAGTTCGGAAATTAATCAGGGCCCATTGTGGGCGCTTTGTCGCGGGCCCGGCGCCAATTATTGGCTGCGCGGCGCTGCTCCGTAATTGAACTGGCCCGAGGCAGTCCCAGGCGCGGCGATTGGAAAAAGTTGGCGCATTCTACTAGTTCGGCAAGGTCAGATGGCGTTTTGATTTGGGGATGCGAAGTGAGGATGTTGGTGGGCGTATGTTGATTCAAATTATGTTGTATTTGTAAAAGATTGAATGATTATTACATGTTTTTTCAAAAAGTTGGCGCATTTTACTCGTTTGCCAAGGTCGTGTTGCTGTTTTGATTTGAAAATGCTGTGTGAGGGTTCACCACCACCACGTTCACGTTGGTAGATATCTTTGGATTCAACTAATGTTTTATTCGTAAAATATTGACAATAGGCATGATTACATGCCCATACGTTTAAAGGTTTATTAGGCAATCAGTCACGCAAAAAGCTAGATGTTAATTCGTTAATTAATTGGATACCTAAAAACCTTTTACAGTACAAAAGACTAATTTATTTGGGATGAATGAAATACTCAGCTAGCTTTATAATTCGTTGTTTAAAGTATGTTTGCAAAAATAGGACCATATTTTGTAATTCCTGTAGATGTACTCAAAAAAAAAACATGTTTATTTATCACAACCGTATCCATGAAAAAATAACAATTATTTTAATATCCAACACGAAGCAGAGCTGTTGACAGTGCATTTTATTAAAGAGAAGCATGTAAAACAAGCGCATCTTATTATTAGAAAACCTGTTAGACCACTTAATGATGCCTGATTAAAAACGTGGCAGTTTTTTCCTAATCTAGCTGGCCATAATTTATTCATTTCAAAATACTCTTTCTATCATCACAATCTACACGTAGAAGGCCAACCGTCGCAACACATAAGCGCAATAAGTGTCACGTGCCCAATATTGTGAGTGAGTGCGCAGGTGACAAACTGACAAGTGCCCGAGCACGGATTTGCGTAAATCCGACGAAAGTGAACTGTCAACGAGCCGGCATCGAGTTAACTTTCGCGTCGGGTCGTCTTCGTTTTGCGAAGGCTGCTACTAGGGTTACCAGGTCTCTGGATATTTCCCACGACCGACATCAGAGAACGCCACGTTTCGAAAATCTCTTTTTCAATGGTGACAAAACATTCCTTTTGTCTTCATCATTTCTAAGAGTTGGTGCTTAATCAGGCCATTATCCCGGATTTAGCAAGTATGGTTATTACATAAAAGCACCTGACTATCTGACTGATAGGAGAATCAAGCAAATTGGATCATGGTTACAAGCACTTTCGGCCCATGGTTTCCACACGATTTCTACCTCGCTGCCGAGTACATGGCAAATTCGTACATATAATAAAAAAAAGAGCTGGGTCTGGGATCCAGCATTCCTCGCATAAGCGGCACGTATTCGTACCAATAACATGTTCAACTAACTTGGAGCGTTAATGCTCCAAAATGCATAAAACGAATAGACTCGATTCATTAATCAGACCAATACAGGTATTGTAAATTGTGTCAATTTATTTTCATCTAAATTATTAGAATTCTAGCCAGGACTTAACAGTGACCTGCAAACCCTAGCTGCGGCCGGCCCGATTAGCGGCTCACGAGAGCCAATTGCTTTTAGCATTGGATATGAATCGTATATCGAAAGAGAAAACTTTGACGTTTTGCGAATCGGCCAACGAATGTGTCTACAATTTCTTTTCATTTCCGTACGGCGGGACATTAATCACGTGGAATCGAATGGTTTTCATTTCGCTTTTCGTATTTAGCATACCTACTTATACGTTATAAGCTTTTATTGTGCTTATTATTGTGTAGGTAACCAAATCTTTAATTTCTTATTAACATTTGGATGTGGTAAAGAGACAGTGCACCAGACATTTTATAATTATTCGGTCAGTGGTGTTGAAGCCATCTTTAACAAGTATATGTAGTTGTACCTAAAAAATGGTAGTCATCGATTAGTGTTTTGCTTTTAAGTCTTATACCACCTACCTAATAGCATATTTACCTGCAGCCTCTATGAAATAATCGAAAATACATGAAACATGTAATAAAATTGCTTTAAACTTAAGTACCTAAGCGTTTTAGCAAACATATTGTGATGAAGTGATCATATAAACGTCTCATTAACGTTTACTGTGGTGAAAGTAACCTCAATTATAAAACGTTATAGTCAAACTTTACGACTAAAACACTGTTATTACATCACCCAGTGTAAGTAACCTCTTAAGTGCTTCTAGTAAAGTACGCAGTGAAAACGAATCGCAATTACAAAGTCCAGAAATTAAGCGATTTAATCGCGACGATTAAAATGCGTAAAAGAACAACGCAGTGATGAAGTTTGCGCTCGCACGCAAATTATTTTATTGTAATCAATGAGTCTGCGATCGACAATGGACACAAACCGCCCAAATTGCGCTCGGCACGGCCCGTGTTTTTATTTCTCTTTTTTTTATCAAAAACGAATATTGTAAATGGGAACGTACAATTTATTTCATTCACAGAGTGATTGCTTATGATGTGATTGTTGACTGCATTTCTCTCGTGTTTTTTCGACGGTTTAAAGCAGTGATTTTGCGATTGTTATTTCAGTAACGAGTCGGTTCGACGTACCGGTACTGATGATAGAATAGTTATCGTTTCATTTGTCGGTTTAAAGGCATAGTTGAATGTTCAAATAATGCGATTTCTCGTACGAGAGCTGTGATTGATGCCCAGTGCCTGACGCAATTACGACTTATCAGGTTCCTAGTCGGTCCAATTAGTATAAATAACATTAAATTCCCATGATTCCATAAAAGTAGTTTTTGATCAGAACTACTCCATAACTACTAATTTTAAATGATGATTTAATTTTAAATTAAAATGATGAGCAGGCCTTTTCTATATATAATAGTTAAGACATGTAGGGGTGTCGGTTACAACCCGGATATACTTCTACTTTTATTTATAAATATGTGATATACCACCAATAGGGATGACTGCTTTAAAAAACTATAATTATATTTAGTCCGTTAGTTAGATCATACAAAAATAGTACACATAATTTTGGCTTTAACAAGTTAACAAAAAATCAAAAAGATAAAGAGCATCAAAGTTTTGGAGTGGGGGCTTGCGACGTCATTATTTTGTAAAAATTGTACGAAAGCGTGACGTCACGCGCAACTTTAATGCATGCAAAAAAATACGTTTTAAATATTTTTCTATATCGTCAGTTAGGACGGACTAAACAGATTTTTTTTAAGTCATCTTGCCTATACAGTGGTGACATACTGAGGAAATCTGCACATGTGAATACTTAACTATGGCTTTGTAAGTATGATACAGTTTTACGAAGGTCACGCATGATACTTCAATATCGACAAGTGGACACCTAATAAGACGACATATATAAATAAATATATATAATATTTACGAAATAAGTCATAACACTGTTAACATAAACAAATATTTTGACGGTAATTTATTGAACTGTTATTTATTACCTGGTAGTCCTAAGCCTTATTTAGAATAAATATACAAATAGCTATTAACTAATAAATAAATAACTTGGTCGAAAAAGCTTCTACAGCTAAATCTACATACTATCGCTGTTTCATTGTACACACGTGTTATATGAGCGTTATAACCGTTTACCACGGTACTTGTATTAAGCAGATTGATTTTTCTTTATTACTGCTATCTCAAAGCCATATCTAGGCATAAATAATTCATTAGGCCGCCTTATAAACGGGCTATTACCGGCACCCGTAGGTACTGGTATTGTGAATGGTTGTAGAACCGTCCTTGTTCCACTTTTTCTGCACGCCATCGCCACCGCTAGGGGTGGCGACTGGGTGTTCTGGGAGTATATAAAATCACTACTTTAATAGATCAAAGAAGCTGCTCTTAATCAATTTCATTTGTCTCTATATTTTATGTCCCCGACTGTGAAAGCAATAAAATGTAATTAAAGTTTTGCTATGTTAATTATTAACGTCGTATAAATATCGTTGTTTGACTTTTGGGAAGCCGTTTAAATCATAAAAAGCATCAATTGTTATTTTCACTTTAAAGGAAAATTTTCTGTTCAAACATTATTAATTTCTTGTTCAGTACAAAAATTATATATAATATGTTACTTACTTATCCTTCCTCACCAAATCAATAAATAAATAATATCAGACTACATCACATACATTACTGACCCCGAGGTAAGTAGCTTACTAACTAGTGTTACGGATATCAGAATCAACAGTGGTTTTACAAATAAATAGTTAAATGTTGTATATTAACACCCAGACACAGAACAAACACAAGTATTCATCAGACGAATGTTTGGCCTTAGTGGGAATTGAACTCATAACTGGTGGCGCATGGGGCAGGGTCACTACCGAATGCGCCATCGAACCAGTCAACCAAATAAAAACGTGTAGCACCTATATTCTACTTGACATTCGCACACATTAGTCGACATCCCTAGGTCACGTTAATATGAATTATTGAAACTATACAATCGGTACTTGTGATACAATAACGCCGTCACATACTTAATTATTTATTGCTCAGTCATTATTTCAATTAAAATAATGTGCGGTTATTAATGAATGGAATGTAGGCCTCAAGAATCGGGATTTTTATTGTGTACTTTACAACGATTTACTAAGAATTATAACAACATTATATCTTCTCGTGCTAATGATATGGGTGTGTTAATGTTACATTATCTGACAAGTCTTCGGACTTTGCGTGATATAATAAAGAATGTTAAGATCCGTAAAAAGTGGGTATAAGTAACAACAGTTAAGCATAGCTTGTTCAACATATTTCAATGGGGTGGAAAATATTCAGATCACGGAATTGACTCTTCCATATTGTATATTACTGCTGGGGCATAGTACCTAGACACAAAGGCAACACAAAGCTTTAAAAAAAAAACTATACTATATCTTATAAATAACATACTAGCTATCTTTGCTGTTTTACAAGCGTTTATGGTTAATGTTATATGGCCTATAGCCTTCCTCGATAAATCGGCTATCTAACACTGAAAGAAGTTTTCAAAACGGAACTGTAGTTACTGAGAATAGCGCGTTCAAGCAAACAAACAAACTCTTGAGCTTTATAATATTAGTATAGATTAAGATCTCCCCTATAGACGTTATAGTTGTAAGATTCGACTACTACAAAATATAAACCGTATCAAAATAGATTACCTATATCTACTTAATTGTGTTGAATTGAATGAAAGATACGCTCACACAACAACAGTGCAACTGCAAAGATATCCTATATGCACCATGAGTGTGCGCATTGCCGAATGGAACCGAACATTCTTTCTATAGCAACCCCTTTCACAGTCACATAAAAAGTAACTATTCACGAAACAAAAGAGTCCGTGAAGTATCGTAGGGGATAACGCGTTTAAGGTACGGGCGCGGGACATTAAAACAATGGCGGTGTAACGCGCTGCTAACCGCCGCCAAATTTGCATTCCTCATTGCGGGAGGACGTAAAAATGCTCTCATTAACCTGGGGTGGTCAAAAACAAACACCCTGTGTGCTGCCCGCTCGGCAGGCGGGTGGCATGCGACGAATTCGGGTGCGAGTATTTTCACGCTCTCTTAAATTATCGTTTGGCGTTTTTATTTTGGGAAATGTAGGTTTTCTTTAATTTCTTAACCTTACATTATCATAATGAAAAGTAGTGTTTTTTTTAAACTCATATGTAATAAATTCCAAATATGCCACCATCCTTCTAGACAGTTGGGTAAAATTTACTATGAAAATAACATGATAATTTATTAATTTATCTTAAGAATACGGAGATTAATATCGTAAATATTACTTTACTTGTGGAAATAAATTGTCTAATTCAGAATTTAATGTTTGAGAAGAAGATAAAACATTTCGGATTTTCATAATAACGGCAATGTTTTGTTTTGTAAACATATAGGTAATCTACAGATTATCTAACTAATACATACAGATTCTCAAAATTTCTATAGCCTTCTTGTTTACAATGTGTTGCATTATCATTACACTTATATTTATATTTTGTAAGTCATTCATCAAATCTAAAATCGAAGAAGTGTAATTTTTCTCGTCATCTTAAATTACCAAATAAAAAAAAAAAATTGTTAAAAATGTATGATCGTGATATAAAAGAAGCAAAGTCGGCACGCACCGTATTCGCGCGAACGGCGCGTCATCCAGAGCGTCGCACAAAGATCGGAGGACGAAGTAATCGGGTATTCGCCGCCGTTTTCATTACCGGCTGCTTAAAATACCGGAGCTCCGGTCCTCCGGACCTCCGGATGCCTCACACGGCGCGTCCGGTTTTTATCGCGACAAATGTTTATTGCGACCCGGTGGTGTAATGCGCTTGTAATTTCGGTAACACTACGTCCGAGGTGGACAATGGTAGCAGGGAAGTATTTGTAATTAGGTTTCGACTGTTTAACGTGCTCGCTGGTATGTTTACTCATAAAAAGAACATGGCTTCTGTTGATGCGGTGGACGAAATTACTGGACGGAATTAAATAGCAGATAGCACTTGTTGGCTAGATCGTTTAAATAATTTATTTTCTCTTTTAATTACCCTTGCATGATAGGTACTATCAAATAGACCATGATAGGTACTATCAAATAGACACTACCAGACAGAAATTTGAATTCTGCTAGTAGGCTTATTTATTAGATGTTAGTTTACATCAATATATCACATTAGCGGATAATACCTATGGTAATCACTCATGTAACTTTCAATGACAAAAATTACATCGTAATTTAGTGGAGTAACAACGATTAGGTAATGTTAAAAACGTGTTGAATGGTATTTCCTATCGTTCGGGATGTTGGAGTTTATATTAGAACAAACTTTTTCAGAAATACTTCCTCTTTTACCCCAAAAATGCATCTTGTACTAAGCAAATTGCATGAAGTAGCTGTATGTGACGTCATCATTGCCAATATTGCTTAGAATTATACAATCATAGTTACACGTTAAGGCACGATAAGACTTAAATTGAGCTGATTAGTCTTCAAGCATTTACATTAACAACCCAAAGTTTCATAAGATCCACTTGCCTTACGGAGCTAAAACCGCAAGTACTCAGTATATTTGTCAATGTTCATAATCCCGCCTCCAGGCCAAAATTCAGGCCCACAGCGGCATTGTTCCATTAACACAATTTTATAACCGACATATTAAAATAATAAAAACTTATGCCTCTCTTAATTAAATAATTTAGCGGCGGAGATATGTAAATTGTTTTAGGGGATAGATCAAACAACCCTTTTTTATGGCTTTAATATGCGGTCTGGGGTGGGAGGGGGCCGTGGGGAGGTAAGTTATGAAATATTTAATAACGGAGCACACGATTCTATTTGAATTACTTTCGAGGAAATGACGACCTGCAAAGCAAGCCCGCTGCATGTGACGTAAATTAGCCGTGAAACAAATATCTCCCGCGTTCCGAACTTTCAGCGATGTAATTAAAATTTACAATTGCAAAGTCGCGCGTCTATCTGTATGCACGCAGAAGACACGGCGCAATTTGAAAATTGTGACAATCAGACTAATGTAATCAGCACTGCACAATGTGCACTTTGTGAAATTGGGAATTGTTACATAATTAAGTCGAGATTTATTTAACTTAGTAGGGCAATGAACGTTGTAGACGACTGACTGACTTTAACCGAGTTAAATGTTGCAAAGGTAGATTAGAATAAAAGTAGGTGAGAAAGTTAGATTGCATATGTATGTTACAACTAAGTATTGTTAGAAAGTTGAAAAATGTGCCTATAATGTAAAAAAATATTTTAGTTTTTTAGGTTGTAGTTTTATACTCATAGGTGGTATTAAACTCATCATTTTAGTGTTGGGTATATTATCTGATTTGGGTCCCAATACGATCATTAACTTCTTTCGCAACCGACAATTGCTAGATTAATAATCATAAACATCAATAAAAACTTCTTTCGCTATTAAAAAGCAACGTATATCGCTTAATTATAACAGTATTCAACGGCCTAATTCATTAGCGAATCGCAAAATAAACTAATTAATGAATACGCATCATTCCTCTCGTACAAGTTTTTCAGAGTCATCTGTGCTAATGAGAAAACTATTGGGTCCGAAGACATTATTCAAATTCGATTTATCGGTTTATTCTCGACGAGTCGTCGGACGAGTCGTGCCAATAATGGTGACAATTAAATTAGCTGCTAGGTTTTTTAAGCTTCTGTGCCCATTGTGGAACCGGTATTATAGTATGATGAACACACTGTTGAATATGAGTAGGAGAGACCCATCTTGCATTTACATAAACCTTACATTTTATTCAAATTGATGTTAGGTATATTTTTTAATTCATAGTAATTTTGGTATTAGGAACAAGTTTGTATTGTACAGAATTCATAGAAAAACACAGTCGGCGTTGTAAGAATGTCAACATTTTTGATTTTGACATTTTACAAGACATTTTTATCAAACTTAAAATATGATTTTAGAAATGTGGTCAACAATAATATTTTTCTTTTTTCATTGTCCTGTATAGTATCGATGAAATATCTTTGCAATTTGATAAAATTGTTTAGTAAATGCGATAGATGAAAGGTATGAAAAAGTGGGAACAATATAACCTCCTGACTTAATTGATAACTATCTAAGTAGAACTGTTTCAATAACAGTAGTTTAATTCCTCATATTGAAAATAGACGTAAAATAATAATAAGTCCACCCCTGTCTTGTTACGAGCCAAAAACGTTGGTCGCACTAGGCATTAGTCGCTTCACTGTCTCACAGTCTCAAATACCAGGGGAGTGTTTTAATTAACGTTCGCGGACAAATTGCGAAAAAAGGCCCGAGTAATGACGCGTTTAATGACGCGGGCGTCATGTAATGACGCGGGTGTCATGTAATGACGCATATTAGCGTCACGCGCCGCGACGTTTCGTGCGATGGCCCACGAAGTACAGATGCTTGTTACCGGGCTATCTCCATTCATTAGAAAGGGTTCGCGCTAAAGAGTTTTTTGTTTTAAAATACCAATCTGCCTGAGAGCTTTGTAAATTATTTCGTTTATGTGTTAATTACTGCACGTTTGTGATGGGCCTAAAAGCAATTAGTTCTTCTTAGATTCTAATTGTGTGGAAAGAAGAATGGACAAGTCATTCTCGGTTGCCAAATTAAAAAATATTATTGTAGTTAGGTATTCGCTTTTGATTCGAATAGTAACTAGTTTATTCACTACGATTTATTTTATAGTAATATTGTATCGAGTTGAATTCGCTTTATAATCTGATTGGTTTTTCACATATGTCGTGGTTCATGTCACATATTTACTCTATAGCCTGTAATCATAGAGTCCCATTAGATTTACGAGGAAAAAATACAATTATTAATGACAACCCAAGTAACACAGATAGCAGTATAAGGTCTTAGTAACAGCAAACCCGGGAGCGCTAAGCTTAAAAAGCTGTTGATTAATGTCTGAGTAAACGTGTACTCAGCTCTTATTCAAGCAAATTGGGCACACTTTTAAATGCTTTAATTTGAATAATAGCAATATAAAATCTGAGTAGTAGCAATGTAATTGTCCACATAGCTTAATAACGTCTGAAAAACGGCAGTCGTTACTTATACACAGATGTTTTATCATGTTTATTCAGATAAATATTTGTGGCTGTGATATTCAAAAACTACTCAGCTATAAGCACATTTGTACCACACTATTTCAAACAAAATGTGTGTTTCCTTCAAGAAATTGTTGACATCATTAATATTTATTAAGATATTAATGTGGACGGAATGAATACTTGGAATTGTTAAGTAATTTTTAAAAATACGAGTTTTAGCTATTATACAAGTGAAATAATATTGCGCAAGTAATTTTGTCGTCAATAACGTATGTCCTGTAACTATTGGTTTTACGCGCCGCTTCAATATCGAAGTTTAATGATAGAAATAAGTTAATGTACAAGACAGAAATAAGGCAAAAAAAAACTTTTAGCGTAATTCCTTATTTTAGTGTTTTAAAAGTAATAATTAGTTTATGTATAATACTCGAATTTGTATCTGAATTAATAAAACACAGCATTTGATAGCAAAAACAATTCCAAAAACATTTTTTTTTGAGGTTATAATGGCGATTCCTATAAATCTGATTATTAGCTGCTCACGGAGCTGTTTTACCGAGCTGCTGCTGAATAATAGTTTTGACTCGTCACATATTAAGCCTTTATTTGGCAAAGCGCGGTATGGCGGAATAATTTCTGAATAACAGTTGAGTATTTGTTCACATGTTTTATTAAACAGCTTATTAGGGTTCAAAACAGAACAATCAAAAACTATAATTTCGTGGAAAAATGATTAGGTGATCGATCGAACTTTATTATTTAACTATTATATAATGCAATCATTTCACTTAAATAAAAAAAAAAATAATTAAGCAAATGAATTAAAGCTATTTAGGTATACCAATCTAACGTAAAAAGGATGTAAAATATTTTTTTTATTTTGTTTTATTTAGAAAAAAATCTGTTGTAATCATGTTTTTTTTTTCAACTTACGTACCTATGTCTAGTTTGAGTTAACTACTCGTATGTACTGCATACCTTATTATAATGCTAAAAAGGGAAAAGAAACGAGGTCTCTTTTGGTTCCCCATCTATTCTAATGATAATGTAGCAATTTTTCATTGTCTGAAAACAAACGGATATTATACCTACACTAGCTGTGCCAGCGGTGTCACCCGCGTTTATGGTTAATATTATATAGACTATTTCCGTCATACATGATTTCTATGTAACTTTAATCATTAAGGCTGCACACGCGACGGAAGCTTAAAAATGGAGTAACTTCTCCCGTTTTCCCAACATTTCCCGTCACTACTCTGCTCCTATTGATTGTAGCGTGATAAAAAGTATACTATCTGCCCAGGAGTATGAAGAATAATTGTACCAAGTTTCGTTAAAATTCGTCGAGTAGTCTTTGTTTCTAAAAGGAACATACAGACATACAGACAGACAGACAGACAACAATTTTACTGATTGCATTTTTGGCATCAGTATCGATCACTAATCACCCCCTGATAGTTATTTTGAAAATATATTTCATGTACAGAATTGACCTCTCTACAGATTTATTATAAGTATAGATAAACGGAAACCTAAAACAAAATTAAACCTAGCTAGATAGATTAATTGCCCCCGAAACCCCCTACATACTAAATTTTATGAAAAATCTTGGAGCCGTTTTCGACATTCAGATTACAATATAGATAGGTATACAATAGTTTTTTTATTTAAAGATACGTATTAATAATATCATAATGACACATAATTTGAGTATACTATACAAATTCAAAACCTCGGACACAACAAAAGGTAGATTTATACTACCGCATTGAATGTACTACAAATACAAAACGCTAGAATAAAATGATTCGGACCGCGCGTATTTTTGAATTCGTTAATATTCTCATCTGATTCATCTCCACTAGATGTGTAATCATCGTCACCCACACAGTCTGTATATGAAATTGCGGGTACGGAACACTCTTCTACGTACGATCGCACTTGACTGTTAAGGTTAGCTTGACCGCTTTCTTCCACAGCTAGTTTACTAAACACTATGCTGCCTACGCCCAACTTACAACAACTAACGTTTAATAAATATCTACAAATAAAGCAATATTCAGCATTCTTCTGTGTAAATACTGTTTAACTAACTTTTAAACTGCTAGTTTCGGTATAAGAATAGAAGTATGTGTAAGAGAGTTATAAACTATGTCTACATTTCTTTTATACCAATATAAGCTTAATTAGAACCCAGAAAATACTTTTTATCAGCAGCTGAATAATTCGCAAAATAAAGAACCTTATAAGATTTCAAAATAATATTAAAGCTGTTATTCAGATACAAGCATTTTAAAACCGAATTTTAACACTATTATTCAGCATCTAGTTGCTGAGGGTACTTTATACAGAATATAGCATTTTTAACAGCAATAAGCTTAATAATGTTTGTATAATAGTATTGTACATTACGTTTATTCAGCTTGTTATCTTTTAGCTTACTGTTATGCAAATTAAAGCTATGTGAAACTCTGTAAGCTTAGAAACGTTTGTGTAATATTGAGAATAAAAGTTATTACTAAGCCTTAAGAAAGAAGCCGAAATTATACAAATTTTACTAAGCTTAAAAAATTATAATAGCCGTAATACAACGTTAGTCAGAATTTAGCTATTTCCTTAACTGTAACACAAATGTTACGTAACTATTAACTGTGTTATGAGTCGCATTAGTACTGTTATCATGCTTGTGTGTTACTTGGGAATAAATTACCTAACCCAAAGATTAAAATAATGCAAAAAGCTTTGTGAAACACTTTTAAACGTATAAAACACACCAAAAATAAACATAATATTGAAATCCGATAAAAAGTAATCACTTCGAAAAGGTAAGAAAAGCATAATTACTTACCCTCCTTAAGTATGGTTTTACTGGTATGATACTTCATAAAATGCTAATGTGGAGCTCGTTTTATGAAAAACCAACAAAATACTTTGAAGTATTTTTGTTATTATGATACGTACACTAAATAAATAGAAGCTTAGTATTCCGTTTGCAAAATTGCGAGTATGACACTTAAAATTTGAGTGTTCATTTGTTTAGCATGGCAGTATCACCGCTCGGTTCGATGTTCATAAAATACAAATGTTATTAAACTTTTACGACGGCACCGTTAGTCAAATTGGCAATAATCAAGGTAGTAATACACAACAGTAATAAGATGATAACAAACATCTTTGTGCGCAATAAAAGAGAGCAAGTCCACAATTAGACTTAAAGATTTTATTCTTATTGATGACCAGACTAGGAAACGAATTATAATGTAATTTATATATTGGTGATTAAAAATTCAAACTTCTATATGACGGTTTGTTTGGACTGGCGAATAAGGAATATGGTAAAAAAACAAAGATTCGAAGCCGGCTAAAGACAAATGGTCTTGCAACTTGCACTAATACATCTATAAACAAATATTTGTAGTAGAAGGGAATACAATATAAGCGATATAGAGATTTTGTAAGATGCATATTTAATAATAAATTCAAAAAATTCTTCAGACTGACACAACAATTCCCTAGTCCCAAACTAAGCATAAGGATGGATACTAGGTGAATGGATAGACATACTTAAATACGTTTATAAATATCCATGACTCGAGTACAAATGTCCATGTTCATCACACGAAACATTTGCCCCTAGCGGGATTTTAACACGCGATCCTTGGTTTCGTGGCCAGGGTCTCTGACCACTCAATCAACGGGCCAGTCAAATATATGGTCCATGCCTATGTAATATTTTATTTACTTAGTTCAATGCTGCTCAACTCATATATTGGTCCGTGAGCGACCCTCTTGTCCCGCGTGAACAAGTTTTAGAATTTTAGGCTATTGTTCTTTGCTGTACAAGTTTTCGAGAATTTAATTTATCAATAATAATAAATCTATCCGACTACATAACATACATTGATAGGACTCCGAAATAAGTAGCTTAAGCACTTGTGTTACGGATATCAGAATCAACAGTGGTATTACAAATATATAATTAAATATTGGATATTAACATCCAGACACAGAACAAACACAAGTATTCATCATACGAATATTTGTCCTGGGTAGGGATCGAACCCATAACTCTTGGCGAATGGGGCAGGTTCACTACCGAATACGCCATCGAGCCAGTCTATAATATAATAAAAGTAATAGGGACCATCACTAGCCCGCTAGAGGTTTGTAAGTCGTCTTGGCTCACTCATTTAAAACTGGCCATTTCATGTAAAACCCAACTTCAAATTGCGACCGCGACTTATGCCTATCAAGTACGCATAGTGTTTCACTCGTGGCACAAATGCAGTTTTTTCGCTCTCGGCCTGAGAATTGAGGGCGCCGGGCTTCTCACGAGCAGATGTATCATCAGGGGCTATCAATGCGCTATCAATGGCCATAAGCGAGCAGCGGCCGTGACCGAGTCTAAGCGTTAGTCCAATTATCGCCTTCAAACAGCTTTGCTGGGATGCATAAGTACATTACAAATTATTTTTAAGGTTCCATAGTTAAGAAGGATTCTTGTAGTTGACAGGTTTTGTCTTTATGCGGCTCAGGTGAGATATTTTTGGTCATGCACTGTTGTAATTTGTTTTGGATATAAATTTTCACGTTGATCACTAGTGATGCAATAAAATTTGGAATGTTTCTGTGATGATGATGATTTTTTTCGTCTACCCTATGGTGCAGATTGTTACTTTTTAGGTTTTCCCAAAACGCCTTGTGTAAAATCATAGTTCCTATCACAGTGGTTCGTCAATTTCTTATATTCTTTAGTATAAGCTCTTTTATATTATTTGGATAGAATTTGTTCGAATGACGATGAACATGTAGGTACACAAAACTAAAAATGCAATTTCGGCGAACATTTTCAGCCGTAAAGTAAATAAAAAATAACAAATTATAAAACATAAATAAAAACAACTCAGAGTTATGATTTCCAAGCAATAACAGACACGTGGCTTTTGCTACGTGAAGATTTCTCGCAACAAAAGATATTAATTTGAGACTAGCGTCCGTCATGGTCGTTTTGGGCCGATCGCGGCGCGGGGCGTACACTCGGAATGGGCCCATGAAAACCACTCGCAGATAAATCGATAGCTAATTCGAAATGGCTCATTGTTGTCTGCATCTATACAAAGCCTCGCAACTTTCACAGATATTGCTCTTGCACAATACTCCGGACACTTGGGCCAAACGCCGAGGGCTGTCACTAACTAACGCTGGGCACTCTCAAATGTCTTCGCGGTATAGCCGGTGACAAAGAGGACAATGCCTAATTTGTTTCAAATATTGTTTACTACCTTCGAACTGCAAATACATGTGAATGGCGCATAACATTTCATTTCCTTTAAAATATTGCATTGTCCACTAAAATTATCGGTCGCAAGCCGCTGAAAGACGATGAATGATTGGATTGTTTAACGTGGACGTTAACTAAACCGATGATTGTCGTAAATGTGTAAAAACCACAGAACAGAAAAAACTAATATAAGGGGCATATCACAAAGTAAAAGTATGAGAACCGATGAAGCCAAACTCACACAAATACGCCACTAATATATACTATATACTATATATACTACAGATAAGCAATGAGCAGGATTTGCCATTCTTACTGTAGTCAAAAACAGCTTATCTCATTAGAAGCCATATCTTCAGTCTTTTGAAAAACGTTTTAATTTACTATAAGTACCTCTACAAGTAGTTAAGACCTTTCCTAATGCAAGTTCAAATGTTGAGAATTTTTTTCTTGTCGTTAATAGATGGCGTCTTATTTATATTGGAGTCATTATAAACCTTACAGTGGTAGGAATAAAGTGAACATTTAGCAGTCTTCGCGTAGTCTTGCGTTACAACGCAGTATTGTGGCATCACTGCCACGCCCACTTGGCACTTCCACTTAATATTTGTTCCGTGGTAAAAACAAATAAACTAAGTTTAGTAAAATTTTTAATTGAATTTGTAACATTGTACCAGTTTACCGTCACATCATAATATCTATGTGATTGTGCTTTACGATACTTGTTCATAAAAATAGATAGCTATACACGGACTAGTAAAAAAAGAAGGACTCTACGCTGTCTTACTATAGCGTGAAGCCACGCTTATGCATGTGTGAGTAAGTTACTTATTAAGGATACCAGATATCGGATATCTGTCATTTGGAACACTTATTATGTCAATGAGTGACTTAAGCTGTGTGTCAAGTTGGGCACCTGAGGAGCTTCAACGTCTAGTTAGTGGCGCGGAGTCCTTCTTTTTTTACTATTCCGTGGATATAGACAATACTTTTCGAAATCGCAAATGTAGTTTACACGTTTATTTATAGATATAAAAGGGCCTTACTTGGTAAAATTATTATTGTTTCCCAGGTAGGTCACCTTTGATAATGGTGCCGTGGGGTCTTCCAAAGTGCAGAGCTCGTAGCATTCGCTGCATCCTTCTACAAAGCTAATCCAACACTGATAAAATACCTATATATTGCTGAAAATCTTTAATTATTCCATTCCTCATGATAAACTAAAAATTGGTTTATACGTTTATTTACAGTTACCTACTTAATTATACATTTATTAAATCAGACACTAATCTGGTCTCAGATGATTATCTGTAATGTGTCCGGGCAATTGTTAAAAAATTTAAAGCAAAGTAAAGTTTAAAACACAAACCTCCTTTAACGACCCAACCACAAATCTTGAACTTCCTGAACACCAGGTGAATACAACCATTACACCTAGTAGGTACATTGACATGGTGAGAGCCAACAGTACTTTAGTTTATTTAAAGTCACCAGGTACAAAGGCCACGGTCACGACCCTCCGAGTCGGGAGACATGGCAAAGATAGAGTTGTTTTAGGAAACATCCCAAAGAACATTATTTCCAACGTCTTATCAAATGCATATCGTACTTATCGAATGCCCCGAGACAGCCTTAAAGATGTACGAGAATTTCTCTGGACGAGCACCTAAACAAGTTTATGGGAACACTGGCTGGATACAAGGTTGTGGCTAGCACAAACATAAGGGCGTGGACACATCGCGGCGAGCGGGCGGGCGCACGCGTGGGCCCAGACATGGCGGCCTAACAACTTAATAAGCGGTTGTGCGTGATTTACGCGCGCCCGCGGCGCCGGCGCATTCGCCCGGACCGACTTATTTATACTAATTTATGACAGATAAACATCGATTTTACTTAGCGATCCCACTCGGAAATTAAAAACGACAGTGTTAAACTATCAAACGAATAAATCAACAAGCGCCATTAAAGTATGATGGCTAATAGAATCCTCCAGCGGAGTAGGTATGTAAGCCTCATTAGTTGAGCCACTAAAAACTGGCAGTTACTGGCTCACGCCGGTATCGGAGCGGATATAAATCTTAAACGCGTGCTAATTACGCCGCACTCAATAAATCTCTCGTATTATATAGGCCGTAAATATACCACAAATATACCATAAATACCATTCCGAGCTGTGTAGGCCATAGACCCCACTCGACGCGGCTCGGGGCCAAGTTATGGCCCTCCGAATGGCCGCTTCGGCCGTAACAATCGGTGTGAATCGAAAATAGCCGGAAAATTTCCACAACTTGTCTAATGGCATATTGTTGTACGGTTGTACGCGTTGTTGTTACGGCTAACGAATTGCCGGCTTGTCAATGTATTTTAAGCGTTGTTTAAGGCTCTCGTGCTTTGAATACGTCGTATTGCTTGTAATGTTAAATGCAGTATTGATCACCTAACACCTTCTGATCTCTCTCTCTCTTTCTCTCTCTCTCTTCATCTTGTAAGGATATATCATAAGGGATCTGCTACTAAAGAAAATATACTATATAATAACACTGAACCGCTCACAAATAATCTAAAATGCAGGTCAATACACTTAAGACAACTACTAGTGGTTTTTAGGTAGATATAGTCCATCCCAAATTAACAAAAAAAAAATTAAGTTTTAGTCCCGGAATGTTGGTAATGCTCAAAAATATCTTATCGTCATCTGATAAGTTAACAGAATGGGCAATTGTCCAATTTGATTAAGCACAAACTAGTCAAATACCGTTTTTTTCAATTAACGAACATTATTGACAGTTTTAATAAATGATATCTGCCATAGTAGGTAATGTAATAATTTGGAAATTTGCCTGCATATTTTAAGTAGTTTCAACAACAAAAAGTCTTATGGAGTAGAAGAAGCATGCTTTTTGATTTCAAAGGTAAACCAATAACATAGTTTACTCTTAGCTATCTATACACATTCATAACCACAACTAGATAAATATGTATATCATTAGCGTAACTTACTACTAGCTAGCATTAGCAAGTAGCAAGTTTCGCTATGTTTATACCGAATGTTTCACCAAACCCGAGTTAAATTAAGCTACATCATAGACCTAAAAATACTAGCTCTTTGAGACCCAACAGATGGATCCTAGTAATATTATACCAAAAATCGCGGTCAGACGACATTTTCCGACATTTCGCCATTTAGCCCCGCGTCAAGAGATGATAATAAAAATAATTGAAGTCCGCGTGGAGTGACCGCTAATGGCTCCGGAGGATCGCTCGTTAGCGCCGAGAGTTCTCGATTCCTACCAAGATAACCATTGAGGCTCGCTAAGGAGGTCCCACTACGTACAGGAACAGACCAGAGCCAAGGTTTGTTATTTTTTCAGAGTCAGTACTTATAAGGTTTAATTTGTATACATTGACGGCGAGGTTTGTGCCGCAGAGATCATCTCGATTATTTATTTTTTGTATTTTCTCCGCCATTTATCCTATTACATTCCTTTCCTTATTTTATAAAGCCATAAGTGAAAGAATTACAGTAATCCTAATTTTTTACCATAAAATATTTTTTTTGCAAAGATATGTGCAAGGATTATATGGCCATGTTAAAGAAGGTTGTAAACAAATGCATGCAGCCGCTTTTCTAGTAAATTATTTATGTATAAATGCTAAGGTAGCACTGGCTAGTCTACAATTAGCAAATTATATAGGCTGCGATAATATATTTTACCATTCGAGTTTATATAGCGAATATCATAAGGACATCAAAACGGTAAGTTTATTTTTAAAAACAGAATTTCTAAAATTAACATAATTATTGCTTGGAAATTCACTCGAACGACGTAATATCTGCCCTCTAAATGAAATAACAACAAACATCAAATAACACATTTGCTTGAAACATTCCAATGAACACAATCTCCAATCCCACCTATATTTATTACGTTTCCGAAATAAATCCAAGAAATATGATTTAACAATATTGAAGGATGTTTTCGGTACAGGTTGTTCGTAAATAGCAGTATTTGTTGTCACGTGCGGCGCGCGCAGCCGCGCGGAATAAGCCTCTTGCAGCTCACAGGCGATCGCACAAACTGAACCACCGCGTCTGCGCTTGGGCACACTTAGGGACCACCGACAGACAGTAACACAACTTTTGCTATTAATAAGCAATCAAATAAAAAACAACAGTTTAACAGTCGTGTTGGTCAATACTCCGGTGCGAGAAAAATGTTCTTGGTGAAATAGTTACCGGTGAATAGTGGAGTTTGTAGTTCCATAGTTGATTCTGTGTTCCAAAATACTTATACTACTAAAGCTAATTGTTTTAAATTAGATAATGAAATATATTTTTTTTATTATGTATTTCTAATAGCATAATTACCAGTAATATTGCGATATAAAATTGTATGCTTTGGGTTACTTAAGTAAATTACTGTCACAATCACCGTTTCCATATGGGGAACTATATTTTAGGTGTAGGCTTGCATAGCCGCGCGGAATAAGCCTCTTGGCGCTTACAGGCGATCGCACAAACGCGTCTGCGTTTGGGCACACTGAGGGACCCCCGACAAACAGTGATGCAACTTTTTTATAACCAATCAAATCAAATATTTTTGACTGGATTATGAAAGTCGTATTGGTCATTGTTCCGGTGCGAGACAATTTTATTGATGAAATAGTTGCTGGGATAGTAGAGATTTGTAGTTCCATATTTAAAATTAGACAATTAATTAATTATTTGTTATTTCGAATAGCATGATTTTATGCTTATGTTCTAACATTAGTGATATAATATTCTATATTTAAGAACACTTAAGTAAAATACTATCACAATCAGATTTCTTATGGGGAAATATAATTTAGGTATAGGCTTGCACAGCCGCGCAGAATAAGCCTCTTGCCGCTTGCTCATAGGCGATCGCACAAACTGAACCACCGCGTCTGCGCTTGGGCGCACTGAAGGACCACAGACAAATAGTAATGCAACAAATATTTACTGCATTATCTACTAGTAATGTTAACATAAATCAAATAAAAACAAATTATTGATGGACAGCTCTATAGGTGCAATGGTTCGAATTTGGC
Source organism: Glyphodes perspectalis (assembly GCA_951394215.1). Lineage (NCBI taxonomy): Eukaryota > Metazoa > Arthropoda > Insecta > Lepidoptera > Crambidae > Glyphodes > Glyphodes perspectalis. Next base: position 6,087,315 of record OX596202.1, read on the forward strand.
AACGAAAGAATGCAACGTGGGTTCTATTCGGTGTGATTTACAAAACAGGTGTCTGTGTCCGGTCTGGGTGTTAGTGGTAAATACTGTTAAAATAAATCAGCAATAAATCGTGCCACGTATAAAAACTATTGCTTTACTGCAATGCTGTCTATACTGTGAGTATTTATAGAGCGTATATTTATAGAGGACTATATTTCGTGTAATAATACTGCGGAAATACGATGAAGAGTATAAAGAAAAAGAGGTGTACTTATATCGCAATAGAAAAGCCTGAAAATGTTTATAGAATTTTTGGCTTGCTCCGCCTATAAGACAGATCCTTGAAACAACTTTTAACCATAAAATCCAATAAATGGAAAAAAATATTATATGTAATTAATTTGATATTTATTAGTTTGTCGTATCCTAGATTTATTTACAATTAAATGAAAACTAACGGATCTATAAAATCATCCATTTGAGAATGTCATTGGATATTTTATAACGAAACAGGTATTTTGAAAGTTATCCGTGTGTAATTAAGTGTTATCTTTCATCGCACTGTTGAAAAATCTATCTATTATGGTCACATCGTGGTTCATTCCAGTTATCAGCCCTCATTCACAGTGTTTGAAAGTATAAAAGACATAGGAACAATAAATATCATTCAAATAGAGTGTTAGCAAACTGTTCTACGCCACTAATTGAATACCATATGTTCCACTATCTATCTATCATTCTATCCAAGCATAATTTCAACCTGCTTAAGATATATTTGACGAGTCAAATGAAGATATTTTTAAAACAGCAAAAAAAAAAATTTTACCCCGACAACGTAATACTACAGGAATAACATAATTTAAGTTTGCACTGCTTATAAGTTTATTCGATGATGATGTACTCTCGACATCGGCACTTGCTATGCTGTAATTGGTAACGAATTTCGTGGAACCAATTCCGAACAGCACATAAATTAGAGACAAATAAAAACAAAGCTCACCAAATAAAGCCAATTAACACATAATGGGACTCGCAGGGTATGATTCATCCCAACAAAGATATCTAATAATGGTCGGAAACACGTATTAATAAAATACAAAGCTATTCATTACGCGTGGGGTACCAACATTGGGGCTGGGAAACATGTAATTAGGGGTATCGGACTCGGTCGTTTTCGATAATTCATAATGCATGTTAATTATGGTGGAACTTCGCCCGGGGTGAGGCCTTGCGAGCGAGCGCCCGCAACATTGTACGATATAAGTGGGTATACATACATACAGTACGCGACTTATGTAATTAAAGCAAAAAAACAGCCTTTGTACAGCTTACAAACATTATTAGCAGAAGTGAATGGTTTATGGTTTAAACCATTGTTTGCAACCGCCAATGGTTTAAAAAATTTGCAAATAGCAAATAAAAATATTATCTATGAAATGATCTATAATGATATGAAAATAAATACAACACCTACCTTACCTATCTATAGAAGTGAAACACAAACTTGTTTCCATACTTATTCTTGTAGCGCCATCTATTTTTATGTCCGTGAACTTAAGGTTTTTTTTCACTTTCATGGTTCGGCATTTTTATTCAATTTAATGACATATCCGACGAAAATTTAATCTGAAGATTAATAAAGCCTTATTTATTCTCTTATAGGAAATATTATAGACGTTAAACATAATTAAACCGTAATAACTCGACGGCACACAACTAGATACAACTCTGTTGATTGACGCAAGTCCTACCGAGATTCTTGCATCCAATGCCTCCAGAACCAACCGAACGGAATTTCCCAAGTGGCTGAGCGCACATACGGTATTCAAACACAGCACGCAATTAACATCCCGTCCATATTTCGATTCGGGTGAAAATTTCCGTGCGCAAACTATTCGCTCACAACACTTTTGTGTGTTTTTCACAGCTTCAACGAGCGCGATACTGAAAAGCCTCAGACTCCTAATTAGGCTGAAGTCGGACGTGCCAATTAATTCAAGTTTCACTCGGAAACTTTGCTGCGTCAATTAATTTCATAGTTAATTAGCAGGCGGTCGAAACTGGCGAAAGAAAGGGCTAACGATGCGTCCGGGCCCGCCTCCGGCGCCGTGCAGTATTGCAGACGCTGGTGCATGTGCAAGCATTGCGGATGCGTTCTGCACACACTCTCCGGAGACGATGAATGTCACAATAATCTTAGTATAGTATAGTATACAGTTATAGTCGAAGTCATTTAGTATTTTTTGAACGGTCGACCAATTGCATATTGGATGATTTCGTAGCAAAGTTACACTGCAACAGAAGTTTACTCTATTTATTTTATTTACATACATACATATAAATTTACTTTTACGAAATGCTAGACAAGGAACACAGTTGGAAAATTCTTTTTAAGTCCCAGATCAAGATGGCACCTGTATTATTTAATATAAAAAAAAATACTACAAAATTGGTAAACTGAGTACAAGCTTTTCCTCGCGGCTACGAGTAAGAACATTTTTTTTTATATTTTTAACAATGGTTTTCTGGATGAAACGTAGGTACCCTAAATATTGTAGGATTACATAGACCAATTTTCGTCATGATAAATTGAGTAGTTAGGAGGTGAAAGAATAATGTGCAAACAACTGGATAACTTCGACTTACACCTCCACATTTATTACACACTAGCTGTGCCAGTGTCGGTGTCACCCGCGTTTATGGTTAATATTATAAAGACTATTTCCGTCATACATCTACAATATCATTCTATGTAACTTTAACCATTAAGGCTGCACAGCCGACGGAAGCTTAAAAAATGGAGTAACTTCTCCCGTTTTCCCAACATTTCCCTTCACTACTCTGCTCCTATTGATTGTAGCGTGATGAAAAGTATACTATAACCTGCCCAGGAGTATGAAAAATAATTGTACCAAGTTTCGTTAAAATCCGTCGAATAGTTTTTGTTTCTATAAGGAACATACAGACAGACAGACAGACTGACAAAAATTTTACTGATTGCATTTTTGGCATCAGTATCGATCACTAATCACCCCCTGATAGTTATTTTGAAAATATATTTCATGTACAGAATTGACCTCTCTACAGATTTATTATAAGTATAGATATTAGTTATAATCAAAGACATGTAACCTACATACTAAATATTATTTTTTATTACTCTAATGAATTGATATACACGGTGTTGACTTACACATTCATTAATCGAACTCCGAGATGAAAGTTGTTCTATCATAACTTTTAAAACTTCATATAAACAGATTCTTCTATTTAATAACTTTGTACAAAATATCTTCAAATCAAAAAACTTCCATCCTTTTTACCATCTTTTAATTAATCTTGTTGTCTGATTTTTTTAAAATCTGTTATTATATAAACTGATCCAGAAACATCTAAGCTTTAGTTCTTCAACTTTCAGTCTTCGGTTTATTCCAAAACGTATTTTAAAAAAAATACACCCATGTTCATGGAAACGTAGAAACGTAAAACTAGAATTAATGGCAATAGATACAGCATTCCATGGCGTAGAGCGGTATTGTCACAACAAAGTATCTTCGGTCTACGAGCGAATCTACGGCTGTCCGGAATAAAGTATCCTGGTTGTTCTACGAAGCAATAAATAAGTGAGTTTTGCTTTATTTGTAGGCATTGTCTTACATCAAGCTGTAATGGCCCACAAGCACCGGGGAGGATTTAACAACGTCACGCCGGAGACTCCACAGGGTAATAACTCCGTGCAAATAAAATTTTAACCTCTGCTTAATATCTGGCGGGCGGGCTTCGGAGTGAGCCCGCCAAATTGACAGACAGTAAAATATTTTATTCGCGCAATAATTTCATTTGTAAGAAAACAAGGCGCGCCGCGCGCTCTCCAAACATCTTCCACGTGAATTAGCCTATTAAAATGTCGAATTCGAGTAATAAAACTCAATTTCCCTGTCGTAAAATTGAGGCGATCCGTTATAACGGTTGCCCTAAGTGTTTGAATTTTCTGAACCTCAGGGTGATATTGAAATAAAACCTCGTCAAATACTAATACTTCATTAAAAAATGTAAATTTACATAAAAATCAATTAATAGCGTGCATTATATTTAACTTACCTTTTTTTATGTATTTGTAATTATAATAATAATAAATAAATATCAGACTACATGACATACATTTATCTGACTCCGAGGTAAGTAGCTTAAGCACTTGTTACGGATATTAGAATCAACAGTGGTATTACAAATATATACTTAAATATTTAATATTAACACCCAGATACATAACAAACACAAGTATTCATCATACGAATGTTTGTCCTGGGTGAAGATCGAGCCCACAACTCTTGACGCATGGGGCAGGGGCACTATTGAATGCGCGAAGACATGTATGCTTGAAGAGAACGGTTAGAACATCGTGCTGAGAAGTGAAAATCTTAGTTAAAATTTTCCACATAAAAGAAGATGATTGTGTGTAAAGAGGGGATTTTGTTTTCATATTCTTAATTAGTACACCCGTGTGTAGTCGAGCTATATAGTTTAAAATAAGAAATAATTAAAAAACAAAAACTTATTGATATTTTTTTACTGCACCTACCTACTATATATTTTTGTACTCAACAAAAAAAAACACAGATTAATGCAAGCTGAAATTGCTTTGTCGGGCGAGATGACGAAAAACTCTATTTATGAAGTCACTGTGGTTATGTAACAGCTAATGATTTTATTTTCGACTAGCTGTGCCAGCGGTGTCACCCGCGTTTATGGTTAATATTATAAAGACTATTTCCGTCATACATGATTTCTATGTAACTTTAACCATTAAGGCTGCACACGCGACGGAAGCTTAAAAAATGGAGTAACTTCTCCCGTTTTCCCAACATTTCCCTTCACTACTCTGCTTCTATTGATTGTAACGTGGTTGTTTTTACATACTTGTTGGAATTAATACCTACATACATAGTGTTAAGGCCAAGTCATTTTAAGGAAATTAATTAAAGGAGCCTTATCTTAAGCCCCAAGAAATCTCAAGTCCCGCTCTTTTAGACGTAAGGCGTTCCGTCGAGCACTTCCCACAAGGACTTCAAAATCAACCCGCAGGTGGTTGAGCCCAAAAGTCTTCACGGTCGGCTGGGCAAGTAATCGTAGTGCCCTCACCGGCCGACCCCGTTCACTTTGTTTTCCCGCGATGTCATTAGTGGAAAGCCCTCGATATTTTCGCGAGCATCGATTATTTTTAATGGGCCGCCGCCAGAGGCATCTTGCCGCATGGTTTAGGGCCGAGCTGGTCGCGTACGGTGTAATGAATGAGAGCAGCGATTTCGGAATCGTAGCGTAGTCGTCTGTACCACTAAAAGTATGCGAGAAAATGAGTATACGGCAGCTACCTACAACCCAGACAATCGTCTCGTTTTAAAATTTGGTGCTTAAATTATGTCATAATGATGACTATTAGAAACGTTGATTGACACCATACCCCTGAAATTTGGATACCTGGCAACGCTAGTAAGTATGATCCCATGTTGGTCTGGGAGTGGGACTTAAATAAATAATAAATCTTTCAGACTGACACACCAATTCCCTAGTACCAAACTAAGCTTATGCTTGTGCTATGGATACTAGGTGAACGGATAGACATACTTAAATACGTTTATAAACATCCATGACTCGAGTACAAATGTCCATGTTCATCACACGAAACATTTGCCCCTAGCGGGATTCGAACCCGCGACCCTTGGTTTCGTGGCCAGGGTCTCTGACCACTCGACCAACGGGCCAGTCGACTTAAAAATAATGTTCCAATTGTGTTTCTTGCCAAGCATGTTGTAAAAGGCGACTAATGGTACATCAGGTTTTAGGTGTGTGATTGTGCAGGCGACGAGCTAATACTTGTCATAATTTTGTTCTCAATTTTCCATTTCACCCAGTCCAGTTATTTTTTTTTTTGTTGAATGTGGTAAAAAGTTGTTGCCACCCCTTTGACTCTGCCATCGGAGATTACAGGCATGATGATATGTATGTATGTATCTAGTTTAGTATCCGAAACTGTCAGTCAATAACTGCTTTATTATTTTATGTCCATCTGGTTGTGATCTGTGAGAGGATGGTAGTTTTATACGTCACCTGTTCTAGTCAACCCATTTGTGCTGTGACCAGTGGTTAGCCGCAGCGTAGCCCTATCAACTTTATCTAATATTGAAATTGAAATAACGATGGCTTTGTAGAAATAGTGAAGATTGGCCATAATGGAGTATGAAGTATAGAAGTTTAATGGAAAATGAATAAATAATAATATACTTATAAATAAATATCCGACTACCGATCTGACTCCGAGGTAAGTAACTTAAGCACTTGTGTAACGGATATCAGAATCAACAGTTCTGTGTCTGGGTGTTAATATTGGATATTAACACCCAGACACAGAACAAACGCAAGTCTTGTATTCATCATACGAATGTTTGTCCTGGGTGGGAATCGAACCCACAACTCTTGGTGCATGGGGCAGGGTCACTACCGAATACGACATCGAGCCAATCAATAATACTTTTACAGAAGGGTTACAGAATAAAAATAATGGGTATCAGTGTATTTAATCTGTTCCCTTTGCCATTATTTTCAAGATTAAATTGGTGTGATCAAAAAAGTATCGATAGCAGATGTGCCCAAAATTGGAATTCCTGTTCATCGGAATTGTTCTCAAGTGCCAACTTAATGGGCAAGTCTTATTACCAAATATATTAGTCCATTATATGTGAAAACATAACACATAATTAAAACATCTTCATTCATAATTCTAATTATTTTTTAATAACACTCAAACAATATTTGCTTTGCGGCATCAAAAATCTCTAATACTTAAGAGTATCACGATAATAAATTCTATATTATTATAATAGGATAGCTTACACAATTTCCTTAATAATATTCCACGGTAACGCATCGTACGGCCTGCGGCTCAATCATTAAGGGATCATTAAAAGTCCGCCGTTAACCTGTCGCCGCGATCGACCGCCGCTCGCGCCGCTAAACGCCGACTGAAGGGTTAAAAGAAAATATCTTTTTATTTTGCGGTTTGCTTTAAATGACTGCGTGGGTTTTTGTTAGTGGTTCCTCACCGCATTCGAGATTAAATACCAAACGTGCTCATTTGATGCTCTTAATAGTAAGTGGTTCAACTGCAATGACTTTAATGGGATAAAAATAAATAATCACAAAACAGTAATTTAATATCCGAGCTACAAACTTTATTTATAGATAGGCTTTTATTATTGTACATTACTAAAATATAACATTTAAAGGCGTATTTTATTTAAGTGTTCTACATATATGCAGAAATTAATATTAGAATGTGTTAAAAGGCATTCTTATATTTTAAATTTACATTCTATTACTGTGATAAAGACAAAATAAAGAGTCATACTCATAATAATGATCAGCTCGCACATGTCCACTGACGATTTAGCCAGAATAAATGTTAGTTGCAATCTGATTTTGAAACGAAATTTTCATAAGTAAATCTAATTTGCCGAACAAATCCTGATTAGAACCCGTAACATAACGCTATAAAATTGAGAGGGGATTTTGTCGAGTGCATTTTATGATGGCGATTTATCACTTTAAAGAGATAGTTAGAATCGGTGTTGGAATGAAAAGAGTGTAACAAAGTCGCGCGGACGAGCGGCAAGCAAATGAGGCGCGTCGCTCACTGCTAACTAAACCAATCGGCACGGTGGCTGCGCAGACGAGCGGGGCAGGCGACGCGGGTAGGGTTAACTATAAATTACGATATACGAAGTTAGTGTTTTTATATCAATGGACTATATGTATGTAGTCAATGGACTAAATATCTTCAGTCTCTACCAAACACGTTTATACATATAACATATAAATTACTACACACTAATGTTTAGATCATCATCTCCTCAGCTTTATGTCCCGTGCTTATTGGGGTCCGATTAGACCAAGATCCGGGATTAAGCGATTCTGGTAATTACATTGAGGCGACCGGCGATCTGACCTTCGTAACCTTTAGATAAGGAAAGCAGATCATTTTGGATCATCGTTACACATCCATAGTTATTTAAATGTACAGGTTTCATCACGATGTTTCCTTACCGCTGAGCTAGTGGTATAAATACGCACATAGATTCAACAATTTAGAAGTATATGCCTGGGTTTCAACCCGCACTTCTCGGTTAAGAGGTCTGCCGTGAACATTTAGTATCGTTTGTGGGAACTGCTTCTTACAGTTCTTTGCTTACATAGCCCAGCCCAGCGAATCCTTTCATTATTTTCTTTTCTATATTGGCGAAATTCCTATACAACCGCTGCGTTTCAACTGCCATTTTCTCTTGTTCATGTTCCTCGCCACAGCCGCACCTCTGCTTTGCGCATCTGCCTCCTTCTGTCGCGTGCCACGTCTTGATTGATAGGTACCGTGGTTGGGGGCTGATGCGCGGAGTAGACACAGGTACCCGCTGAAAACCAGCGTCGTAGTCTGCCTGATAACAGGCAGTCTCACGACACAGCTGAGCGGGCGCCGTTTTGGCACACATTTGTTAAGTGTATATGTTCTCATATTTTTCTTGTAGCTTGTGTTTAATGTGTGTGTCGAATAAAGTCTATCTATTCTATTCTATTCTATTCTATTATACTACGTCATCATTTGCAACCGATCAGTTTCGCGAAGCCAGCGCATACGCTGCCCGTCTGCCTCAATCATCTACCACCATTTTCAAGAACTGTTTTAAGCTCATACCTTTTAGTTCCAAGCGAATCCCTTCGTAATTTATATGTACAAAACGCTAGGTCTCAATTGTTGTACTAAACACGTTGTCACTAACGAAGCCTATGACTCGCGCTCACCGCCCACTAGCATTGACAAATCCAGTGGATTAAATTTCGAAACAGATGGTAAAAGTAATCGGGATTTGAAATCAGGTCAGCAGCAATGACTAAAAAAGAAAGAACGCAATTCCTGTACAAAAAGCTAAATAAGGGGGTTAAAGAGAAATCGCGACAGTTTGTGTGTTCTAATAGAGGTTAGATGGGGACTCACCACCAGCCTCCTGAAAATAGTATCGAGCAAACCGGGACATTGGCGTCCCGATCGAGATAAAATCGGGACGCGTCACATGCCCCTTAGGAATCGAGACGTATCGAGCAAATAGAGACACCTGGCAATGCTATCCACAACTGAAAATACCTGCGAAGCGACGCCGCCGCCGCCCGTCTGCCACGGTCATTTAGCATCATTTGCGGGAACTGCTTTTTAAACCTCATCTGTTTTAGCGCCCAGCGAATCCTTTCGCTCGCTTGTTACTCGGAAACAATACTTTGCGATTTCAGGTGTCTACCGTCTAGTTATGAAATGCGATCTCAACTTGGTTTTGTTGTTTTGAAACAGATAGACAATGGTGCGGTACGCGGAATTCGGAAAGAGAGCAGATTTAATTTTGATGCGCTTTTGACGGATGGTCATAGGATATTTTATATATCTAAACTTTATCGATATTAGGGTGAATTACCTATGTCATTGTATAGACAAATATAAATTTAAAGTACAATTGAAAACTCCTCGCGAAAAGCAATTAATGTAAAAAAATTATAAGTAAGAGAAAAACATCCTTTTATAGTTTCAAAGTCTGTATTTCTTCCATTTTATGTCCTTTTATACAAATATTGAAACAGCTCATTACGATATATTCTTTAACGATTTTTAAAGAATATACTTTATTTTTATATTTTAGTAATTATCGCAAAAAGTCTGAAACTTTTAACGATATTCTATAGCATAAACAATTTATGATATGTCATTGACATTCCTGATTTTTGCATCACATTGAAATTTATTATTACAAGTAAATTTTAATAATTTTAACAATTTAAAAATAAATAACATGGATTCAAACAATCACCTGTTTAAACGTATTGTAATGACAAAACAAAATTTGACTAAGACATTACTTGACAACAACGGTTTTTGACGTTCGGCGCCCAGACATTTCCGTTTCTTGCGTTGGATCATGTCTGGTCAGTCACATACATTTTAGATTTTGTATAGACTTTACACAGACAGATGTCGATACAGGCATCATTTAGACTAATTGAGAGATAAAACCGAATAAAAACGTTATTATTTCACTTTTAAAAAAATATTTATTCATAAAATAAGGTTTTTTACGTCATTTCTTAGATAATTAATTTATTAAATTTAGGTTAAAAACATGAATATAAAATATTTTCTTCAGTTGCAAACCAAAATAATCTTTGTTTTAAAACCATGAATTTTACACAGATTGCGTATTATTACTAAGAAACAACTAACCTGTGCTTGTAGCGCCATCTTGTATTATTCCTGACAAACAGACTAAACTTTGGTGTAGTTCCAATTACTCACCACTGTCGCTGTTCTTGCGCGAGTTATAGGAGTAACTTTTCAAGTATGGGCAGTGACCCATCCCGTGATTGGACGAAAAGATAGAAATTAAACTGTTACAGCTGACTACGATGGTATATCTCAATTCTGATTAATGTAAAAATAATACACCAATAAGCCGATAGATGGCATTAAAAGGTTTGTTTCACAAAAGGTGACATTAATTTTTTTTCCCGTGGAGTCTTCATTTATAAACTATACAGCAAAATAAAGATAATAAACAAAAATTTTTGTATTTTCTTTCGCCGCAGTTGAAACAACCAAGAAGATAAAATTCTTATTCCATGACTGGTTTTCTTTCGACTTTTCGACACACTTGTATTTAAACAATCTTCCGGACAATAAGTACACAAACCTTACTACCTACTTGAAACTATCAAACTAAAAGCTCTAAGTTAACCCACAAACGGTATCGCCGTATCAAAACGTTTACCGCCACAGTTATTAATAAAATCAGCGGCGCCTCAAAGAGCACAATTTAATTTGAACGAGCGTCAACACGCGATTACACCACGCGTAATGTGACCCATCGCTAACTGCATGCAAACATTAATATTTATCGACCACAGACTAAGCTCGTTAGGGCCGCTCTGTCATCGGCACGCTTAATTCGATGCTCTAAACTACGGCATAAAATTAAACACAGCAGAGCCATGCACGCTGTGCAGTGTTGCCACACAGGAAATATTGTTAAAAGATGCAATTGTGGTAGTTTTCATTCGATTTCAGATATCAAATTTTTTTAAAGATACTTTGTTATTCCGTCGTTTTTATTGGTCTGAGCTTTTTTATTATTTTTTTTACTTCCTGAGACCTCTTTAATCTTGTAATTTATTTGAGCATTCGTGTATTTTATTTTATTTTTTTATTAATTAAGGAGGAGGTTATTTAATACCAATAAAAGTGATTAATAGAAATCGACGACCTGAAGAGCCAAGCAATTTTATTCAGATCTGTAGATCGGATCCGATGTGTTACATCAGGTGTACCTGATGTACTTATGGGGACTGCAGCCGCCTTGGGCAGACTTCTGCCCAACATAGGGGGGCCGAGGGCTTCGTGCCGGAGGCTCTACCTCGGGGTTGTGCGGTCCATCGCCCTGTACGGCTCACCCGTGTGGGCCGATACCCTGACAGGCCGGTCTCTCGCGCAGCTGCGACGTCCGCAGCGCGCGATGGCGGTCAGGGTAATACGGGGCTACCGCACAATCTCGTTCGAGGCGGCTTGTGTGCTAGCTAGTGCCCTCCCCTGGGACCTTGACGCGAGAGCCCTCTCGGCCGTGTTCCATTGCCGAGAGGAGGCGCGTCGGTCCTCAGTCCACGGGGTCACCGCTCGCGAGGTGAATTCCTGGTTGGAAGAGTTCCACGGTCTTGCCGTGGGACTCTGGGACGCGCGACTAGCCGATCCTGGAGCTGGTCTTCGGACCATCCAAGCGATCCGGCCAGTCCTAGCCGCATGGTTAGACCGGACCCATGGCGCGGTAACCTTCCATCTGGCGCAGGTGCTCTCGGGGCATGGTTGCTTCGGGAAGTACCTGTGTCGGATTGGTCGGGAGGCGTCCAGGTCGTGTCACCATTGCGGTGCCATCGAGGACTGTGCCCAGCACACGCTGGAGGTGTGTCCGGCTTTTGCCGGCGAGCGCGCAGCGCTCTCCGCCGCCGTTGGGCAGGACCTCTCGCTGCCATCCGTGGTGTCAGCCATGGTGGCGAGCGAGAGCTCCTGGGAGGCGGTGCTCTCCTTCTGCGGCATCGTTATGTCGCAGAAGGAGAGCGCCGAACGTCAGCGCGAGCTCGACAATCCCGCCCGACGCAGAAGGCGAGGCCGCCGTGGCGATGGTGTCTAGCCCGGCGGCGCCCTACAGGGGGGGCTCCGAATACTCCTGTGGTATCCCTGCCTGTCGTAGGAGGCGACTAAAAGGGCCTTTGGGGCTGTGGAGTGTTTGCGGGGGGGCCTGCATTCACTTCGTTAAGCAGCCCCAGAGAAGATGACGACACGTGGATCCTCGTCCGTTAAATAGGATGGGGTGACACTGTGGTCTGTGCCGTCATAAGCACCGCGAGGTGTTCTGGGGGCGAGGTTGCCTCTCCCTCGAGATGGGCCGCATGGATCGGCAGCGGCGTAGACGTAGATTTCGCGTAGAGTCCCGAGTGGGGAGCCCGGAATCTGCGCCAACGCCCGAAGAATGACCACCGTGAGGTTTAGTCGGTAGTAGAGTGCTTTCCCGGCCTCTGAGCCCGACACATCCCTCGTAGGCCGAACCTAGGTTTACTTGGACGGTGCGTAAATGCATTCCTCACGTAAAAAAAAAAAAAAAAAAGGTGTACCTGATGTACAAACATTCTGTCATGCCCATAATTCCCGTACGGGTAGCCAATGTCCAGGGAGCGGTAAGCTCTTTATACAAAAATGAAGTTGTGTTAAGTTGTATTAAAAATTTAAAAAAAATCGAAAAAAATCATTAGGCTTTATACTTTTTAAAATTTTTCATCCAACTCAACTCAGTTTTAATTTTGTTTAAAGGTGGGTTTGTTGAGCTTTTCACTCCTTGATCTCTGTCTAGGCCTAGTTCTGCTGCTGTTTATACTCTGCTTATGCTTCGAAAATTACGGACATGATATCAATTAAATAGTTCAGTAATTAGTGGGCCTGACAGTTAGTACATATAAATAACTTCAGAGGTACTTCCATTGATATTCTCTGGAGAGGAATCGTTGTTGACAATTATCCAGAATTCATCGCTGTTAATGCCCAATGCCATATTATTGGGTAGATTTTTTGTTCTGTTTTAAATGGTCATTAAAAAATATAAGAGGACAACCTTACTCGTAAACAATTTTAATCATAATAATGCAAATGAATAGCAATAGATGCTATTCGCGCCTTTTTCTAACTCAATAGCCGCGTTACTAATGGCGTCCGCTAAACTACGCTCACGCACAAAGCCGCTGACGGCTTCGGCCGCGTCCCTAATCCGCGGCGGGCGCGCGGCGACCGCGTAACGAGGGCGGCTCGTTATCGCCGCGCCGCCAGCCTCATTACGCGGCATCGACGCCGCATCGCTGTCATCTTGCTTTATTTGCAGAATGTGTGTCTAGCGCGAATAAGCTCAGCTTTCGTAGGTTTAACGTGAGGAAGTGTACTTCGTTGTAGTAATATTAATGGAGTGATGATATTAAGATTTGAACAAGTCGAACTACCACAATAAGTATTTTTTGTTGTATCACTTCAATATAGTATAAATATAGGTAACTTAATATTACAGCATCCTTCAGAATTTTATTGAATAGTGCATAGGTAATATTATTCGTTTTACACTCTATTTCGTCTAGTCAAGTCAATCTGTTTCAAAGGATTAAATTGTCAAATTTTCATTTGCTAAACATATTACATACATATAATCACGCCCATAATCCGCAAAAAGCTAACCCTTATCTTAACCACAATCAGACAAAAAATAAGACTAGGCTGGGTTAGACGAAAAATTTTGAAAAAGCTGTGATTAGTGCTAACCACTTATTACACTAGTGGCCTACACAATTACTCACCGGAAATACAATGAGTCCCATTTTACGACATGCTAGGCAAGGAACACATTTGGCACATTCTTTTTGATTCCCGGACCAACATATAAAATTGTATAAAATAATGTATACATATTTTATTACACATCCAATTTTATGGAATTTGAAATTTAAAAAGTACCTATGTATTTCCATTCAATCCCAGTGAACAATCTTCCTAATTAGGTACTATTACACTTATTACAACATCATAAAATTCACAAGAATCGAACAAGCCCTTAAATTCGCTCGATACTTATTTACAATTTTTCATCATTTCACCGATCTCCTAGCAAAACATCGCAAAACGCTCGGTGTTGCACCTATCTCCCGCCCCCACAAAGAGCGTAATGATCACGTGACGAGCCCGCCTCGTTATCGCCACGTCGGTTACCGCCAGCCTCATTACAAAGATTCTACGCTGCGAGGATGTATAAATAAATTAAATTATAATGTACGAAGATCTAATAGATTAATGAATGCGCCGGACGAACGGATCATAGTCTGAAAGTAAGACTTAAATGTTTAAATGAAAAATCATTGACCCGAACAAATTAAAATCTTTTTACTCCTTTTTTCAATTTATTCGTCTAGAATTCGAACCCGATGCCTGTCGAATTTCATGCGTAGTTCGTTGATGTAATGAAACGGATAGGTAGAAAATTTTATATTCAATCTTATTAAATATTAAATTGTGAATTACGTCTTATTTAGTTTTAATAGATCAATAAATAATTATTCACACTATTCAAGTGCCTAACAGAAATTTATCTGAACAGGGCTTAATAGGCAGGGTTACCACTCGTACTTTTTATAAGTAATTAGGTATTATAAGTTTCGTGTATAGGTATGTGTTTTATAAGTTACATATATATGATAACAAAATAAAGAGGAAAATACGATACCTTATGTGTTAAAACTTTAAAGTTTTAAATTAAGTACAGGCAAAAATCCTTTAAGCTTGTAGTTGCGTGCAACATACATATCTGATCATATCACTTATGAGGAAAAAACTCGGCCAATAAATAAAAGTTTGTTCATACAAACATACTATGGCATCCATAATCTGATAGGCAGTCCAAGGAGTAGTGAACTACTTTAATCACTTATCCCAAAAGAAAACTGAGTTGACTTAGTTGAAAAATTGATGTTAGGTCGACAATACAACACAGTCACCTCACACGACATACAAGGCAAAGGCGACATAAAAAGCATCTATTGTCTATTATTTTTAATTCCTAGACCAACAAACGAGTTTTTCCTTATTTTCATTCCATCGATTTTATTCTAGAGAAAGGCAGAAAATACCTATAATATTTTTATTTAAATTAGATGACAGCCCTAATCGCAATCGTCTTAATTTCCACACACATATCAACTGAATAAACCCTCCAATATCAAAGGGTAAATCAAGCGATACCCTCCAAAAAAAGAGTTTGCAACGAAATCATTCGCAAACAAATCAGACCGACCGAAATAACCTTCATCAAGACAAATGAAACCAGCATCCCACCCCAAGCCGAAGACTGCTCGCATCAAAATTCACTTCATCCGCAAACGCGAAAAAACCGATAGAAACCGCCGCCGACAAAGCACCCCAATCCGAATGGAAAAACGATCCACGCCAATTGCCATAAAAAGATCGCGAGCCAATAAAACCAGGACATTGTCAGCGATGATTCGAGCGGGGAGGGCGCGGGGGGGGGGGTGGTGTACATGGTTTGGGCGGGCGGATATTTTTATGCGATCGCGGAAAACGATACTGGAGCGATGACGACTGATTTGTGCTGGCGAATTGGATGGCGTGGGACACAGTTTTTTGGATTCGTTTAATGCTTTTAGGGTAGATAAAGTGTGGCTCGTAAAGTTCTGAATAAAGGCTTTAGGGTAAAAGAAAAAGTCCAACTAAAACGTCATATGTGCTTTGCACGTTTTCCTTACGAACATGCATATGTTTATATATGTTACTAGATAAATAAATCTACGTAAAGTCATACCTACATTCAAAATAAACTTAAATTCGTTCAAAGATATTTAAATAACTTGAAGACCTTAAAATATACAAAAATACAGTTTTGTACATCTAAAGAACTAAGTGAAGATGGAGTTACTTAGAAAGTTAGACTAGCATAGCATTATCTTAGGTATGTATTTGGCGAATGTTTTATACAACAATTCATGTAAACAATAGTTTACTGCTAAAAACCTACTTTGTTATTCTCATACATACAAATCGCCAAATTTCTGCAATGATATATTTAAGCGTCATTTCATTCTTATTCACTCGTCATACGGTTTAAAATTGCATTATATGCATTACATATGCATTGCAAGTTTATCTACCTACAGATTTTTTATAATTTGTTATTATAAATTATGTCCATCCCAGGGCAGTGCTTAAAATTTAATATGTCGTCATTTATCATACCGTCAGATTCTTATTTTGACTTTACTTACCTACTTTAAAGAAGGTGATAATTTCAATGTATTTTTAACTAAGTATATCTCGTTTTTTTTATTTTTGAACTTAAAAAACTATTCACAATCCAGCAAAAGATATTGAAAAAGTACCATACAAATTTTTGCTGATCTTACTTGAAGCAGCTGATGCTAACAAAATTTTCTAAGTGAGTGACTTCATAGTTTTTACTTACTTAGCGTGCGTGTGTGTGGGGCCGGGCGGCAACTGTCAGACGCACGTGCTCCGGGAGGCCGCGCTGCCCTCACTACTACACACCACACGCCCGACACTGAGCCTGACCGACACCGCTCAGAAAACTCCCCGGCGAAGTTTCGAGAAGTTATTGCAGCATCGTAACTTCGCAGTAGGGAAGTTGAGCGTTCAGCTAAGACGCGTGAGACGTGACGTCGGCTGGTCGACTGAGCGCGACCGGCCGGCGAGCGGCGAGGCTGCCGCGTGCGCCGCGCCGCTGGGCGGAGCGTCCGTTAGCCCCACCCCGTCCCGCCCACATGCCGGCACGCCCCCCTGAATTAATAAAGGCGGCAAACAGCGTCGGACACGCGGACAATGCCGCATTGTCCTGTGCCCAAAATAGTTTCAATTAGAATCGGGGACAGGCACAAAAGCCTCCGCGGCGGATCGTTCACGGCCAAATAGGCTGATGCATGGCCGATTAGTGGGCCCAAACCGTGGGTAATATCAAAATTGCTGCTCCGAATTCAAAACAACAGTGTTTGCCAGCTATGCCCAATGAGCTTGACCCAGCATAATCAATGATGATGTGCTTTGCAAAACGCTAAACTACCGTTAATAATCCTCAACTGGAGAGATTATGTCAACATAGTTAGATTGTTTCTGATACCTAACCACACAGAAGCATACCTACTCACTACATATAATATCTAATCAATTATTAAATATAATATCGAATCTAGTGTATGTCGAAACTATATAAAAATATTTAATATCTATTAAAAAATAACAGTGTAGTTCAGTTTTTTTTTATTTAAGAAATAGCGCATTCATATTTATCGATAGCAATGTGATATACTCGTAAAAGATTTTTCTAATTCACTTTATAAATATTCCGAAATATGCAAGCAAATTAGGCACTAAACATAGGATTAGGCTTCTCCTTTTTATATTTGCCTATTATTTCTCCACTGTTTATCCCGTTACCGAGATATTCGTCTAAAAATAAACATAAACATTCGGTACAATGCTTCCTCTATTAAGAAGTCAATGAGATTTCTTAAAACCACCAAGTGTTGGAAAAAATAACGTATTGATAGTGATGTTCCCATGATACACACAACCCGTATCGACATCGTTCGTTTAATATATCCAAATTAATCATATTAGGACATTAATTAATTATTAATTTCAATTTATATGTAAAATTTTTAATTCTTTTTAACCGACTAAAAAAATGCAATGATTCTTCTTCTTCGTCTTTCTACTATTATGTCCTAGTATCGGACCCGTAATAGTGATCATATTAGGGGCTTAAAGTGCAATGGATTCGGCGAATATCAGATTTAGTACACTTTAACACTGCCATCAGAATTTCGTTACCTATTCCCAGAGGAAACAAGCAAAGATTACTGTTAAACACCCATTTGAATCAGCGGGTTCCTCACGTTTTGTTACCTTGTTTACTACTTATTTGATTAATATCAACCAACCCCCTTCAGGCCGGTACCAGTGCTGGATATAACCGGCGCGGGGCCCGTAGCAAATGCTAACCAAAAGGCTCTTGCAAAAAAATAATGTCTTTATTTGGATCTTTGTCCAATGGTGTATCCGATTACAAATGTAAAGCGGGGCCCCCCAAAGCACGGGGCCTGTAGCATTTGCTACTCCTGCTAGATGGCTAATCCGGCACTGACCGTTACCCCTAATAATATCAATATTGAGAGATCATTAAAAAACCTGATTCTTTTGCATTTTGTGCTGTTTCCCTAGAGCATAATTAAGCAAGACGTAAATAGATGCAAAGCAAATGCTATTTGCCCATTAAGTCACTTGATTCCTAAATATATGTCCCAAAAGTAAAATGTTTCACTAATTTTATATTTACATCATCTCAGAGCACCCAAAATGACATGTCTCTTAAATGGTTGATGAAACGCTTTATATTTAAAAGAATATTTTATAATTCTAAAAGTGGGAGATTAACACTTGGGTTCTTTTTCATCTCGATTGATATTTATTGGACAGCTCATGAAAGAGACATAAACGCTATTTCTCATACTGAATTTACACATCATATTGATTTGGGCCTTCAAAAGAATGTGCCATCTGAGCTAGCCCTTGTCCCTACTTTTTCACAATTTTCCAACTAATCCTACTCAACTGGCTAAATGTAATTTAAGGAGCTTTATTGCTCATTGGCTTCTACCTACCCTATCGAGAATTGCGGGCGTGATGATAAGATGATATGATGGCGCAAAACTTGTGCCTCGTTAAATGAAGTTTGTTCTTTTACCCATTACTTCATCATCTTCCTAGCGTTATGTCTTGTGCTTAGACGGGGTCCGCTTAGACCATGATCCAGGATGTAGCGAGTCTGGTGACATTGAAGCGATTGCCGATTTGGCCCTCGTAACCCTAAGATAGGGTAACCAGACAATTTTTGGATCATGGCTACAAATCCAAAGTTGTTTGAATTTGCAGGTTTCATCACGATGTTTTCCCTCACAGTTGAGCTAGTGGTATAAATACGTACGTAGATTTGAAAAATCCAGAGGTACGTGCGCGGGTTTGGACACGCACTCCTTGGTGGGCGAGGCGCGTGTCCTTGCCATTGAGCTACCACTGCTCCACTTTTACTTATTACTTAGTCACCGTTTAGCGGTTGGATGAAATATAATGTAATTTGGTACACAAAAACATCGATTACAGTTATTTTATGAGAGAAAGAAGAATTATTAAATTAAGTTATAAATTATCTTCTGAAAAACATTACTGAAAAACAAGCAATCTACTGGTGCAATATTATACAAGACGTTAAATAATTATTGTATGTATATTACTGCAATAAATAACTACATATTCTGTTCTGCCAAAATGTGTACTCTAATTTCATTTATAATAGGCAAGTGAAGTGTTCAACCAAATCATAAATTGTTTATTAACTGTCAAATAACAATCTTACAGATTAATGTTAACAGCAACTAACGACTCTATAACGTTATGTAGTAAATCCGTGATAAATTTAGCGATAATTAAATACAGGCCCCTTGTTGATCTGGGACTTAAATAGAATGTGCCACCTGTGTTCCTTGGCTAGCATGTAAAAAGCGACGAATATATATCGGGTTGGGTATGTGATTGTGTAGGCGACGACCTAGCCACTTGTCACTACTTTTTTACAATTTTTTAACCCAGGCCAGTTTAATTTGAAAATGGATATAAAGGTTAGCTGTCCCTTTGACTCTGCCTACCCCTTCGGGGATTACTGGCGTGATGATATGTATGTATTAAGTAGGTACACGCATGTTACAATTCAATTTCAATTGCTTTGAACGGTCTTGGAATTACAATATTTGTGTATGAACCCAATATCAGTATTTTGTGTCAAATTCTATAGTTATATTAATATCTGTGTCTTTAACCCACACTTTAGCGATTTTCAGTACATCATTACAGTAAACAAAAGCACCGATGCATGATAAGCCTTGCGCAAATAAGTCGGGGAGTTTCCACACCTCCCGATCCGAGAAAGATTTTCACGGATCACAGCTTCCAAGACCGTTCGTCCGGTACCAGGGAATATCCGAACTAGTGAATATTTGAAGTAGCCGATAACTAGCGAATATTCGCACGCTCTGCCGGACCGACGGAGATTTCTCGCCAGAGTAAACAGTCTCCTTAAATATCTGTCCGGTTTAGAATAATGCACTATTTATAGAGGAAGGATCTGGTGAACAGACGGCGTGGAGACTGTTTGTTTTGACACCAGTTTTACTTAGGTGTGCTAACTCTTGGGAACTGTAGAACTTACAGCAGGTTTTATCAGAGACAGATAAAAAAATTCACTAAAATTACTTTTTTACGTTTTCCTTTCAACGTAACTTGTAATTGAGAAAAAAATTAAATAGACATAAAACGTAATAGTATATGTAGGTACTCTACTTCTATTTTAAGTATCAATATTATTTGTAATTTAATAAATTAGAAATAAGTCCACGATTGTTCAAATAAGCAGGCGAATGGACATAACGAAGACGCCGACGGTAAGATGCGGGCGGCGAGATATTTGATGTTGATGTCATGTTTGATGCTGCTGTCTGTTCGCTTATATCTTTAAAACTACGCAAGGGATGTTGATGCGGTTTTCACCAAAAGGTAGATAGAGTGATTTATGAGGAAAGTTTATACAATATAGTTATATATTGTTTTGTGAACCATTCGAAGCCGGGGCGGGTCGCTAGTCTAGTATAATTAGCTTTCTTTACTATCCAAAAGGGCACCAAATTCTTATGTCGCAGGGAATGTAAACTGTTCTGCGGCCCTTGGGCCGTTTAAGTTTAAGACGTAAAATAGCAGAATTAAGAAAACGGAACACACTATTCTTCCTAAATTTTTCAAAGTTCAAGTTTAAAGCATAGATTTAGGATAAAAATTCTAAATCTATGGTTTTAAGGACTAACTAAATGTCATGTGATGATTCCAAGTGGTAATATAATGGTGGCGGAAGACCAATTCTTTAATTTCTTTACATTTTTAGTACCCTGACACAATAAGATTTCTAGTTGTGAAAAAAATAACAACTTACCATCCTACTTTTATGTCACCACTTTTTCTCTTATAAATGCGGAGAATATAAATTATTTTATCTGTCTGCCTGTATCTACCTGCTTATAAAGGAGAAGGTATTATAAAGGACTATAATATTCATTCGGTTGCAATTAAACTTTATTAGGTTACAGAATGACCTTTGGTTAACATTGTAAAAGTCGCATACACCGCCCAAATTGTAATTTAGCTGTAACAAGTATACCCTACTTGTTCGGCAATAGGCTAGATGACAAAAAAAAATATGTTTAGTCCGTCAGTTAGATTATAAAAAACATTGAACCCGTATTTTTTTATTTATTTATCAAACAAACATTGACGAAGAAGATACAATGCATTCGAGTTGCGCGTGACGTCACGCTTTCGTAAAATTTTTACAAAATAGTGTCGTCGCAAGCCCCCTCTCCAAAATTTTGATGCTCTTTATCTTTGTGATTTTTTGTTCATTTGATAAAGCGATAAATATGTGTCTAGTATTTTTGTATAATCTAACTGACGGAATAAATAGAATTATAGTCTTAATGCAGTTATCCCTATGGTTAATTTTAATGAAAAAAAAAATAAGATTACACATCTACATTACACAATACATCACAATAACAAAGAAAGATATTAATAATGCAAATGTATATATTGAAGCATAGTTGACAGGCTCGTTGGTCGAGTGGTCAGAGACTCTAGCCTCGAAACCAAGGATCGTGGGTTCAAATCCCGTTAGGAACAAATCCCAGTGATGAACATGGACATTTGTACTCGAGTCATGGCCGTTTATAAACGTATTTAAGTATGTTTATACGTTAAAATAGTAGGTACCCTTAGTACAAGCATAAGCTTAGTTTGGAATTAGGGAATTGGTATGTCAGTCTGGAGAATTTATTTATTTATTTTATAGGGGAATGAGCAGAGTCGGTAATAGTTTTACAATATTATAGTAAACACCAACTTTTCATACTCGTATAGTTAATTTACTCCAAAACGAAAATGTCGGTAATACAAGTATCATATTCTCAGCGGTATATCCCATTCTTAGCTGGGGGTCCACTTAGATCATGAACATTGAATTAGCGAGTTTTGGTCATTAGGTATATTAAAATTATTTCCATTTGCCATACATAGGGGAACCAGACCAATTCTATCTTGATTACTCTTGATTATTTGAAACTGCACGTTTCGTCTCGATATTTTCCTTCACCGATGAAATTGTAGTATTAATGCACATTTACATTTAAATGATCCAGAGGTAAATTCCCGTGTTCGAACTGGTTATTATCCGCTAACAGACATGCCGTTTTTTTTCTACAGATCTGTATTATTCTAATCGGTAAAAGATACTCACTATTAATTGCTCCAGCATTTAACACACCGATAGGACACTATCGTAATAGCAGCGAGCTCAATGGCAAATAAGAGGCACTGTCGAGGAAGCCAGGTTACGTACTCCAGTATTTATTCTATCAATATAGAGCGCTTAAAACGCTGCGAAAATTCGCCGCAGGAAATTAAGCGATTGAACGTTTTGAAACTTGAATAGGAATCAGCTATAGTCACCTGTACCAAATGCCTTTCAAAGCCAATTGTATTGTATCTTTGCTTTTGTGACTGCACAGTCTGCCATACTGGTGCATTTAAACTGAATTAACAGTCACAACATGTGAAAAAAACATTTATAAATGGGCTCAGGGAAAATCATGTAAAACCCCGTAAAGAATCTCGTTCCATGTATTTTAATATGATTTCTTATTGGCTAACACACTAATTGAAAAACAAAAAACTTCTGAACCGCATTAAAAGATTGGAATCATTATTATAATAATAATAAAGGCGTAGGGACGTAACAAGCCCATCGCCTACTGCCGAGAGTTGGAGAGCTTCGCACCATGAAGAGCATCAACTCCCGTCAGTGCAGTCAATCTCCGCAGGGCAGCTTGTGGCGAGCTGTTTGTGCGTGGCGACACCACGGACCTGAGACCGCCCGGGGGAAACCTACCAATGCAATAGGCCATATTTTTTTGTTTTCACCTTACTGCAATGTGTTGCACTTGCCGGGTATTGCTATTGAGTATATTTTATTCGTGCAACTCAGAAGTAATATCTGGCCGGGGTACTCCATCACACACTCATATTAAAATGTCTTAAGGGGCCTTTACATCATCATGTAGAGGCATCATGTAACTGCAACTTACATATAAATGTGTTGTGTTACAAATAATTGTTGGCCCATATAATATATACTTACCTTAAAGAATAACTTAAATGGCACGTTTTGTCGGCGACGTGATGTTATCTGTTGTGATTAATTGGAAGGCAGTTCTTCATAAAATTAAAAAATAATGCACTACACAATTACACCTGTTTTCGTTTTTTTTTTTATTCGAAGGCGCAAAAATTTTGTTTTTTAAAGTAGTAAAGTAAAATAAAATATCATCGCCTGTTATCTTAGTAAACCACAGAACGACATGCACAATTTAATGACTTTATTCTTTATCAGTCCGTAAATTTTTATCGGAATTTCCATTGGAAAATCTGGCCTCTAAAAGTCACGTAGATTTGTAAATATTGGCGCTTGTTAAATTTTGGCGGCCATGCATTTTATTTATTCGTTAGCATATCACGTCGTGTCATGTCACGAATGAAGTGCCATATTCGACGGCATCCATGCATACTCGTATATAACTAACTAAACTTCACGCCACTTCCCTAGCGGGGCAGGCAGAGAGAACTGAACGCCATATGGCACAATCCTTACACACCTCTCTTGCTTCTTCAACATTCATGATCCTTTTCATACAAGCTCTACGGTTTATATGGCTCCTAACATCACCTTCTGATGACATACGACCAATTTGATCGTGGTAGGTGGCTCTTAAATCTTTCCACTTTCGCATTGTATATCTGTTTAAAATATCAGTTAAGTATTGCATATATATATATTTTTACAGACTACAGTTTACAAATGAGACGCTTTCGCGACGTGACTCCCTTCGATAAATCGCCAGCACCCTTCGACCCGGCGCCCCAGCGCAAGTGACTCTTTAAACGCTAACAGGATAACGAAGGCATTCTGCTCCGAGTTTATTTTACTCGCCGCACTCATTCTCCGCCGAGCCGCGAACACTCGTTTCGTATTCGAACGGCGAACCAATCGACTAGAAAATACACTTGTCATACATTTAACGTTGAATATTTTATCATTTGGGGGAATTATCGACACCTGCAAAGAATAAAGACGTAACTTTGTTTGAACTAAATTCAGTTGTGATGTTATTGTATGGAATAAAGGTGGGCTTTTTGCCGCAATTTGACGCGGGGAATGAAGGCGTACTTTCCATACAACATTTTGAATATTTTAAACGTTATGTATAATGATACGAAATGAAAGATTCTACGAAATATTCATATTAGTAAATTAATTATATAGACTGACTTTTGAGAGATCATAATGAAAAATTATAAAGTAGGTAAAACAAAATGAGTGTAAAGCATTATAAAGGGAATAAACGCTATAATCATTATAAATTATTTACAGATTCATAGTATTACATAATGATACAGCATCTAGTCCAGTTATTATTATTTATAATTATAATATAATGCAACACCAAAGTTTTATAAAAAGGTATAGTAGGTACCGACGTTTCACAAGATTTTATATTTCATAATCGAATTTACTAGATATCTATGCACGAAGTGTCTACATTCAGTTACAGTTTATATATTTACGACAAAATATCAATAATTCAGCCATCTGGACGCCTTTTCGAGTATGTACCTCATATAATACTCAAAATTGTGTTATGCATCCATAACAATTTCTATCCAATATTTTGCGAGTCCCGGTGGGCCTGGTTAACGGGTACTCCGGTTAGGCATATGAGATTGGTGTTGCCAAGTTGCGACTCGAACAGTTTTATAGAGATTTCAAAATCTTGCAAAATAAACCTTTGTCTACCTATGAATGTCAATCTGCCAAGTATAAATATAAAATTGATATGTTTTAAAAAGGTGTTAACTAAGCGGATTCTAGGTAGAATTAAAGAAATTAATCGTATATTCACTGTTTTTTTTTTTGTAAATTGCACTCAAACTTAGACAATTTACATTTCATGAAATATCATATTTCTAGCTTTAAACTGTAGTTCTAACCGCCTGATATTAAGCAGGATTTATGTAATTGGAAGTTTATTATCAAATAACGATAAAAATGTAATCTTTAAACAAAAATTTAATTTTATTTACAGTTTGCACAAAAAGGTGCACAATTTTTGTACACAATTTACAGCTTTTTAAAATACCTTTGTAGATATGTTTGGCGCTATCACATACAACAGCTACCCTGCAATTTCACCTGTGTTACTAAATATACAACCTCTGGCAACACCTCCGGTAGACAGACGAGACGTAACGTCAGGCGACGTGTCCACGTCCGGCGCCCGTCATTGTCGAAGAATAACCGCGAAAAATACACCACGAATACGTATTCGTACCCTAATTCCTTGAGCCCCCGTCGCTCTTCCCGCGTCAAATTTGCGTTCAGGGTTTTCACAGTACAATCGAATAAGAAAAAAGGCAGCAGTCAATCATACCACTAACATCAATTACAGTTATTACTTTGCACTCAAAAATGCACATGGTAAATGGAAGACGTTATCTAGAAAAGGAAATCTTAACAAAACTTTTTATGTGTCTTAAATAATGGAATGGGTAACAAGAACTATTTTTTAAATTATATTAAAATTATACATCCATTAATTGATAAATTTGATAAAACATACATATTTGTACATACTTAGGTACATAGATGCCATCACGTCCGCAATCCCTGCATTGTTATTTTTTATACAGCTTATTCTACGAATTTATTTAAAACTGCAATTTACGTTTTTTATACTGTCATTGCTTCTCATCCTCGATGCGACAGCAGTCTTGTCATATAAGTACTTACAGCTAAAACCCAAATTTTCAAATGCCACCTAATATTTACTTTGGTAACTTATTTTTAAATACTTAAAAAATATTAGATACTTTCTCTTTCCAGATCCCGTTAACACGTTGTTGATTATGTTAAAATGAGTTTTTGTATTGTCGAAATAAATTAATGGAAATTAAGAATAAAATCAGTCTTATCGTAGCGATATTGAGATCAGGAGTTGCGGCGCGCTTCACCCCTGGCGCTGGGCAGGAGACGTCTTCGTTCGACTGACAGCCGGCGACATATTTTATTCACAGCGCACCGCTCGTAATTCCGTCGATGCAGATAAATTGTTTTACCGCGAGCAGCCACGTCCCACGACTTTGGCGTTTGCATGATGAGCTCGTTTTTTATGCTCGAATAAAATTGTGTTAGCCGCAGCCACCGGGAGCGACGTGTGAACGCCGACGGTGGATTTGCAAGAAATTGTTTTCTCGAAGCCTGCTCTGATATTTATGAGAGCTGGCATGTTGAGGCGTCCGTTTGACTACCCTTCACTCACGCGGTGGATTTTCGGAATCCCACTGGACGGTGCCGCGATGCTCATTTGTTTTATTGACTACTTTATGCAAACGCGCCGCACGAACTAGTCACTTCTTTTGACGTTGTCCTTTGAGCTAGAAAGTTAGACTCGTGTGTCAGTGCATTTCTGAGCCGCTGGAAGCGAGCTGTGTCGTATCGCATCTCGCAAATACGTCGGCACTGTTGCTTTACAATGTTCGCCTTGGGACCGACGCTGCATCCGCCATCAATATTAAACACGCTGACAAGCAAATATCTGCACGCGACGGCAAACGTCGTACGTTTAATCTGGTTAATCTGGAGTGTTCCGATTAGCTTCGAGTTACGAGATCATTTAATGTCATGTAGCTTCTCTGTCTGTTTCAATTCGCCGCTGAATATACCAACGATTTAATGCAGCCCTACCAACGTAGCTTAGATTGTAATCCCGTGAAATGATTTATTAAGCAGTCAGTTAATCATATGCATTTTATTCAATAGGTATTTATTGAATAGGTACCTGCTCGCACACGCAATCATTAGCCTCTCATGTCTTGATTACCATCTCAGTTAAACCATTAAAGTGCAATTCAAGACATTCTTATTATTATTGAAGTGGATTTTATTAAATGATTTGTATTACAAGTTATCTATAGAACAGTGCGGTTCCATAGTCGTTAAAATTTACTGACACTGAAAAATATTATATTAGGTACCTAACATTCTTCATATTTTGCAACCACTTGTTACTAGTATTTATTAAATGTAAATCTTGGCACCAATACTGCCGACGGCACAATTTAACATAGAGAAAATTTCAAGTAACAACAGGAGTATTATGGAAGTTTCCACATGTTTTTTTTTATAAATTTGGGTAAGTTTTTGGAATGCTTTATAAAAAGTAACTGTGAAATAGACGCCATATATTAGTCTAAAAATAGATACCTATACCGTACAATACTACTATATGCGTTGTAAGAAAAAGGCTCGATTATTTGGAAATAACAACATAAGATTAAGACTTATTGCCAAGCTTGCTTATAGCCGACAATATTAACAATTGTGCAACAGGCCATATTGAATCATGCATAAAATACCTGTAATGCTTTTTATGTAGGTGCCCACTACATCACTTCAATACTGAGTGGCTCAACGCTTCTAAATGTAATTTACCTGTGTTTAATTCCAGCAACATTTTAGCAGCCCCGCTGTGTTCTTGTGTCCGCGCTGCAAATACCGAGTTTTCGGTCGCCGCTGTCTCCGGGCGCGGCTAATCGGTTTAGGTGGCCGCAGACCGCGGGTCAAAGGACCCACCCTTTGACTGAGTCTTCAAATATTTGCCCCGAACGCCGCAACCGCGCATTATTTTCAGCACAAACATTCATAATCCGCCAACGAAACCCGCCGAGCTGGCGCGCTCGGTCCAAATTCCGGACTTTGATGCCTTTTTCATCTTTGATAGATGCTGTAGAATATTTCAGTGGTTACTTCAGTTGCTTCTTAGGGTTCAGTAAATTTTATGATAGCCATTTGGGTTAATTTATTGTAGAATCATTCATTCGAATTGAATTGTCCGAGTTTATTATTTTTTTAATGTGTTAACTACATTTCCTACTTCACAAATTATAGAACTCCTTAACATAGAAAAGTGTCATACATAAGTGTGTAGATACTTACTGTTTTCTTTACCTTATATTAAAGTAAAAAATATCATAATCTATATTTTATTTAATTTAAACATAACATAACGTCACGCCTATAATCCCCGGAGGGGTAGGCATAGTCAAAGGGGCAGCAGGCATATAACCACATTCAGCCAATTTCATTTTACTGTAACTGTAAAAATACTCCTAAGATAAGGATTATTTATTTAATTATATTAACTAATTATTACTAACAAGTAAAAACCTTAAAGCATCGGTCGAATAAAATATGCAAAATCAACTGTGTTCTTGATTTTGTACACTAATATATTTTTATATAAGTAGGTACTACAAAACTAGAAAAACACTGCATTATGCCGCTAGCTGTAAAAAATCCTGTAAAAGATGCACAGAAATACACTTTTGACGCATAATTTTAAAACGGTCCATCTCACCTTAACTATAAAACATAAATTCAAATGTGATCCACATTAGTACAAGAATAATGTATACACCTCCTAGCCAAAGGGATATGATGCCCATTTTATGACCGGCTGACAGTAAAATTGTTCCAAATAAAATTGTTGCCCATCAAAATATCTCGAGTTCTCGACTCTAACATACAGAATGCAATGGCATGTGCTTACATTGTTCACCACCCATATTTGTCCTGGATGTGGCTTAAATAAGGTAGTTTTGTTTTTAAGTTCTTGTGGTTTTCTTATGTTTTATATGTAGGTATGTATTGCATATTAACCAAACGAATTTAACGACTATAGTTTTACAAAAATACACAAAAGACAACACTGGCAAATTTAAAGGGTCTTTTAAAACATCAGGCAATACTTACGTGTTTTCTCTCTTATAACTTTCTGAACATGTTCAGCAAATCATAGCAAAGTTGAACATAAGTATTTAATTTTGAATTAATTATTTTTTTGCCGCAATGAAAGTTGATTAAGCTTTGTTTATTCAAAAGGTACCTAACTATTTTTAACCGACTTCAAAAAAAAGGAGGAGGTTCTTAATTAGACTGTTTTTTTTAAATATCTAATCTGTTGCTAATATCTTTACGACTGAAGAGCTGGAAATTGTTCATCTTGTCGTTTTTGAAATGTTTATCTTCTTTTTAATATCTGACGCTAGCATGCCGATTTTTTTTAAATTTATTATGAAAAATTATACTATATTAAATTAATTATTATATGTATTTATTATTAGATACTTTATATTGTACATATGTCACTTGTCTGTTTATTTATCTTATTCTATTGATACTGCACAATCTCAATTACACACACGCATTACCCCACCTCCCACAATGGTACCACTGAAAATCAGCGTCATGTCGCCACAACGTCATGACAAATGCTGAGTGGCTACCATTTTGGCTGCATATCATAAACTTTTTGTTATAATATTTTGTTATACCTATACGATTTTGTCCATAATGTTTGTTGTATCGTTAATATTTGTTTTAAGTTAAGTTTTATGCACCAAATAAATAATTTTTCTTTCTTCTTTCTTCTTTCAAAAAGGGTCGGTATACAATTCAAGATGTCAGGAAAAATAAGTTTTTGTATTATTTACAATTATTATCAGGTATAACAATCAAAATTATATAACAATCATTTTCAGTCGTCGTATAAAGTTTAAATAGTAAGTATTTTACCTGATTGTAACGGCATTATTAGTACTCAATAGTAACAATATCAAATGCTCTTCTAGAAAACTATACCTACCGAAATCCTCTTGACTTATTCACCGCCGTAGCAAAGGCTTCGCGGCTCCTGCGGTTAGGTGTAACTTAACGAACCCCGCTGAATCTTTAATACAGTTTCATTTAATGTAAGCTAGTTCGAGTTGCCGACTTCACCAGCGGTCTAATGTTTATTTTGAAACGCCCCAACTTGTCGGGTTATGTGGAAATTGAGAAAGGGTACTCAAACCGACCTTACCAATTAATCATTAACGTGCAGGTTAATATTTATGTCGGGCTATTCTCGATTTTAAATTCAAGAATGCAAAAGGAACGCTGTTTCGTGTTGCGGAATAATTTCAATAGTATTAGATACTATCGTGATAGATAGTGATCACTAATACACATAAACACTCCAAGATTATAAATGATTTAAAATTTAATGACATCAACAGGTGGGCGACGGCTTCATACCTATCGCTAGATATCACAGCCTTTCCAAATAATATCATTATAACAACTTAAAAGCAGAATTAATTCCATTCCCAATACAAACACGGCTTCACTTCAGCACCCGTGCTCCTCAAACGAGGTTCCCTACTTCGCAAATTAGATTTCGCATAAAGCCTATTTTAATTTGCGCCGTCGCTAAACATTGGGAGCTGTTTAATGTTTAAGCGGGCGCACAAACCCTTGGTATTGACTCTGCGCGGGCGGCGGGCCGGTTGACATTCATGAACAAAGCAAACACGCTCTGAGCGCGGCGGGCCGCGGTCCGCCGTCCGCGGTCCGCGGTCGCTCGGCGATAATAAGCTTACAGGAGCTACGGCCCGCCCCGCCCAAGCTTCGCAGTGTTATTAAATTCTTTTGTTGGTCCACTCTCGGAATGCCCAGTTATTTAGGCGCAATCCGACTTTACGGGATCAACATAAATATGCCAACATCTTTTGAACCCATATGATGGGATAAAACGGATTATTGCTTTGTTTCGAGGGCCGCCTGCGAAACTAAAGAGCTATTCTAACAATTTAATATGTGAAATAACTGGAGCAGGTGCTCGAATTACGTGAACGAATCGTAAAATAAGCTGCATAAATTAAAATGTGTAAATCCGAGCGAGTTCCGAGGCGGTGAGGGCGCGCCTAATTTAGAGTACATTACTCTCTGTTCAACAATAAGACTCATGAATTCGCGGCGCGGTCGCGTTTTATAAATGTTTCAGGTATTAATAAAATTAACAAAGCGGGTGTACGCAAGAGGGCTATTTCCCGGGAAGCGTCGGAGCGGAGTACAATGGAATCTAAAATAAATACGAGGAGTTTAGCAAACAGGAGCGCACAAAGCGTCCACCTGGCAGGCGACGGGGCCGGTGTTGGTCCTATTGAAAATTAAGTGGCTGCGACGGACTTCAATTAATGCCCGGGAGGCTCTCGCCGCCGCCTTGCTCCCGGCCGCGATTTTTACCCTTTGAACCTTTGCAGCCTTGTGTTTAACTTGCGACTAGGACCTGTGTAAAGAACAGATTTACTATTGACGTTGATTCAAAATGACATGTAATGCACAAGAACTTTGTGAAACTCAGACAATTTTAAAATGTGAATTTTAAAGGTAAGATCATTTTAAACAGCTTATTTTTGATAATTGAATTCTGAACAAAAATTGTATGTCATTTAATGCCTATTTTCGTTATTATCTATACTAATATTATAAAGAGGAAAGATTTGTATTTTTGTGTGTGTATGTTTGTAATGAATAAACTCAAAAACTACTGTGCCGATTTCAAAAATTCTTTCACAATTGGAAAGCTACATTATTTGGAATAGGCTATATTTTATCTCCATATTCCTACAGGAACGGTAACTATGCGGGTGAAACCGCGGGTCGCTGCTAGTCAACTATAAGATTTTACGAATTTTGCTGTTTGACTGAAAAATTTTATTTCAACATGTGTAATTTTAGAAGTTAAGGAAGAAAAAGTAGAAGAAAGCGATATTTCATTAGTGAGAATAACTGCTTCCAAGCTATGTTATTTAAAATGTATTCATCTAAATTCCATTCTGAACTCATTATTCCAGACTTATATAATGCGCAAAATATTATAATGCGCAAAAGTTATAGTACATACCTATGTACTATAACTTTTGCGCATTATAATATTTTGCTAAAATACTCTTTGCCAGTATAGGAAAAGCCAAATAACTTATTATTTAGCATACCTTGCTAAATAATAAGTTATTTGGCTTTTCCTATACTGGCAAAGAGTATTTTTCGTTCAAATAAAACAAAAAGACTAGCCCAAAAAACTAGTACAAGTCTAAACACAAGAAAATACGAAAAGTACACAAATCACTACATTAATGACACCAACTTATCACTGTGGTCAATGTGCAACAAAATAAACGGCACACGATAAAAAAAACAAGCGATTACTCTATCTGTAGCAGCGAGCGCGGTCGCGACAAAGATTAACACATTGGCCCCTAATCCTATCTTATCGGGCGGTCCCGTTTTTCTACTCCGCACATTTGCGGACGCGGACCCTATAGAGATCTTTATCGCCGGTCCGTGGCTAAATGGCCAGCTTATCGAGCGAATTACATTTTTACTGGCTCCTCTCAAAAACTGCGAAAGGTAGACGTGTTTTCACAGCTTAAGAGCTGTCACCCCTACTAAGGGATAAGGGGAGATATATATTGGCTTTGACGGCCGATCACTGGAAGACTCTTTCGGCTGGTCAGTAAATTATTCCACAGTGTTATAGCTATAACATAGCTCAATTTGGCGCAACTATTTTTACGTCAAAATTTGCCGTGACCCGTCTTAGGTTTTACCAAACTATTCAATGGTTTACAGATTTGCTTACTATACAACGAAGAAAATGTAATGTAATGCTTGTTTTTATCTTACTAATAATATTATAAAGACGAACGTTTGTAAGTTTGGATGTTTTTTGCTCTTTCACGGCAAAACAGTTGAACAGATTTGGCTGAAAGTTGAAATGATGATGGCTTATACCTTGTATTAGGACATAGGCTACATTTTATCCCGAAAAATTAAAAGTTCCCACGGAAAATTACATTTTCGATCTTTAAAATAAACATGCTTGCTTGTTTTTAAATTTATTATATATTTTATGAAAAAATATAACTAATATGAAAAGAGTCTAAGAAGTAGTTAGTTACATGTTTGTTAATTTTAATTACACTCACTATAATCACATTGAAATATAAAATGTGGAATCGTTTATGATTCCATTTTTAGTCCAATGAAAAATAAATTAAATATCAAAAGTAAAAATTCGAGTGTTAGTAAGGGACGAGCCAACTGATCGCGCGCCCCGACGGAGGATTTTACTGCCATTCGTATTGTCGAGATTTACTCTGACACGTCGCAAATTCGTTTGTTGACTCGACACCACAATTCGAAGGCATGATTTTCTCTGCGCCGATGTTTTTCTTGTTTCCGAAAATTCTAGTGTGGCAATTGGTTTTGAAATGCCCATTCTCTTTTGAGAGTTAAACTATAATTTAGTATTTACCTAGAATAAGTTACTATTAGTCCTTCCATAATACAAAATAGTAGATTGTTAAAATTTGACAATTTGTTCGTTTTAAAATGAATAAAAAAGGTATAGGTTTAAGATATTTGCCTTGGATTTAATTCCAAAACCAGCGAGTGAATAGTTTAATCTCGTTATTTACTTATAAGCACGAGAAAAATCTATGTTCAGTTTCCATCACCAACTAAAATAGCCATAGAATAAAACGTAACAGTCACCACTTAACTATCAAAAAGCTTGCAACTACCCTTGACGTTGTCAAAATTTCCCTCGCAAATATTTACAAGCCGTTTAAAGTGTTTTCGCAAAATTAACATATTTGAGTGTGATAATTTTCAATTTTCCGCACACTCTGAGCCGCGATGCAGGCCGGTGCGAGCAGGTGTGCAAGATAAAATGCATCGGGTAACACATTAACAATGTTTCGTGGAGCCTTTGTCTGCTCCCCGAATTACGGGAAAGGCGAAAATTTAAATACCCGCCGGGACTGTTTTACATGTAAGAGATGCACTTTGCATGAATGCACCCATTACATGAGGCGACGTCGTCGCCGATGCGGGGGAGAATTCTTTTTTCTTCATTTCATGTTAATAACCCATTGCTAACAATAGCTATTATTGAATGTTTATTTTTTTCCGCCTTCTATCACGCGGATTTAACTTACAGTTTATTACAAGTTATTTGTATGTCTCCCGAAAATCTTTTGCCCATATTAAAAAACGTCCTTGATTTAACACACATGAAAACTACTTCATATAGCAATTTTTACTAGCGATACTCATACCCCTTTGAATCGCAGACTATACTGACATCCTGACAAAGTTATATCCTACCTACCTATAGGATCAAAATCAAGTAAGTAGTTATAATGCAAAATTGTCCTCATAGTTTTCGTTGTTAGTCACAACAATAGAAGAACTTACCATATTTATAAATATAAAATTTTCCATAATTCTTCAAACCTAATATTTTTTGCACTATAATTGAATTCTTGACGACTTTGAATAATAAGAAAAAAACATATTATTTTTCTTTCGTTCTTTTTGAAGCTTAGCTAATATTTCATACTGCATACGAAACAGATAGTATCGCTTCACAAGCGACATTACCCCGTCTACTCATTCGTGTTAATCTCCTAAATGAGACCCGCAAATGAAGAGAAAAAGTCGTCACAAAGAAATGATAACTAATGACGGCTCTTCCCATCCACACGGAGCGCCGGCTTACACCTCAATAAATGCCAGTGTGAAACAGTAACTTTCAGTATGAAGTACTGATGAAGACATTTAAAGGATTTAAAACGAGTGTCTATGTTTCTGACTGACTTTTAATAAATTGTAAGCTGTCAACGAGACCCCATTTTTTAAGAAATACTAAGCTTATTATGTATTCGGAATTAATTAAGAGAACCTTATTGCGTTATGCTTGATGTCTCAATATTATTCCAATGTGATAAGAGGAAAGATTTGATTGTTTGTTTGTATTGAATAGGCTCCGAAACTACTGAACTGATTTGAAAAATTATTTCACAAATGAAAAGTTACTGTATCAGCGAATATCATAGCCTATATTTTATACCTGTATTCATACGGGAACGGGAACTACGCGGGTGAAACCGCAGAATACTGCTATTAAAATGTATAAAATTGTAGTACAGATAATAATAAAGTAATTTGCAGCAGTTGTTATTTACTGTGTAATTATGCGCAATTTTCTAAATAAATATTACAAAACATTTAGCATTTTCTCTAGCCATCCAAAAGTAATAAGTTATCATATCTTACATCTGATCACATTAACGATCCTCCCTATACTGTGTCGGAGTCTTCCCCACGTTCGAGTGTGTCACAAAGGCAAAGGCGCGAAGTGGAGGGCCGAACTCAATTAAAACATCACCGGCGACTAACGACCGGCATTACCGACCTGTATTATGGCTGTTTAAGTCTGCTGCCGACGTACGATTAGCTGCATTTGCATCGCTGATACATTTCAAGTGGATGTAGACATTCATTAATTGAGAGAATCGGTATACTCGTAGTAGGGAATACACTGATTTGTAGCAATTTATTTAGATTGCTTTGAGCTTATACGTTTCATAAATTGTGTATATTTAAAAAATAGAGCTGTTAATGAATATAAAAAGTTCCTACGTTTCAAAACAAGCGATCACACCATCCTAGTAATTCCAGTAAATGTCAGCAGAGATCTACAAACAAACACATCCCGCTAAATGGAATTTTAAAATTGATCCTTCTTATATTATTACGTTCTTAACATGTATTTGTAGAGATGCCTTCATGACAAATACCGATCTAACTGTATAAAATACAGCTCAGTCAAAGAGAAAAAGTCAGTTGTAAGCTCTCAATAAGCTCTCACTTCTTAGGTGGGTATTTTTTCGTAATTCGGGGGCGTAAATGAGCGCGCCCTAGCCAATGGCCGGCGGGGGTGGGAACTGTTCTCGTGATAAATGACGTTTACGTCGGGTCCTTACAGCCTCGCTGCGGTATATAAATAGTTTCAGGAGCGTAAGTAACTAAGGCATTGTCAACAGTCGGAAAATAGATCAGCTATTCTTTAAATGAGTTCTGTGAAAATATCCCTTGGTTCTTTCAGTCAATAATGTTTCGTCATCACATCACTCATATTTAGATCTGACCTTGGAACTTATAATCTTATCGTTCTGCCAAAAAAATCTATGAGCCTTTGAATCAGTTTAAACAGTGGTCTCATCCGCTTGCAATGTGTGATGAACATTATTGATCAAATAAAAACCGTAATACTTATGAAGCACATAAAATAAATTTTGGTTAGTATTTATATCAAATGCTAACTAAAAGGCTACTGCGAGCTAAAGCCTCTATAGCATCTAAATTGCAAATACTTATAACTGGCAGATCTTATTGTTAAATGACGATTATAATATCATTGAAGAGTAATCTACTAGCCTATCTAAGAACCCTTAAAATGCCGATTATGACGCACAGCCGAATTCCACTAAAAAATCTAAAGACATGATGAATCGTTGTCAAGCAGCGAGTAACAAGCATGCCACTGGCATTTGGCGCGTCACGCACGACGTCGACTGCCTTTAAAATGTTAGAGCCGAGAACAATAAAATTTTACGCGGGTGCCCGCGACACCGGGACACCTCCGCTCCCGATTGGGCAATTCATTCGGAGTCGGCTCATTAATTAATTGGGCGTCGGTTGCTTTTTACGACGACCATAAACTCATCTGTCGTAACTGCCGCCGCGGGTGGCGTCCTATCTAGAACTTTGACGCCGCGAACGGTTACTTGTTTGCTCCCTTTTCGTTTTTAACGTAGATATTTACTAATATCTTGACCTTAGCATCTCATTGTTTCGTTTAATTTTATACTAGATATATTACAACCATAACAAAAGTTATTAACCAAATCTATAGTATGATTAACCAAAGTTGCTTGTAATGCATTTGTATAATATCGTGTTGATTATACGTATATAATCAACACGATATTATACAATATTTATAATCATTTTTATTTTTTTTTACCAACCTTAAAAAAAATCTTTGCATCAAAATATTAAGACCATGTTTACCTACATAATTTATTAACCTCCAGTTCAAAGTACTTTTGACCAGTCAAAAGTTTTGACAGTAGGCATACGACGAGTAGTTACATGCCAAGCAAGAGTATTGTAGTATGTAGTATAAGATCAAAAACTAAGTATTTACCTGTCACTATAGGCTAATTGTTTTCCTCTAAACTTTTAGCAACTAAAGAACTGTATTAATTTTTTTATTGAAAAAGTTGACATATTCATTATCAAACTGTTTTCAACAGTAAATGCGCCTTTGCTTAACCTCTGGCAAGTGGTCGCAATTAAACAACTGCTCTTGTTTACGAGCTCCCTCCGTCGCAGGGTGCAGAGCGCCGCAATCACTTTTACGAGGTATTTTATCAGAATACGCTGTTCATTTTAAACTGTTTTGTTGCTTGGAACCCTATTGACTCAATATTGATTGCTAAAAAGTACGTTTCTAAGGTTTCAGTCGTATCTTTTCTATTTTAATTCCGCAGATTAGACCAAGAGTACCAATATATTCATTCCGTATTATATATATTCCATAAGTAGAATCGTTTAGTCATTGAAATAGCATCGCAAGATGGCAATAATTACTTCTTCTCGTTCATATATTACCTGATTATTATATATACCTGGTAATTAATTAGTAAACGACCTTATAATAAAAATAACAGGCAAAAAGAGGAAGACAATCGTTTTCTTACTGTATAATACGGAAAGACTCATTTGTTTTTTATAGTAAATATACGTAAATGTATCTTGACTTCAATTTCGAGGCTGAAGATGGCAACTCTAATGCTATTGGAAGTCACACAACCAGTGGTGTAACGATATGGTGGCAGAGAGGACAAAATGCTGTAGGCCCCTGACCGAAGGCCGCCCCTGAAGGTCTGTGATTATACCGGCCCCATGTTGAAACACTGCCATTAAGCAAGAACCTTATCCGGTGAATTTGCTGCAAACTTCTAACACTATCGTTACGCCACTGCACAAAACGTACAAAAAAGACAAAACAATTTCTGGTAGGTACGGACCAGTAAATCCATTAAACATTTGTCTCCGCGGTGAAGTTAGTGTTACGCAGAGCATCCGCTTTGTCACCTGAAATCATGCATCTTCGCCGTGGCACGCCGACTTCAACCCGCAAGTGTTGTGAAAAGTACGCATGTGGAATGAATTATGGAAATACGTACAGAGCGGTACGTCTCGCCACATTCTGGTTTAAGAGCATAGGTTCCCAAAGTGAGCGTTACAGTAAAAGACCTGATTACAGAGAATACCTAAAATATAATTAGTTATTTAACACTTATAAGTTTTTATACTGCCAGGACATATAAGTTTGGGGCAGTATGTATGTATCTCTCTAGTTCTCTTTGAAATAATTGGTACCAAATTTGTGAATAGTTAAGGATAGTTGAAAAATATTGTTTGCTAGAAATAACAATTCCACATACCTTTAAGTACAACCAGACAAGTTCGACTAAAATTTATGAGGTAGGGATTTCAAAACCTGTCATATTTTTTTAAGGTCAGGTTAGTAGAGCTAGTTAGGCTACAAGATCGGTGAATCTTGATTTTTTTCAAAAAAGAGTTTTAACCAACGACAAATCTGCAAGTCGATTACTTAAATGTGTATCCGACATTAATTATCAAACCAAATCTGTACAAGTTCGTCATACCTTCATGTATCTAAGACTAGAGAACAGAAAGAACAGAAGATCAGGTCTTATTCTTTATGAAAAATGATTTTGATTTTTTTGCTACTCTATCATAAACCAATATTAAATACCATTTTGTATTGAGAAAAGTTCCAGCGATACAGTTTGAGAAAGGATATCCCAGAGCATCCCTCAAGACGCGGCTGCGGCAATCGTGCATTTTGCCGAGTTTTAATAGACGCTTTGTGAGCCGCATTTAAATCACCAGGCGCCAGGGGCGCACGCAGGGCGCAACACCCTGAGCTCCTCGACGCCTAAAACACTCTGAGGCTGTACCTTAAAAACAGTGAAGATACTCTTGGTCCGTTTAATGAACTGTGCTTTATTTTGTAATTCTAAACGATGTTAAATAAAAACTATTATAATTTAAGTATAAATTGCAAAGAATTTATAGCAGCGTCTTAAGCAACATATAAAATACAGATGTGGCTTAAATAAGGAAATACACACAATATTTCCTGATATGATATGATTTACTAATATCCGTGGGTCTTTTCATTATGAAATGACTGGCAACTTTTTCTTCTTATTGCAGAAAATATTTATAGTTACTGATACTTTGCCGTAGAACCTATACATATTTGTGGTACACTTTATTAAAAACCTGTCACGCCTATAGATTTGGGCCTTTATATAGTAGTTTAAATTTATATCTATCATAAAAATACAATTTGAAAACCATTTAAAATTATAACTATGCGAGCCCAAAGCCTCACAAAGTTCCGCTTTTTGCTAGTATATTTTAATTTTGTTTCATGTACTAAGCGGTGAAATTATTTCCTACCTACAGTTGCGCTTACAAATAATATAAACTAACTACGTACCTGGCGCTCGTGCCGACAGTTACCAACACCTGACTATTGGGCTTGTTCCGCCATCGTTCCTCCGCGCAACTCACCCGCAATTACAAATAATTTCACCCCACTCAACACCACCCCTGAATACCAATAAAACCACAACAATATATTCGTAATTTTATTTAATAACATGTCTTGTATACTAATAATAAGCACCTATGTCAAACATTCTTAACGACATAATTTATGCATACTTGCGAACTGACAATCAGGTACATTTCTTATAATCTTTCAAAGTATTCTGATCAAGTAAATGTTGTACAAAAATACAATATCATTTGTAGGCAATATCCCTACCTATATAATATATTTCAATTAAGATAATTTACTATTTTACTAATTTTATATTTCGTATTAAGTACACTTACACATATATTTAGACGACCGTAGTCCCTTTTGATTCGTCATAAACTGCATATTACACATACATACAAACAGATATTACAAATATTAAAATTTAAGTAAAGTGGTCAAAATACCTAGAGTCTAACATCAACAACTAAGACCTAAATGATAGCATGGCTTTCAATGTCGATAAAGTGACCTAAAATGCTATTAACATTGAAAGTGAAACAGTGAAATGCTAATTTTCTAATTAATATGATGTAATTAACCAAACGCATAATATTTTAAGTACCAACAATACTGATATAAAATGTGGTCTCTATACATATAAAAGTATAAATACTTACATAGTTTTAACTACAAACTTACGATTAGTATTCAAAATGCTGACAGAAACTAAACTTAAAAATAAATTCCAAATTCTCCCTCACACTAAGTACTTAGACAGTTCTATCAAAGTGAAAACATGAACAATATCTGCACAGTTTAAAACCTATACCTATATTACACATATTTACTAAATCAATCAAGGTATTTACCTAACTCCCACATAAAATGTTCATTTTATTATTCTTTCTAACCCTATGATTTTGTCTCTTGTTGGGGCCCCTTCTACCTTAGTTAGAATTCTAGTCCAGTTAAAATCTATTATTTTAAGTATTGCATTACAAAAATTTCAAACGGCGCGGCGTACAATTTACTTAGGCAGGCAACCTTGAATTTAATTCCTCTAAATTGGCAAAAAATCAGATTTCTCTCCACATACAGATTAAAAAAATCTGTCGTGAAATCCCGAGGTATATGCTCGGATTTGAAATATCTCTCCTCGCAACTGAGTATATTTCTACTAAGGTTACACCGCTCAGGCATTTTACATACCTATCAAGCCAAATGTTTTTTTTTTAACTTTAAGTCATAATCCTGTACAAAACATTTTTTTACATTCATATTTACAATCAACATCCTCTTTCCATCTTTGTGATCCAATACTTTTTTTATTTCTTACATATAATTAATACATTGAAGCGGCTACCAAAGGTTAAGATGTACCTACTTGGGAACGTTTACCCATCGGAACTCGAATAATTAGATGTTCATCGCCTCACTAGTGGTCACAAAGCTCATTTTACGGAAATCCTTCAAATTCGGTCCTTACAATAATGAGATAAATAAGAAGGTTAGTGGTTACACATAAACTAAAAATAACCTTGTATATTTCACTTTTGTCCTAACCAAATAATTAATTAGGAATTATAAATAAATAGGTAGGTACATACAATCACTAAATAAACCGCATATAAAATCAATATATCGTCATAATCACACCACCACGTCATAACAAAGTGTATAAAATTCACCGAATTTACTGACTAAAGTAAACGAGCGTGGTGTGAGATTATTTCGCAAAGCTTGTTTTGTTTATTGCTGCATTTTTTTTTTAAATCAATTATATCAAAGTGATTTTAACAATAGGTACTGCTCGAGATTACACAACTAATAGCATCAAAACCTTATTATAGGAATGCAATAGCCCAAATATGTTCCGAGCTAACATAAAAATATATACTTATTTGGCCTGTTCTACATATAACACAAACGGCTTGACGGATTTTAACATATAATGTAGGTATCGTTATATTAGTCGAAATTGTGCATCCTGCTTTGCAGAACATTATCAATTTTTATTTTTATTTTAATATATTTTATTATTTCCTAAAATCAGTACAATATATAATACATTACTAAAGATTTTTTTTACACTGTATTGCCTCTAGGTACGTACATAGATTTTCTTTTCAGTTTATTTTAAGCGTTTAACTTTTGTTTTATTTTAAAATGTCATTTTTCGCAAATCGGGAATCCATTTGATTAAAATTTCTTTATGAATTTGGTAACACTTTAAAAGAAACTTACTGTGTATAGTAAAAAAAAAAATTTCCACTGGTTAAGTATCAATCAGACTTTACGTATAAACCACGACTCGTGCAAGTCGAAGTCAAGTTAATAACAAATTGGTCCCAGTTGTTGGCTTATCTACAAGATTATATCACACTATTCGTACAAAACACATTGTTGACATTGTATATAATAACAACCATTATGATCTACAATTTTATAAACACGAATAATATTATAATAGGCGTCTAATAAAAAGTTTTCTCAAATTAACTGCCAATAAATAATTGATGTAAAAGACTGTTCTCACCTACTCGCTTGACCGTTCATCTCAATCTGAAAATAAAATTATTTAAATTAATATAAGCACTTCAACGCATACGTCAATTATTATATACTTATGTATAAATTAAATTATAAATGAACAGAAACAAACATTGTTGTTCATTCGTTTTTTATCAAGCAACAATGACTGCTGACATCGTCTATTGGTTAACCATATAGGAAATAATGGCAAAAACTCCATCTCTCTTGTGACGCCGTCTGGGAGCGTAAAGCAACCAGTTGATAATTACAGTTTAAATGTTAATTCTTCGTTTAATCAACACTGTTGTTGTCGACATTTGCTTGACAAATAATAATAATACTTATTACATACGCAAAACACAAAAAAATATTTCATCTACAACTTAGATGTTAAAATATTGAGAGAATCCTAGGTCTAGCTAGACAACATGAATAGAGTGGCTAGCTAAACGGAAGCAAATAAAGATAATTCTTCATTTAAGTTTTACTTATATGGAATACGTATCTACCAGTTGTTTTTAAATCTTGGTCAAAACGCATTTTCAAAGAAATCCTATCATGCCATCTATCTTACCTTATCAGACTCTCTTCCTAACATCAATGGCGAAGATGGCCTCGGCGACTCCACCTTCGCTGAAATAGCTCTCCTGGTATCCCCGGAGCGCACATGCGCTTCACGCGGGAGCAGCCTCCACACCACCGGGGTGTACAGCTCTCCATCCATCTTCCTATCTTCAGCTTTATCGAAGAAGTAGCCTACCACAGC
This sequence comes from Glyphodes perspectalis, assembly GCA_951394215.1. Taxonomy (NCBI): domain Eukaryota; kingdom Metazoa; phylum Arthropoda; class Insecta; order Lepidoptera; family Crambidae; genus Glyphodes; species Glyphodes perspectalis. The sequence goes on from OX596202.1 coordinate 6,130,369, forward strand.
CCCTACGACCACCGTCGCTAAGAGACCGAGGGGCGCGATCCAGTGGTACGAGAAACGGAATAGGGGAAATACCGTTTCGGGGTCCTGTTGAAGAAACGGAAGGAAATAAAGCATGAGAATGAAAATTACGTACGTCAGATAGGTATACAAATGTAAATTTTATTCAGTAAAGCATCATTAACAGATTTCTACGCTTCAACCACATAATGAAGAACCTAAAGAAGTCTGTAAGTCGATATGAATAGGCTAGCTAAATAATATTTTGGAAGGCGTTGTGCTTTTTTTAATTTTTTTTATTGTGTAGATCGCTCTTCTGGTCTGTTGAGCAGAGTATCCCATTTCAGTATCATCGACCGACCGGAGCCAAGTACTTTTATACGTGGTGGACCACGTATAGAAATACTTGGCCCCGGTCAAAGGTTGCCTGCCAAACTACTAGAACTAAAATATAGCGTTACTTCTCAATCGTCTGGGAACGAGTATTTCGACGCGTTCCCGAGTCGCTACGCCATGGAAGTCTTATATGGTATCCTGGATAAAGCGCCACAAGCGTGACACAAAAGTAGGTACTGACCAGAAAATAAATCTTTATTTAAAAAAAAAAATATCACTCACCAACGTAGCGGTGAACACATAGGTGGAGTTGGCCGCGCACTCGGCGCTCATGCCGAGCGGCGGCACGCGGAGGCCGCGCGCGGCGGCCGCCTGCGTGCCCAGCGACACGGTGCCGGCCACTAGCGCGCCCGCCACGCCGCCCGCGATGGCGCCGCGCGGGCCCACCCACCAGCACACCATGCCCAACGTGAACACCCCGCATGTCGCGCTCGCCGCTATCGCCGACAGCGCCGTCGCAACACCTGCTCCACAACACTACAGTTTAGAAACCCACCTAGTAACTCGCATGTTATGAATCGAATCGCGCCTGTCTACGTGTCCCACAACACGGACTAGAGATCTAACTCGAAAATCGCGTCAATTTACGCACAAACCCACAACACTACGGTCTAGAGATCTAACTAGATACTCGTATGTCACGAATCGCGTCAATTCACACATAATATGATTTACGCGATTCGTGACACACGACTTACGCTACGTTAAACGTTATGTTGCGTAAATATTGTATGTACTTACTTACCAGCTGTCACAGTAAAAGTTTAAGTACTGATAAATTTCAAGCTTAATTAGGTAATACATATACGTATGTACAAGCAAACATTTGGAAACGGGAAATCAATATCTAGCGTGTGTTATCTGTATTACACAGCACCACGTCTAAATAGGATTTGCCCGTTTGTTACACACCGGTCAATGTCGCGCCACTAAATTAGATTTCGCTAAACCGTCCAAATATGGATGACTAGTTTACAAAACTACGCTTTACGATACGTTAGATGTAGGTAAGGAATGTTAAAAATATAACTAAAGGACATCCCGGTTGTTTGTATGTACACTTAAACCCAGCCCAATACGGAAAAAATTATCTCTGTCAGTTGTCCCGATTCATTACATTTACATTCGCCGTTTTTTTACAGCCTCGGCAGCAAAGTATATACCTACTCTGCTTTAAATATCACAACTATTTTGTTATGCCATGCTGCAAATTTGTGTTAACTCAAGGATCCAATACAATGAATTGCATCTGACTAACTGTGTGAAAGCAAGATCTTCACTAATCTACGAATGTTTAACCACCAACAGCCTTACCCAGAACTCCTCCCAGCTTCTCAATGACGACAAGCATGACTATAGACACGATGGCCAGCAGAGCCGTGACGAGGCGCGCGATGATGCCCTCCGTCATCGGCTTGAGCGTGACGCGCAGCCAGCCGTGCATGATGTCCTCCACCGCCACCAGCGCGCACGCGTTCAGCACAGCTGACAACGAGCTGGAATAAGTTGAAAATGTCGTCCAAACATACATAAGTAGTACTTTATCAGGTAATTATAGATAATTATTCTTATACTCATATATAAAGCTGAAGAGTTTGTTTGTTTGCTTGAACGCGCTCATCTCAGGAACTACTAGTTCGATACTACAATATATATAATATTGACCATATACGCGGGTGAAACCACAGGCACAGCTAGTTTCTCAATAAATTGTGTATGAAAAATGAAATCGTTGACTTTGGCGCAAAATTTTTGACATGAATATGTCACTAAGAAAAATTTTACATACATAGTAGAACACCATTTTTGCGATGTCTTGCATGTATCACAATCATTGTAAACGCGGCGGATTTATCAATATACCATATTATGATCAAGGATACAAACCTAATTACGTCATTCCTGAGACTGAACTACCCATATCTAGGTAAGACCAATCCTCACTTAGAAGCCAGCGGTATACAATAACGAAACATACCTCAAGCCAGCTCCGAAGACCCCAGCCAGGAAGACGCCCGCCAGCCCCGGCAGCCTCTGGTGCTTGGAGATGTAGGTGACGAAGGCGGGCAGCAGCCGGTCGTCGACGGGCGGCGCCGCGCCCGGGCTGCAGCCGCCCTGCACCCACACCGCCCACGCGGCCAGCCCGCACCACACGCATAGAGAGATGGCCAGGATCGCGCCGATACAGAATATGCCTATCGCACTGCGAAGAAAAAGATACTTATTCATAAAACGGTTTAAATACGTTCTGAATTCAAAAACCAGCATATTAGGATATCCTGCCCAATCAATACGAAGGCACTATTGAGTATTAATGTTCCTGGGAGTATTAATGTCTACGCTGCCAGCGAGATCGCCAGGATCGCGACGATGAAGATTATGCTTACTGCACTGCGGAGAACAAGGTGTTTATGAAGCACGGTGGTAGCACAATGGTAAGTATATGCGACTCATATTCAAGCCTATCGCTATGCGGAGAACAAGTCATTCAACAAGTCATCTATTCAAAACTTAAAGTAAAGTTAGACTTGTTCTGAATTCAAAAACCGGCTATTGGATTTCCTTCTAATTAATAGACAGAAACGATTGATCCGTAGTAGTTCTCCGATACTGAACAATCATGAACTATTGAGAGTATCAATAGTTTGTGACTTAGTAGTCACAAACTATTGATACTCAGTTCCTATTGATGGCAGTAAGTGAGATATTCGGAATGAATACTTAAAAAATTGTTTCAGATTTACAGTTAGGCCGCAAAGCTTGCGCTAAAGTAATCCGTTTGCTAACATATGTACATTTAAATGGACTTACGCAACAGCCTGTCGCCTAGAAGGCAGCGCTATGTACCGCTGCACCATCGTCTGGTTCACGGAGTTGAAGCAAGTCCAGTAGAGGAAGCCTCCCAGCACCGCGCCCCATCCGGTCTGACGCTCGTACGGCGAGAAGCTCCAACTACAAGTAGAATAGTCATAGTCATAATTGAATTTGTAGGCATGGATACGTGTTTACATATCCTTTATAATATAGGCAGGCATAACATCACGTCCATAATACCCGAAGGTGTAGGCAGGAGTAGGAGTCGAAGGGGCAGCAAGCCCCCTTAACCACATTCAGCCAAAAATATAACCGGGCTGGTCAGATGGAAAATTGTTAAAAAGTAGTGACAAGTGGCTAGCTTGTCGTCTACACAATCACATACCCAAAACCCGATATACCATTAGTCGCCTTCTACGACATGCATCTTAAAAATAATGTGCCAACTGTGGTTCTAGGCAAGAACCACAGTTGGCACATTATTTTTAAATCCCAGACCAACATGGGACTTTCTCAATTGCAACATAAATCATTAATAATAATTTTGCCTAAACCAAGCCAAATACAGAAATGTGATGGTTACAAGTATAATTGAATAGATATAATTTTCTCTATTACAAGATAAATTTAACAAAGAGATTTTTCCTTAATCAAAGTCAAGTACTTAGAGAAATTAACCTACTTAGACAGCTCGAGCCTGCCAGACTCATTGGCAATGTTGAGGACGGCTCTCACACCGCCCACGGCGAGGGTGCCGGCAGCCGCGACCAGGATCACTCCGATGAACATCACGCCGGTCTGCACCGAATCCGTCCACACCACCGCCCTGAGTCCGCCCTGCAGACAAATAAATACAAACTTCAATCAACATAATCCTAGTTAACGCAACTGTCCTGTTTGAAACAGTGTAATCCATTTTTTAGCACGTATTTTTGTATTGGAAGTAATTAACTGAGTAATGGCATAATTTCGTTGAGAAGTATGTATAAGGGTCTTAAATAATGTTAACCATTTAATTATATACCGATACAATAAGAAAAGGAATTTATTCATTTTATATAAAATAGCAACATCCCGTGACCAAGTCAATAGCATCATGTAGTTTAAATTTACGTAAGGGACTCAAATAATGTTAACAAATTAAACTGTAGACCGATAAAATAAGCAAAGGATTATTTTTCATTTTATATTGTGACTGTCTGCGTAGATTTACCTAAAACCTGCCTTAGGTATTTTTCCATAATCAATCTAGATATTGTTTAGATACAGTAAGTTTTTTTTAAAACCGTTCAGATTAGTTGGTCAAAACATACGAACAAACTTCTCCGTTTTGTAATAGGTTACCTATTAGTAATACATACAAGTTGTACATTTAGAAATTCAATATTTAACAACTTAAACCTAGCATTTGAAAAGTCCTTTTATGTTAATCTACCATTCGCAATACTCACTAACACCGTGTACAGCCCACATATTGCCACCATAATCCCACCGACGGCAAACACATTTAGTCCCGTCACTGAAAATAAAAGAAAGGGAACAAAATGAAGATCACATCGAGCCGGGAATCGCTTGATACAACGTAAGGACGTTGTAACCGTGCCATTCATCGATAAGCACGCTACTTGCTTAGCTAAGAGGCGTATTTGCGGCATACGACGATAACAGATCCGCATAAAAAAGGATTACCGATATTGGGCATAGTCCATCGTTTATCGCCTCTCAATCGCCCCACCGAAAAGTTATCTCGTATTTAGTGACATTTATCACAATGTAATTCCATGTTTTTTTTTCTAACGTTTTTGGCGTGTAGGTACTGTACGCTTTCATTTTATTCGGAATTCGGAGGAGTCACGTAATCTTTACAAAATAAATAAAATAACTAGCAAAAATAAAGCAACTTAAAATGCAATACCATGTAGTTGCATATAGATTCATTTATTGTGGTATTAATACAATTCAAACTTTGATTTAATAAAGTTTAGAGTTGAAACAGTAATAACCACGTAAGCACAAGGTATATAACCTTACTGTAAGGTTATATTCTAAACTATCGCCAGTTCTAATAGTCCCAGTCTCGTTATGGCCCACCCTTTCAAGTTAAATTTCCAAGTAACTGTTGAACTATTTTTTATGTTTGTACAAAAACTTACACTGATTAAAAGCCAAGGCAGGTACATACACGACCATGGGCAGGAAAAGTACCTGAAATAAAATGTAATGCTTTCTTAAATCAGATTCTTAAATAACATAACAATCTCTAAACAAGTAAACATTGTTCGTCTTACATGTTTATTTAAATCACCAATTTGTTTTTATTCCACTGGTACCTACATCACATTAACATTAATTTCCACTCATTTGCTTTTAATTGTTTAAAAACAATATTTGCGAGCAAAGTTCACATAGCTATAGAGTAAACAAATTGTTAGCTTCAAACATTCTAAATTGCCAATTGAAACCGGCCGGTGCTTATACGCATCGCCCACTCGGAGATCGTCTAAAGTCCGCAAATACCGCTTAACCTTGTCGTGTAATTGAAAATGGTAAAAATAAGTGTAGGTACGATACATATTTCTAGCAGCTTTAATATCGAATCGGTATTATCTCTGATCTTCTAACAATGCAACATCTAAAACTAACCAGTCTTGTTAGAACTCAAAGAACTAGACAATATGCCAATAAACAGTAAATAAGAATAGTAAGTTTACATAATAAGCGTAGTAAGTCTACATGGACTTTGACTGGCCCGTTGGTCGAGTGGTTACAGACCCTGGCCACGAAACTAAGAGTCGCGGGTTCGAATCCCGCTAGGAGCAAATGTTTCGTGTGATGAACATGGACATTTGTACTCGAGTCATGGATGTTTATAAACGTATTAAAAAGTAAAGTAAAGTATGTGTATCCGTTCACCTAGTATCCATAGCACAAGCATAAGCTTAGTTTGGAACTAGGGAATTGGTGTATCAGGCTTAGTATTGCATCAACTAAACCACCTATTTGGTGGTTTATCTCAGATCTAATTGTTCTGACATCTCCGCAAGCCAGAGTAACACCAATAATATCATTCGTTCATAACTGCGTACATCGCAGATTTCGTCAACGTAAACAAATTACGTATTCTACTTTTAAAAATATAATTTAGGTATGTAGACCCTAAATTGTACATTTGTTTGTATCTTCTACCCATAGTGATGTTTATTCTTTTGTCAAAGTAGGTAAATAAGGGAATTAGCTTACTGCCTTATTATTATATAAATTCAGTAAAAATCTTGAACGATCTTAGAATTTTTTTTTAATATTAAATTTAAATAATTATGTGATAATTATGTACGCATATAAAAAATATATGTATGTATTCATATTCAGTAATAAGAAGCTGTCAGTAAAGTAAAGGATTCATTTGACGTCATATTCTTTTTGAATAAGATAAATAACACTAAGAACATGCATGCATGTGACAAACATGAGGTCACGGCGTGTCACCTGCCAACAACGTACATGAAAAATATCGTTTTATTTATTAAGCATCCTTATTATTTTATTAGACATATTAAGTATGTCCCACTATAAAAATTTCAAATTCCGTCTGGAACACTACGTGAAAAACGGTAATGACATTTATGCATTTTACATTAATCCATAAACGTAGGTACATGTAAATAATCTCACAAAATATCAAAATCAAAATCATTCCAAATTTATCAAAACTTTTTCGCTCCGATAGATCTGGCGATAACAAATGGTAGGCACGTCAGCGTTCTGCTTATAATAATCTTATACCTACTAATAAAATATCTACTATGACCACCTGTAAATGCCATCACGACCACCTGTGGCGTCTATACTAAGTAAGTACATCTTATTAGATACATCGTATATTGTACGGATCTACATATTATATCAAAATATTGTGTTTAACTTTCAACGTGTCGCAAAGTCGCAACTGTTTCACTTGTTAACCTTTTTATAAACATATGTGAAACATCATTGTTCGCCGAGATGAGTCTAGGCGTGCCTTCCAATAATGTGGCAATTACCTCAACACAGTCGGAACAATTGGCGTCTCCACGTTCACACGACACCGGGCAAAGTCCATGTTATAAGTAGTTGTAAGCAGAGCGAACGACCTACAACAACATTAATAAGAATTGCTGATTTTACTGAACCACTGCCGGTTTTTAATGGAATAGAATTAACTTTGGATCGCGACTATCGTGTTAGGGCTGTTGACCTTCGTCTAATGTCATTGTTCGTCATTACTGTACTTTGATTAAAAATAAACAAGCACCGAAATACATTGTATGAAGTATCAATTTGTTATTCAACAAACACGCACTCAATAGAAAATAAATTCCGTTGGACACTCCTCCGCAAATCAGTCACCAAATCACGCTATGATAAGACTAAAAGACTCTGATTAATTACCGTAGCTAGTTCATTCATTCTTATGTACTAGTAATAGAAAGAGAAACTAATTTATACGTAGGTACTGTTTTTACCTACATATCTACTGTTTTATACGCTGCTAATCAAGAGTGCGAATTAGATATGGTTTGCACTCCGACGACGTTCGCCTTCTGTAAATAGCGCTATATGTACTTATATGTCGTATAAATCCAAAATATGAATACCTTGCATAGTTTTACCATTGTAAATAGGTACATAGCGTCGTTCGGCAGTGAAAGCCTCGGAAGTCGCATTTCCTTCATTTTTTTTTATTTGTTTTGTAAGTCACGTCAGACTTATTTAGGCACGAGATATTTGAATTCTTACGATTTGTACCATTGATTACAATAATTCTTAAAAAATAACAATAAACAATACTATTCCGATCCCATTTTTTTTTAAGGAGGCGGTTTTTTCTTCCTTCTATAAAATTTTGTCAAAAGCATTTACTAGGTTTTCACTGCCGAACGACGTACTATTTAGAAAGCGTACATTTAAATTAATACAACATCATTAAAGTTTTCACTTAAATATAAACTGATTATGAGCAAAAACCACTAATCCATTAAAAATATTGTTTGCATTTAACGACTCAAGTACATATAAACAGGTTTAAATTCAGGTTCCAAATTGTTGCCGTGAGAAAAATACTAGTACTTTTATAATTTAACAAATTATTTATTACACTTACCTCGTCTAGCAGAAACAATATAGAAGCCATGGCTCGAACGTGCCTGTTGAATCTCAGTTCTAGGTACTGGGAACAATAAAAGTATGTATGACATTTCATCGACCATATTATTTACCAACGGTGGTAGCTCAATGATAAGGACACGCGCCTCTTAACCCAGGAGTGCGGGTTCAAACCCGGGAGTGTACCTCTGGATTTTTCAAATCTATGTACGTATTTATACCACTAGCTCGACGGTGAGGGAAAACATCGTGATGAAACCTGCAAATTCAAACCACTTTGGATTTGTAATCATGATCCAAAAATTGTCTGGTTCCCTTATCTTAGGGTTACGAAGGTCAGATCGGCAGTCGCTTCGATGTAATTACCAGACTCGCTAAATCCTGGATCATGATCTAAGCGGACCCCGTCTAAGCACGGGACATAACGCTAGGAAGATGATGATATTATATACCAACGAGTAAGTATGTAGTTTTAAAATAGGGGAAATAAGACAAAAGTAAACCTGACCTAGGAGTTATATACTACTAAGCCTCAGGCATACAAATCTAAAAACCATGACATATGACATATTACTATTGTATACGTATTTTTAACACGATGTCAAACATCGTAATAAATGGTAATGAAAAAAGAATCACAATAATTCTACAAACGTCAAGAAATTCGCTGAGCAGTAGCTTAAGATAAGAGTTAAAACCATTCCTTATCTCAACAAGCAACGTCCAGTGTAATTCAAGATGACAGGTTGATGTATTCTAAAATTATATTTATTTAAGTGTCGTTTGAAATTTGAAAGGATAATGCCATCATTGATCCGGTTTGAAAATTGCTAGTCCAATGTCCAGATCTATACTGCCTACATTCAATGACACTAGAAGTTACACATTTATCAACCATATTCACATAGACAGAAAGTTCAAAATAGTTGTACTCTCTATTCAGATATTATTCTGACAGATTACCTTATGTCCCTAATGATAACATCAGCTGATGAGATTTGCATCTTGATGATAAACAGCCTGCCAGTGTACAGAGAGAGATCGAAGATTTGCAAAAATGTTTTAACAGACATTCATAATCAAGTCATAGGAATATTACTGGTGCATGCTGATAATGGATGTTGAATGGTATCAAAACATGTAGTAGCCCTATACTAGGTTTCTATGTGATCTAGACCAGGGTTTACATTAATATTTATTAGGGATTTATTTATATTGCTCTCTAAATAACAGATTATAGTTTATTGCATTAATGCACGCACGTTAAAACAAATCCTATTAAGTATAATTATCAAGATTTGCCAGGCTTCAATGGCATCATCATCATCCTAGCGTTATGTCCCGTGCTTAGACGGGGTCCGCTTAGACCATGATCCAGGATTTAGCGAGTCTGGTAATTGAAGCGACTGCCGATCTGACCTTCGTAACCCTCAGATAGGGGAACCAGACAATCATGGTTACAAATCATGGTTACAAATCCAAAGTTGTTTGAATTTGCAGGTTTCATCACAATGTTTTCCTTCACCGTCGAGCTAGTGGTATAAATACGTACATAGACTTGAAAAATCCAGAGGTACGTGCCCGGGTTTGAACCCGCACTCCTCGGTTACGAGGCGCGTGTCCTTACCATTGAGCTACCACCGCTCCGCTCCGCTTCAATGGCATCAATGGATTGTAAAATCCATCTGTTGGCTGCAAATAAATTAGTAAAACTAACAAAATTCTGTTAAATAGACTCCCTGTTTATGGAGCTACTAAGTTCAGAGGCCATTGCGAAATTTGTATTTCACTCAACTTTTACATTAAAGTTACTCTTTCAGATGTACCGTTATTTATAGATATAATTCGATTAGTATAGGTACTTTTATTACTCAAATACTCAATACTTATGCTTTGGAAATGAGTGAAAGACGAAGTCCGTATTTCCATCAGCGACTTACTTCATACGAAGACGATAGCCTCAGCGTGCAGAATACTGGCAGGTAGACGAGGACCACCACCACGCAGCTGAGGGCCACCCCCACGATGACCAGCCAGTACTGGGTGCCGTAGTTGTAGATCTCCGCGGGGGTGCCCAAAATCGTCACCCCGGACACATAGCTGTTAGCAACGATAAACAGGCAAATGAGCAAATTCATTTCTATGAAGACTAACATTATAAAGAGGAAAGATTTGTATGTTAACCGATTTTTAATATTCTTTGAGCATAAGAATTCTTCATTATCTCCAAGTAATGTTGTCTATAGATACTTATTACTATAAGGAAAATGGGGATAGTTGTGGGTAATGCCATTGACTAAATGTTATAAATAACTTACTATGAATAGTAGCATATGTATAGCTTAGCAGAATTCTGTTTGCCAACATATAGTTTTACAAAAGAACTTTGTAAACAGTCTGTTGCTACTTTTACATTATTTTTTTTATTATTTTGGTCAAAGCTAATTTTTATAGAAAGTTTTGGTAAAATTTTTTTTTTGTAATTTTTGCGAGAAAGAGTAGCAAATCTCATATATCCTCACAAACATGTATGTTTATACTATAAATGGGTATAACTTTATACTCGGTTTATTTTTGGATCATATTTGTTTATTTTTCCCTTATATAAAACATACGTAATATGTGAAGAGCATAAAATGCCACTGCCTTGTAAATTTTACATTTACTTAAGATTAATCTGTTCATAACACTGTGTTGTCTCACTTTATTACTTTCGTCTGGTTTTCAACCTTGGTCGCCTTACTAATTAAATACGCCGTTACCTTATATTGTATAATTCACTCTGTATACACAATAGGTAGAATAGTTCTTCTGCTTAGGCTTTTGTACCGTTCCACTTATCATATAAATATGCATTTCAACCATGGACTGGACCTATATTATGCTAGTCTGGTTATTAACTACGTTAATACAATAACTACTATACATCTAATCTAAGTAACCCCTGTGAAGAGGAACCATACATATAAAAGAATAATTGTTAAAACAGTCATAGTTTTATCAATAAACACACAGATACGATAGGCGTAGGCCCTCATCGCCAAGTTATTCGTGTTACAATGTATCCGTACATTGATTTTTGGACATCCACAGATACGTTTTGACACTCCCTTAAGTTGAATTATTAAAAGCGGCTAACTTTTAGAGGAGGTGATAGCTTTAATCCTGATCTAAGATAACGCTTATCTATAGCCAGAATACCTTTAAACGATTTGATTAATTAGCATGATTTTAATTCACAGGATTTATCTATCTAATCAATGACTTGTATTTTTAATTGCTGTACGTAACATATCAAGGTCACAAGCAAGAGGTAAAGTAAATTGTACTTTACCTTAATGGTTAATGTAAAATAAATAAAGCATTTGCTTTATAAACCTAATCATTCTCTTCTTTTTGCATTTTGATATTGAAATATGAAATCTCTTAGTAAAAGGTTTATTACTAAGGTTTTTCTGCAGATGCATGCAGCAATCATGGAGAATACGTGACCAAGAAAAATGTTTCTTTTTATTAGAAAAAATATTGCATTCGGTCATGACAATACCCACCTAGCTATAAGCGACATGGCTACGGGAAACGTTGCCATGGCCTTCCCACCAAGCAAATAATCCTTGATGTCCACTATAGCTCTGCTTCTGGAGCCGACGGCGCTGTACCACACGCCGCCTGCGCAGGAGGCGGCGCACAGCACGCCGAACGCCACGTAATCCCCCACCCCAAAACCCCCTTCTTTCATCGTAAACGTCATCTTGATTTTTTATGGATCTGCAAGAAAGATGAGTATCAATTATTTACTAATTCCTTTAAAGATTTATAAGTGTGACGCTAGTAGGAGTACGTCATCGACCCTTTAGCAAGAAACGACGGAAAAAACTTCAGTGATAAAAGGACGCATCTATTATTTCGTGTTTCATCTGACCAATGTAACGTCATCCAATTGTTTGCATTTCCAAGGTAATTATGATTGCATGCCTTCGAAGATACCTGGGCACTATCAATATCTATACATTTACTTTTTATAAAAATAATATAATCTTGACATTTAAAAAAATAATGACAAGGGCATAAAGCATACTATATTTATTCTACATTTACATTTATTAAGTTTTATAAAATTCTAATGAACTGTGTCGACAAGTGGTAATAGGATTTCCTACCGATTTGCTGTGTTTAATTATTTGCACAGATAACTGTTCAATAAATGCAAGTCATTAATTGTCTAAATTGTCTTTTGTTTTATCGTTGTGTATTTAGTTAATCCTGATAAGAATCACAAAATGACGTACGCATAAGCAAAAATGACGAATATTTTTTTTCCCATTTTCGGTAATACGCACTCGATAAGATCTTGGTAATATCTAATATATATTATAATTGACATATTTTTCAAGATGTTTTTTAAAGTTTTAGTTGTGGTATCTTTCTGTTTTATTACATTTATTCAAAGAAAACAATTCTTTTTAAGTACATTCGCGCACAATCATACAAACAAACATCGAGATTAGACTGCATACAGCTCTAGGTAACTGTATGCGGTCTAATACCTACCTGTTATGTACTAGCTCAAACATTTGAAGACGTATCGCATACCGAAATTATCTCGCCGGCATTGCGTAAAGTAGCAAAACGAATTATGCAATTTTAGAAATGCTACAGCCACAGTTGATGTACAAAAATAGCTAACGCGACTGGTTCCCGTGGTCGGCACATGATAATTCATCGCTTAAATCAGTGCACCATCTATACTGAGTTCATAAATAATATACAAACCTAGTTACATAGGTACAGTTGTTCACTGATATTAGTTGCATAGTCTTCAATGCTAGATTAAGTGATAACAAGTTTATGGTATGATATAACTTTATTAATTTCCCAACTAAAATAAAGTGATAGCAATTTGACTGTCACCAGGTGTTTTTTTTAGAAAATAACAATGCAGCATATTTAAATTTAGCAATTTAAACATTGACACTAGTCAAATTATTTAAAAAAATATAAAGGTATATTAAAGTAATGACTAGGTGATCCGCCCAACGTGTGGTCCAAATTGTGCTAATACTTTTCCCGAAATGATTTCTTAATTTTCTACTGACTGCCGATTTTAAAATTATGTCTACGAATATTTCAACCATACAAGTATGTAAAAGAAAAACAACAAAACCTTTCCAACTATGTGCAATTTGCGCTTAGCAACGGACAGCATTTTATTTTTGTTTACATGTACAGATATACATTATACTATTTTTGCAACCCAATCAAGTTTCTTTGGCCACACCTTCAAGCAACAATCCATTGGCCAGGCCTCAGCAGGAACCTGTATGAGTGGAAATTTTAATGCAGTGCAAAATATTTGCAGGACGTCTGACGACCTTGGGGACTGGTTTTAAGTCGCGGCTCTTTCCATTGACAGACACATTGCATGGCTGTTATAATTATTAATTACTGGTACCAAAAAATTTTACATTTATACACAATTTAAACCTATACAATAGATTTGTAAACGATGAAGTATCTTTCAATTAAAAATCTCACATCGCCTCCAGGTAGGTACATATTTGAAGTATTCAAAACCTATGATAATAATATACTTATCTATCATTTTGAAGAATCATGTTTGAAGCTGGTTATCGCTTAGTTATCCTAAACTTTAATAAAACGTTGTATAGAATGCAATGCATTTTAAATGAATCTGCACTCTATACATAATTTTGGCAAACCTTCTATCGCCATACACATGGACAAGTATACTTCCTGAATGATAATAAACATGATTTTTTTATTTATAGTGATACTATTTGAAAGTAGTGCTTAAAAATGATATTAAGGATATTATCCTATGTTGGTCTGGGGCTTAAAAAGAATGTGCAAAATGTCTTTCTTGCCTAGCATGTCGTAAAAGGCGACTAGTGGTTTATGGGGTTTTGGGTATGTGATTGTGTAGGCGACGAGCTAGGCACTTGTCACAACTTTTTCACAATTTTCCATTTAACCCAGCCGTGTTTTGTTTTTGGCTGAATGTGGTTAAAGGGGCCTGCTGCCTCTTTGACTCTGCTTACCCCTTCGGGGATTATGGGAGTGATGTTATGTATGTGTATTGTCACGTACTAAAAATTTAAATTTTTATTCAGGTTGGCCAAATATCATCTTAAAGCCACACAAATCGTTAAATAATAATAAATATTAGATTACATCAATACACTGATCTGACTCCGAGGTAAGTAGCTTAAGCACTTGTATTACGGATATCGGAATTTACAGTGGTATTACAAAGATATACTTTAATATTGGATATTAACACGCAGACACAGAAACACAAATATTCATCACACGAATGTTTGTCCCGGGTGGAGATCGAACCCACAACTCTTGGCGCATGGGGCAGGGTCACTATCAAATGCGCCATCGAGCTAGTCTAATGACCAGAAGATAAAAATTACACAAATGTATAAATCGCTTGCAATCTCTTTTGAATCTTTACGACGATTACATAAAACAACTCTAAGGCACCTCTATTTTGACCTGTGTGACACTGAGCGGCACGTGCCAGCTTAAAACTAAAAACACGTTGTGTGACCGCTAGACTGCCAGAGATATTGTAAATGTGTGCATTACAGATAAAATGTTGCATCTAATGTTAAATACCTCAGCATACTTTGACTCAAATTAAATACAAATATAGTTAAGTATTTTGAATGAAAAAGGAAATAATTATAATTTTGTGGCATTTCCTAATTATATAATATCTTACATCCTATTCTTTATTATATTGATATAATAAAACTATTCACAGTGGTTTTAATAAATTAATTGCTCCGATAAGCATTGAAACGAGTGATTATTCTGAAGTAATAATATACATTCCGGAAACAAAGAATTCATTATAAATAAACCTGTACTTGAACAGATAAGCACGTAAATAATTAGCAAAGATTTGCTATTATATCACAATAATCACAGAAAACATGACAACTACAAATGCCATCTACCTACAATTATGAAAAATCTTATAGTTAGATGGAAAAACGACAACTACTTAGTCATTCTAATGAACGACATTTGTCTTTTGTGCATAGTTACCCTTGCAGTTAACCGCAGACCAGTTAATCGGCCCTACAACCCCAAATTGAGACTAACACTGGCAATATTTATTCCGGCCCTGATCGGAATATAGGCGAGGACAAGAAAACCAGACAGTTAAAAATGATTCGCTCATATTTTTTTCTGTACAACAGTCGTTATGAAAAAGGAGGCAGCGCAGCCGTGTGGGAAGACGCTGACGACGATCCGAATTTCCAACCAATAGCTACACCACAGAAGACAGGACTGGCAGTATGGCTTTCAAAGATTGTACGACGCACCGACTTGGCTAGGGATGATGGATCGAGGATCTGTCACCTGTTTCAATCAGACCGATGTAGGAGGCACCCGTCGAGTTCCTTGGCGCCCTGTCAGGGAGATACTTATACTTATGACTCGTCTGTCATGATTGCGGATGATTGACAATAAATAAATGTTTCTTTCTAATGACTCGACTTTATGGATGTATATTGGCAGTAGTTATAAAGGGTGCGTTCACGGGTGCGTAAGTTAAGCTTGCTTATTTTTTGGGCTAAGGCGATGCATCACGTCAATTCATATATTTTAATTGTAAAAGGTCTGCAGACCCTGTTACTCAAACGTGACTTTCATGGTTAAAATGAACAGTACCTACAGTGGTTAAAAGTGAACAAACTTATGTTCTGATTCTCAAATATTCCCATTGTAAATTACAGGACAAATTAAGACCACAATGCTTTCAATCGCAAACATTGGCAATAATGTGGTATCCATCGTGATAGACATTCATACGAAAGTATATCATCATCATAACTATTTTGGTATTTTTTTACCCTTTATCTTTAAAAATCCTCATATTTAGAAACCTATCGTTTAAAAACGGAATCACAAAACATCGACGATGGAACATTCATTACATTAATGATCCGATGTGCTCCGGTAATCAAGGTTTCGTAGCCATAACTTTTCTAGGAAATCGTTTTTTTTAATTATACGACTTTACAGTAATGGCTAGTCAAATGTTTTATTATCGGCTATAACTTCTAGTACTTCTAGTACTAATCTTAGAAAATACTTATTATAATTTATAGGCTCCATAGCTCGTTTTCTTCTCACGATTTTATTCTAAACGTGAAATCTTGCAGATAAAGTTTCGCTTTTAGTGTGAATAAATGCCATTGCAACTACGAATACCATCATAAAACCAAACATTGTGGCCAAAGATCGATAAACAATTAGGTATATTAAATTTTTTTTATACCATCACTGATGAGATAATCAACGTCACTACATTACAATCTATGACCCCACTAATGCCTACTTAAACTGTGCTCATCATATATTTAACAGTTGTCAGAAAATATGATGACGTACTTTTAAATACATTTATGTACGTATTATTAGACGTATAAGTAAGTACATAATTATTGATTAATTCGTAATTTCCGGAACTACCAATCAACTCAAAATAAAATAAGTACTTAGTTTGAGCCCTGTCTCTCCCTTTTTTTATTATTTCCACTATAATTAGGTAGGTAGGTATAATGATATGCTAATTAAGTAATTTACCGAATTTATTAATTACGTTGTTGTTTTACATAATTCGAAGTGGTAATGCAAATTCGTAAGTTATTATTAAGTAATCCAACAAATAATATTCATGATCATTTTTATTCAGTTTAGTATAAATTATATTATATAAATATATGTATTATTTTATTAGTAAGTATTTTATTATTGAAAAAGTTTCATAAATACCTACGCAATGTTATTTACCTTCTCGTTCAATAAGTCTTCTTTAGTTTACCGCGCGGAAATAAACATGAATAGCTAGGTAGCAATTTATGGTGTGTTGCCAATCATGCAAGGGCATCTGTTGGTATGCGTTGGCAACGTCACTAAATAGGAACTACAAATTCACGTTACATGGTTAACTTTCACCATATCGGCCGCGAAACACAATAGTCATCCGATGCTATAAGTTGTGAACTCAAGACAGCGATAGATCCACGAAAAAGTTTACACGTCAAATTTTCCCGCGCACTCACTTGTCAATGTCATTTCACATCATGTTAAACACTGGCCACTTGGAATTGCACACATTTCAATATATTTTATTGGAAGTAGGGCAAACTTAGATGTTCGTCAAAACTGCTCACTAGTTAACCAACTCTCGTAATGTTCTACGTTGGTATGTGATCTATCAGGTTTCGAAGTGAACGTGCACTTCGGTGCAAAGCAGTCGCGTATAAAGTTCACATATACTAAAAGCAAGCACATGGCACTAAACATTGGGTCATCGGTAAACATTTCAGAAGCAGCGACATCTAGTGGTGATCCGAGTTCATGCAAACTATACATCTGTTTTACCGACGTTGCGGAAAAGTTAAGGAAAATTATTATTTATAAAAAACATTTCTTGTTCGGTATAATTAATTAATCATGCTGTAAAACAATTTCGCTCTAGATTACTTGAAATATGTACCATACAAAATAATTAAAATATAATATGAGTAGATAAGTATTATTTTAAACTATGATGTTTTTGATTCATGAAGGTTTGCATACAAACTAGCTGACGTAAGTCATGTTTGGAGGTATCTTTTTGACTTTTCAAATAATAGTAAACTGAATCATAACCTATTTTGATTTATTTTCCTGACTACAGTGATTATTTTCCAAATCATCGTTCATAATATCTTTATCTACGGATACAAGCTAGTTGCATTAGAATCCAAAAATGCCACCCAAGCCTGAAAAGAAGGAAGTTCCTAAAAAGCCGCCACCCCAGGTTGCACGGCCTCCAATCAGTGAATCCAGTTTAATGTACATCCCCGATGACGCAATAGAAGGTAGTTTAAGTGTATATTTCTTCGAATAATGTCCTGATCTGTAAGTATATTGAAAACTGAATGTGCACAAAAGCGTAAGTAAGTGTAAAATAAATGAAATAATTTAAAAATGTTATCCATGCTACGACCATGCTAACCAATTGCAGCTTTATGAATCTGCTCTACTTTAATTTCAAAGGTTATCAAGAACGCATAGAGACGGGCATAGATTGGACAATACTAGAAAGTGCAGCGAGACATCATAGGGAGTTATGCTTAAAAATGGACTTACCATCTGTACTGTTCTCTAAAGCACTCCAAAACAAAATAAATAAAAGTATTCTAAACGGATTTCTTAATGAGGAATCTGGACTTTCATTAGATCAGCAGTGGGAATTGCTTTTACCAATTACTTTATGGGATAATGAGAAATTTGCAAACGAAGAAGGGAAAATATGTTTCAGTAATGTTAATTGCATAACCGATAATATGGTAAAGTTAATAAAGAAAGCTGTTAAGGTTGGAGATAGAGAAATTTTACGACGAGAACTGAAATCAGTGTCTGTATTGAGAGTTAATGATACACAAGTATGTAAAGTTAAGATATATATTTTTGTTCCTATATTGATATAACCACAAGTTACAAGTAAGTACACTTTTATTTATATATATTAGACATACCTTTTTATTCCTTTTTAGATGACGGAACTAGACGAAGGGTTACTAGAATTTCACAATCTAATAAATCTCAATTTGTGTGGGAATTGTCTTAGTAACATCAATGGAAAACTTTTCCCGCCTGGATTAAGGTCACTGGAGCTACAAGCGAACTGCATCAGCGATGTAGGGGTATTCGTCGAACATTTACCCTTCGACCTCGTGTATTTGGGATTAGCGCGGAATTTCTTACGTAATGGTATTACAGTACTATTCAAATTTAAAGGATTTGTTAATTTATTTGCTTGTATATGATCCTGAAATATATAGTTTATTTTTGGCAGAGTACGTTGAACCTTTGGGACGTCTGCCGTTTCATATCGCAGTTCTAGATTTGTCTGACAACGACATCTACCATCTAGAGCCATTACTAGATGTATTGGTGCGACTACCTAATCTAAAAGCGCTATTGCTTTCTGGGAATCCATGTGCGGTAAGATACCAAATATTAAATACTACACAAGTTACACAGATGGCGCTGGACAAGGTAAGATGATTTTGTATTAATTATTGTAAATGAATTTCAAATAAATATTAACTTCATTCAAACATTAGTTATGTGCATTTGTCTAGCAAAAGATTTAATTGACCTACATATTTATCTTACGAGACAAATCAAAATAAGCTCAAGTGTTTCAATCAAAACTCTAGTTTATACCACCAGGTGTGCGCTGGCTACGCCCGCACCACGCTAATGAGGCTGCCCCACCTCAAATGGTTGGACTCCCGCGAGGTGCTGTCCACGGACCGGTCAGCGGAACCCTTCGACCCTCACCCCGACGACCTGCGCTCTGCCTATTTCAACTTCACCATATTCCGAGTGATGTCGGCGCCACAGCCGCCGAAACCGGAAAAGGTGCGTACTCACTACCATTAAAAGCATTTCATTATCAACATATTTAAAAACGATCCTTTTCAAGCATTACATGGCTGATTCAACGATTTCCTCAAACTGTACATGATACATACATTACGTTGCGTATGCATAAAACAATACTTAAATACCGAGCACACCAACAAATGAACATACAGCTGCTTTAATAAGGATTTTTACTCCAATATATCCAAATAAATATGTTAAGGTAAATATTATTAGAGAAATGAAATAATATATCGGAATAAATCACTTTTTATTTATTATTTATTTAGTTTGTCTTACACATATTCACAAATAAAGAATACACACATCCTAAAAGGATTACACATAATCAAAAAACAATTGTCCAGTCATAAAGTTAAATTTCTACTTTCTCCCTACCTGTAACTAATAATAAAAATGTAGGATGGCAGAGTAATTTTCACAGGAACTGAGTTGGGAGCCCTCAATCTGAAAGAGCATTGAGCCTATCTATCCAACATTAATACGGATTTAAACGTCCATTGTTTACATTTTAAGAAAGGCTCAACTTATCAAATGGCTATTTTAATCAACATTTTTTAACAATTCATTATTGAGATTACACAAAATATTGCTTACGTATTTTTTATTTTGTTCTGCAAACATAAAATGATGATACAGGGCGTTAAAGTACCGCGTGACGTCACTAGGTGCGTAAAAAGATATTTGAAGCGCTGCATCTTTGTGATTTTTCTAGTATTAGATAAAGCAAAATAATATCCATTTAATATTTTTTGACAACCTTTATTTTTTTTTGTTAACCTAGGGGAATGTTACGCACCGTCCCGATGAAACCGGGGGGAATCAGCAGAGTGTGTCGGACTCCCGGGGTAAGAGGACCCTGTTCTAGGGTATCCCTGCGGTATACCGATTAAGCCCCTGAGATCTTCCGTCTACGCCTTTATATAAGGCGCCCACGGGATCGCGTAGCGCTAAACCACCGCTAACTTGCGGACTATAAAAAAAATTGCGTAAAATACTCCATTTGCCATAAGTAGGTCGTTTAAGTTACGCAACTACCTGTTAACCACAACTGCTCCACCTTAAAATACTTATAAGTACATTATATACAGAACCGCTTGTTAACCTTAGCTGTGCTACCTTAAATTCAATTATAAGTTACTGCTTCCGCACTATACCTGGAATGTAAGTATACTTATGAGCAGATATACGCAGCTTCAGATAGGACAGCTGTGACGTGTGATCAAATTCTCCTACCTTAAATTTATGTACTAAGGCCCTGACAAAATAGTTAACTTTCAAGGGAGCCGTGACCACATTCCACGTGGAGCTTGAACTGCCCCTGCTAGATGCAAACCGGCGCAAGTTCCTCATGTTCCGAAATCACGAGTCGCTGATCGAGATGATGCCACCGCCCGAAGACGAGGAGTGGCCGGCTGGGAAAGTCCCCTCGCTCTTTATAGATAGCAAAAGTGCTTTAGGTAAGACAGATATAGTTTCTCTCGGGCATAATTACTATCCCTACTTTCATACTTGATAATGTAATGTGACTGAATTATTACACGCGGGTGGAATCAGAGGCATAAGCTAGTTTTTCGTCAAATTAACCTGTTTGAGATATTACTCTAAAAATTATTCTTTTTCTGTTCAGAAATACCGCACAAACACGACTGTTGTCTATTATATCTTTCAATGTGTAATCTGTGAGTTCAAACAGGTACAGGACAAAATATCATTAAGATTAAGTTAAAATACCAACTACTTACTTTGTAAATTTTGAATTATTACATATTAGCTTCTGCCCGCGGCTTCGCTCGCATGGTACATCGATGTAACATAGCCTATATGTTATTCGGGTGTATGAGCTATATTATTCTAAAGTTTCATTAAAATCCATTCAGTAGTATTTTTGTGAAAGAGTAACAAACATAAGTAGGATTTTTAATAGGTACAACTTTATCATGTTTTTCAATCGCACAGATACGGAAGCATCACCCCATGATTCAGACATTTACAACCATCTCACGACGAAAAATTCTCGAGAAATCTGTCATTTCACCACTTTCGAGAGCAACAGGATCCAGTGGAACAAAGTGATGAACTTCCAAGAGCCAGCCGTTAGGATCTTCTGCCCGGATCTTTTTGGTCTGAGAGACACTTTCAGAACAGTAGTGACAGTACGGCTTATCTACTCTGTGGTAAAATACAATTTATTTTCTCCGTTCCTCAACCTACCAATGAGGGTTTTTTGAATTAAAACATCCAAAAGATGGCGTAACTTCGACTCACGGTCTTGTCACCCTCCTCATTGGTTAAGTGGTCGGACCAAACTGACATGCTGTCAACAAGGAGCCAATAGTGACAGTTATAGAAGACCACGAGAGTCCCTCGTGCCATCTGGCGGTTTTTGTATTTTTGAAAACCCTCATTCATTAAATAAGCGCTTAGTGACATATAATTCCCAAACTTTCGGTATATATGTAACCCAGGTCACTTCACCCTAGGCACCAAACGCCCATCTTGGGCGATTTAACGTTTCGCAATCATAAATATGTACATGTTTATACATGCTCGGTATTAGTTTCCTTCTTCAGGAGATTCTTCAGGGGTGCATAGGTATTTTTGTACTCGCCTAAGGGGTCCTGAAAGTCAGATCGGTACATTCTTGAATTGTAGACGGTGTGCCTCATTCAATTCCTTCTACAGGTGACGGGGTAAATAGGGAATGAGTAGCTCGGTGCCGCATTGGCTGCCCCATGCGCCAAGAGTTGTGGGTTCGATCCCCACCCAGGACAAACATTCGTGTGGTGAATACTTGTGCTTGTTCTGTGTCTGGGTGTTAATATCCAATATTTAAGTATATTTGTAATACCACTGTTGATTCTGATATCCGTAACACAAGTGCTTAAGCTACTTACCTCGAAGTCAGATCAATGTATGTGATGTAGTCTGTTATATGTTTATTTATATATTCTTGTACTCTCCTAAGGGGTCTTAGAAGTCCGATACACCCCGTTCGTAATCATTACTTTTAATGCGACTGTGAAGAATACATTGCGTTTGGTCATGAAAAAACCACAGTACAAATGAATGACTACTCAAGCCAAGTTCAAGAAAATCAATTAGATTTTAAAATAAAGATTACGTAGTATAAAATCATTGAATTAAATTATATTTATGAGCTGCAATATCAGTCAATAAATTAATTTTATAGGTAGGTATCTATCAGTTCTTTGTTTGTATTACTCTCTGTATTCTGATTAAGTACGTTGAATACGCCAATATGTGTATCAATGTGGCTTTATAGTATTGTTCTTTGTACTACATTTTATTGATGATATGATGATAATAAAATATTCAATACATTATAAGTATGTTGTAAGTTGCCAAAAAGCAACTGGCTTAGCCTATTGTGGGGACCAGCAACCTGTAACCTGTATAATGTACTTTTTGTGGAAATAAATTTATTATTATTTATTTTTTATAGAAACACTATTTTCTGTGTCACGTTATAGCGTACTCAACTTACGACACCAAATTTACATTTAGGGTAAAGTTACAAATACCTAATTGAAATTGACTTGGTTTATCTAGTTTTATAACTATGTCTTATTATTTTCTAATAAATCATGTTTTTGAATTATTTGTATGGTCTCATCTTTTCTACTGTAATAGACAGTCGCTGGCAAGCAAGCCAAACCAGACAAGAAGAGCGCCCACTCGATAAAACAACCTGGGGAGCAGCGAGTGGCCCTCGCGACGATCAAGTGCGCTCTGCGCCAGCCGGACTGGAGCCAGCCGTCGCAGCACTTCCACTGGGACGACTCGCTGGGCACCAACGACGCCATCCATTGGGGCGATGGAGACCTTGCGGTAAGCAATGCTGCTCTTTAATGAAGCAAAACCAAGGAGAGGTTTTATAATTTAAACATCATATCAACACACAATCTCAATTTCTTCATAAGGGCTCGACTGACCCTTCTTCAATGGTTAATAATACTGGCCCATTTTTTTACAATATTAATTTAGTTTTATTGATCCCAATTTTCTATTTAACTCAACTCAATCTCATGTTGCGCTAAATTTTGTATAAAGAGTTTATCGCTCCTTGACTTTGACAACCGTTCGGGGACTGCGGGCATGATGGTATGTATTCTTAGTATGTTATTTCTAAACATTATTTAAAACACAGGTCCTACAGTACAGTCAAGCTCCAGTGAAGGTTACAAAAGGCAAACAAGAAACCGACATTGGATCCTCGAGACAACTGCCTCCGGAAAACCTTACTTGTCACTTCGGATTTGGGATCGACACTTTAAAGGCTTAATAAAACAAATAAATAAATCAGTACACTAGTTTCAACTCGCCAGTAAATACGTAACTCTTTACTCCCGTGTAGCAATGAACTCCAAATAAATTATTTGAAATATTAGTCCTTCAATTATCCTGTTAAATGTACCTATATCATTTTATCAATTGACTCGGTGAACGGCCGAGGGGGTCCTCGCGATTGCTTAAGCAATTCGTCACTGACCAGATAGAGATCCTGCGAGATCTTAAAGTCGAGAGTACCTATAATCATTCACATCCTCAATTTGTAGTAATAACAAATACAGACGTGTCTGGAGTAAGTGGGGCTTACAATTGGTTTATCTGTTGTGAATGGCGGGGGTTCCACACGAGCGCTGGAGCAATCAGCTGGAGTATCTGCTGTCATGTCTCGGATATGCGGTGGGCATCGGGAACATTTGGAGGTTTCCTTACTTATGTTACAAGAACGGAGGGGGTAAGTGATAAATATACTAATTTGATAAACAATATTTAAATTTTGCGACTCAACAGGTATCTTAACCATTGGTGAATTTTATAAATTGCAAGTACAACTTGAATTGCATTATTGTAGATTTCGATGCTAAGAATTTTTATTATGTTACAGGAGCGTTCCTGATTCCCTATTTACTGACGCTGTTTGTTTGTGGAATACCGCTTGTTTACTTAGAGACAACGTTGGGACAATTCTCTAGTTCAGGATGTATATCAGTTTTCAACATAAATCCTTTATTCAAAGGTAAGTTTTAAAAATCGCATTTGACTGTCTATTTTGGTTAGAATGTAAGAAAATATACTGTACATAGAAATTTTGCTATGAAGCTTTCCCCATCATTGTTTCTTCATGCAGAAATACTATTGTCTGAGCAATAGCAACTGCCATTTTCATAAATGACTCTTTATCACGAAACGAGCCAATAACTTGCCGAAATATTGACATTCCAATAGTTTCTTATTACTTACAGGTGCTGGATATGCGGTGGTGGTTCTGAACGTAATAGCTACTATTTACTTCTCCTCAATAATGGCATATCCAATACTTTACATATACCATTCATTTACCTACCCTCTCCCTTGGCAAAGTTGTGGGAATTCATGGAATACTAAGAATTGCACCGAGGTACCGATTGATTCATCTTACATTTGTACAGGGGATATGAATCATTTTATGAATTCAATTATTACTTTCAGATTGCAGGAAATACAAGCTCTATTGCCTCCAATTCATCACTTACTACTCCTGAAGATGAGTTTTTCTAGTAAGTGTTTATCTTGTATCTTGGCTATCCTGTATTTTTTATCATATATTATGAAGAATATTCACCTGTTTAACCAATAACAACTTCGAATCCATACTCTATTTTTAATAGGAATGTTTTTTAATACTCGTTTCGTTGGTGACTATTCAATACATTGATTTTACTTTTTTCTCTAATCTCAAAAACACGGTTGTTCTTAAATACAGCATAAGACTCTTGAGGATGTCTCCGAGCATCAACGAGATCGGCGGCATCGTGTGGCCTGTTTTCTGGTGCAACGTCATCTGCTGGGTCATCGTGTATCTTTGCATCTGCAACGGGGTCAAGAGCGTAGGGAAGGTACATCTTGTCATTGGCAAACTGCCATACTGTCAGTATGTGAATTTATTACTTACCTTTAAAATGGTCACGCGGACTAGTTTAGTGCTGACAGTTATCCAATCTGTCGCGCAAAATCTACAATTTCGTGAAAACGATAGACCGTTTTAACTATTACCTATATCTAATTGTCCTACTTTATTATCTACGACCCAGATTGAAGTACCTAAGTCTTTAGAGGCTGGACTGAAGACTCATGTCTGTGTTCAATGCCAAATCTTCCCAACTAAAACTACACTCAAACAGCCCCCTTGTAATGTCCATAAAATATATAATAAGCTACATACCGGAAAATATTAAAGAAAAAACAAAAAACTATAAATTTATTACTAAGTAAAATTTACTATAGTATAAATGCTTATTTACACGATAAAGATATATAAATTATTCGCTCCATTTAAAAATAAACAAATGGTTAGAATCGTCCTGTCTTAAATTGCTGTGCCCTACAGGGTCTATAATGTTTTATCTTTATGTACAACTTTATGTATCCATTATAGAGCAATGAATTATTGAGTATTGAGAAGAACTATAAACAGTCTCTCTTCGTTACATAATAATATTTATTTTCAGATAGTGTACTTCACTGTGATTTTTCCGTATGTGGTTTTATGCTGTATGTTCGTACGCGGCGTGACGCTACCCGGCGCTTGGCAAGGAATCAAGTTTTACATACTCCCCGATTGGAATCAGCTGTCAAATCCAAAAGTAAGACCACGTTTTGTAATTCTTATCGAAAAATAAGTAAAATATGAAACGACCTATTAAACTCTTTTAAAATGATGAATTCGCTATTTCGCTATTAGAACACCGTCTATACGAGATGTGCTTAGTACTCTCCATGTAGCGTGAAGGAAATAAAAAGTAAAATAAAGGAGTAAGACCAAACCCTGCTTTTTGGCCAGCCACAAGATTATAATGAGAATCTTTTCAGGTATGGGCAGGCGCAGCCACTCAACTTTTTTACTCCCTTGGGCCCGGCTGGGGCGGTTTGGTTAGCATGGCTAGTTTCAATAGATTTCATTACAAGAACTTACGGTAAGTACTTGTACCTATACTTACCCTATTGGGTAACATACAAAATATTTTACATCTGGCAAAAACACTACTCCTTGTTAGTTAACAAGAGCAATTTGCAAATTTTGCGGGTCTTCTTTATCAGGATACAAGGATTAAAAATATTATCACGATTTTATAATTGGTTTGATTGATTGAATTTAGGAAGCTACCATATTATGTAATACTGGTTGTGCCCACGGTTTCACCCGCGCTTATGATAAATATTATATATATATACCTATAGTTAGTCTATTGCCTTCCTCGATAAATAGGCTGTCTAACACTATAAGAATTTTTCAAATCGGACCAGTAGTTCCTGAGATTAGCGCGTGAAAGCAAACAAAAAACAAACTCTTTAGCTTCATAATATTAGTATAGATTCTTAGAGTACATTTATAACATGTTCAATGTACCTATGGTAATGATTTTCATATATTATTATTATTTCGTATATTAAATAATTCAGTTAAAGAACTTCACAAATTCAAACTTCAATTCAAATTGATCCTACTAATATTATAAACGCGAAAGTTTGTGAGAGGCATGCTCCGGTTCGGACATGTGGAAAGAATGGATGACGAAAGATTAACTAAACAGATATACAATGCGAATGTGGAAGGATGTAGGAGCCGCGGAAGGCCCAGGCTCACCTACCACGACCAGATTGGTCGTGTATTAAAAGAAGGTGATGTTAGGAGTCATAAAAACCGTAGAGCTTGTATGAAAAGGATTATGAATGTTGAAGAGGCGAGTGAGGTGTGTAAGGATCGTGCCATATGGCGTTCGGTTCTCTCTGCCTACCCCGCTAGGGAAGTGGCGTGAAGTTTAGTTAGTTAGTTAGTTAGAAAGTTTGTGAGGATGTTTGTTACTCTTTCACGCAAAAACTACCAAATGGATTTAATGAATCTTCACAATAATATATGTAGCTTATGCATCAGAATAACACATAGGCCATAATTTATAAAGGTATTGTGAACACCCACACCCACGGGAACGGGAACTATGCGGGTGAAACCGCAGGGCGCTGCTAGTTAATATATAAGAAAGCACTTATAAATAATAAACATTTCAATGTTTTTAAGTACTCGTATATATGCAAAACACTAACTGTGGTCCTTTCAATTTTAGCCCATCTTGTGTTTTCCGCATTTAGCCATTGTTTTAGTCTAGTCCCTCTTACCCTATTATCAAACCATTCCTTTCTACATTTCTACGCCCCATTTGCAGTCCTCAGTCCCGTAACTTCCGAAACTTCATATTAACAAATTTCGCAGGTCTTCCATATTTATCCCGCTGATCAACAGTGGCACCAGCATCTGGGCTGGCTTCGTGGTGTTCTCAGTGCTGGGTTTCGCTGCGGAGCGAGCCGGCGTGCCGGTGGGCCAGGTGGCCAACGCCGGCCCTGGGCTCGCCTTCATCACGTACCCCGCGGCGGTGTCCATGATGCCAGCGCCCAATTTTTGGGCCATAGCTTTCTTTGTCATGTTGTTCTTCCTTGGAATTGATAGTATGGTAAGTTTCTTTATTTAAAAAAATATATATACACTATTAAGACTTTATAAATACTAGCTAGCTCGATATCTCAAGTGTCATTGTTTTGATGTTTTGACCTATTGCCCTTAACATAGTTCTTACCTCATGATAACAATAATTAATAACAATAAAACATAACGCATTACGGATATTTCCTGGATAATAAATTGTGCTAGGTATGGTCCGGCAGATAGATTTAAAAAAAATCTTGACCTTATATTTTTTGGTTTACCAAACACACAAAATCTTCGACATTTTTGTTTGATGGCCAGAATAAAAATTTGTATACAATATTTTATTATAACCCAACTTACGGACTAATAAAATTTTTAATCAAGTAAGTACCTACACTTATTTCAGCTAAAGGGCATATGAATTGTAGTATTCTGAATGAATATATTGGTTACTTTTTGACAAATTAAAATCCAATCCGTCAATCGTCACTCAAATAAATAATTATGAAAAATTTACATGCATTACTCTAAAAATACGTGTCTGTTCCAGTTTGTAACGCTCGAAGCAGTGATCACGGGCGTGGTGGACGAGTCGCCGAAGCTTCGCTCAAAGAAAAAGCTGATCACATTTTTAACCTGTCTCATTCTCTTCCTTACATCGATAATATGCAATACCGAGGTTCGTTTTATGCATTTAATATTTTTTTATGACTTTCGCCATTTATCAAAAAAGTGGTAGCTTTAGATTTACTCTATCTTCTTTACACACATATTTCAAGCAACAGAAAATAATTGTAGAGGATATAATTGCACAGCAACGAGACAATAATATAACATATAGGCTATACAAATAATCAAGATATTAAGTAATAAAATCAAGTCAGACAAATTTAAAAACAAGTCTGGTAAATTAAATAATTTTTAATTTAAAGAATATTTAGCTATTCAACACGCTTATAATTATATTATACATCCTCACTAAAAATAAATAACTCAATATTTCAATATTTTATAATTTCTATGTCACACAACATTTAAAAGTGACATAGAAATTGCAATTCAAAATATCAGTAAAGTTGCTTGCTGAAAACAATATTCGCGTGTAATGAAACCATCCAGTAAAATATAGCCGAGCAAACTTTATAGTCGTGAACGTCACATAACTACGTATTTAGATTTAATGAGTCGCATGTGCATGCAATATGCATACAAATGCACAAGCATCGTGCATAGTTGGCGAGTCACTGCACAAACTGTTATCTGTAATGCAAGTTATGCAATAGTTTTGATAGAATGCAACTGGACGTATTCAGTATCATTGCTCTCAACAGAGTAAATCAACAGTATTATTATACTAATGGACCACTCGATAGTCTTAGTCTTTTTGTAGCCACGAACCCATTTCTGATATAAATGTAAACAAAGCTTTTTTAAATATGCTGTAGCAATTCATTCCCATGTTGGTCTGGGACTTAAAAATAAAGTGCCAACTGTGTTCCTTGTCTAGCATATTGTAAAAGGCGTCTATTGGTATATCGGGTTTTGGGTATGTGATTGTGTAGACGACGAGCTAGCCACTTGTCACTACTTTTTCACAATTCTCCATCTAACACAGACCAGTTTTATTTGTGGATGAATGTGGTTAAAGGGGCTTGCTGTCCTTTTGACTCTGCTGATGATGGTATGTAATTTATTCATAAAAGCAAAATATTAGTATACGTGATGATTGTTTGTGGAAACGATTAATGAATATAAACCTGCCTACATGGACTACATGGACTTACTCATTTGTGAGAAATTGACTACAAGTAAACCAACTTTGCTCGAATCTAGAGCCTAGGCAATTTTATTGACTTTTCTGTAATGATGAATACCCTTAAGTTCCTAAAGTCTGTTCTACGTTCATGCAAACAGTGTGATTTTCTTGTTACATCCAAGAAACGGATTGTTTCACCGGCCGACAATTACGAAAATAATAATTTCCTGTTTATTCCCGACCCAACAGTCTCTATGTAACATAGCTTCCTCGCGGCGGCCCTGTGTTTAGGTTACGATAACACTTGTCACCCTTCATAAAACTGTAATTAAAAGTAATTCACTTAGGCATAATGTAAACAGATGTTATAATTTTATTTTAATAGGATACTTATAATCTCATTTAAATGATGACGTAATATAATGTTAGCTAATAGATATATCATATCCCAAGTCAAAGTCAATCAGAGGACAATAAACAGGTATACGTGACGATGATATGCAACCAGTTAGAAAAAAGGATCTCATTCAGCTTACATAAAGAAAAGAAGGTAGGTTTATTGTCTTAATTATTATGGTTTATATTTAGATACACCAGTCTTCACCAGTCATTGAAACAAAGGCGGTTTTCGAATGTGGAAATCTTATGCCCTATTTCATTACCTTGTATGATTTATCGGCAAATGCCGATTACTTGAATACTCTGCAACATAAGCGAATTATTTTGTCGTATACTACTACCAAGTCGTCATAGCTTTGATAGATTTAATGTCGTTACCTAGATTACCTAGACGCATATCGCAAAATGTCTAGACGTTTTATGGTCCTACGATAATATGCTGACAGCAGACAACCACAAGCCAATGCCGGTGGATCACGAAATGCCCTTATTTTGGCTAAAACACCATAGGCCTGTAAAGTAACTTGACGTTTGCGGTTGAATTCAGTCGTTGGGTCAAAAAGTCGAATCATAAAATATGTCGTAAACCTTTGAATGTATCTATAATGTTGAATGTATCTACATATTATAGGTCTCTATAAACTTTTGCTCGGCTTGAATGTCATTTGCAGTGTATTACGACAAGCATTTTAACTAACTAGCTTTGCCCACGACAAATTTCATTGTATCACTTTTTTCAACTTGCAGACCATAAAATATTTACACAAAATTATGAATTAGATTTTTTTTTATAATAAATATCCGACTTAATCACATACATTGATCTGACTCCGAGATAAGTAACTTAAGCACGTGTTACGGATATCAGAATTCAACAGTGGTATAACAAATATATACCTACCTACTTAAATATTGGTTATTATGACCCAGACACAGAACAAACGCAATATTCATCACACGAATGTTTGTCCTGGGCGGGAATCGAACCCACAACCACAACTCTTGGCGCATGGGACAGGGTCACTACCGAATGCGCAATCGAGCTAGTCAAATATTGTTAACGTTTGAAAAGATCTAATTTTAGCAAAGACTATTTTGTATTTACTCGTTATTTACACTTGCAATGTGCAAATAAGTAATTTTATATACTGACCAGAAGTTTTTTTCAGGGAGGCTTGCATGTGGTGACCCTGCTAGACTCCCACGTGGCTTTAGCCTGCGTGCCCATTGTGTGTCTGTTGGAGATCATCGCAGCAGTGTACACGTACGGGCCCAAGAAACTGAGTAGAGACGTGCTGTTCATGACCGGGGATCCTCTGCACCGGTTCTGGATATGGCAGTGGAGATACATTCTGCCAGTCATACTCGTGGTAAACGATCCATTTATTACTTAAACTCTGAAAGTTATGTATGTAAAGAATAGCTAACTTATGATTTCTTCCTATGGATCTGGGTTTGGATATTTCTGGACCTTAGGTGTTTAGATATTTTTCCTACACCGTCTTCTACATACAATTTTCCTAGCCAGCGGCGACACCTATAAAGTCTTGAAACTTTGTGTGACTTGATGTTTAAGTCCTGTCTGAGTATTAAAAAAACTGCTCTCGTCCGCAAAATAAACAAATCAAGTCTTATTATATTATTATAATCTCTGTCTACATCTATAATATAAAAATGCATCGCTAAATGTGTTGCTAAGCGCAAATCTCGAGAACAGCTGAATCGATTTCGCTAATGCTTATTTAGTTGTGTTTGTTATTATCAGGTGAAGGTTCTTATGAAAGAAGAAATAAAAAAAATTCACTAAATAATAAATGGGTATTGAAAATCCGAGAACGGGGTGTTACGAAGTGCGCCAGGTCAGCTAGTTAACTATAAAAATATATTATCATTCATCCTAACTTAATATTTTCTGTACTCTAACAATATCCGAAATACTTTTATCAAATAGTACGCTTTAATGTAGGTATCTACCTCTGATTTGTGGTTTAAGGAATATTTATTTTAGCTTCGAATCTCTTGGCCAGCCGTTTAAGCAGTATCTGTTCCAGGTGATCACGGTGTATACGCTGCGAGAAGCTTCAGGGATTGGTGGTTGGTTGGTCGCCCTATCTTCGGTTGTCTTTATCCCCATTTACGCTTCATACACACTTTACAAAGGAAAAGGGCCGTTATCTAAAGTAAGTTTGCTTGTAAGGAGATCATGTCCAAAACGTGAATAGATTATTTATTTGAGTGTCTTTATTTCTGAAAACACTGACCATAAGTATACGTCTGGTATTTGGTGAGGTTTTGACAGCTTTATAATGTGGCAGATAATAGTATTGCCTATTTGACTACGTAGTCTTCCTACCGTTATGTCCAGTGCTTAGACGGGGCCACTTTGACTATGATCCAGGATTTAGCGAGTCTGGTAATTACATTGAAGCGACTGCCGACCTGACCTTTGTAACCCTAAGATAGGGGAACCAGACAATTTTTGGATCATGGTTACAAAACCAAAGTTGTTTGAATTTGCAGGTTTAATCACGATGTTTTCCCTCACCGCCGAGCTAGTGGTATAAATACGTACATAGATTTGAAAAATCCAGAGGTACGTGTCCTGGTTTAAACCCGCACTCCTTGGTTAAGAGGCGCGTGTCCTTACCATTGAGCTACCACCGCTCTCCGCTTATTGTATATTTGACTACAATACTCCACTAATCTTAAGTTAAGTTGGCTGAATTTATATTTTTACATTTTATAGAAATACTTAGTTTCGTTGAACCCGATAGATACTCCGTGTCCGTAAAATAGCAAGCATAGCAAAATGGCTCCGGATTTTAAAGTGGGATGCCATAAAGCAGTTCCCCACACAAGGTGGCTACAACAAATTGTTCTTGCTATAAGATAGCATGAATGATATGTAGTTACATATTATCATCCTATCATATCATAGATCGTAGAGCGAAATATACAGACATGTATCGTATAATGCTTTTCCTTGGCTTTCCTCGCGCCACCTTTTTTCTACATAAAATGTACACTATCAAATAAAAATATTTTCCATGTTAATATTAATTGTGCCACATTGTAACATTCGTGATATCATAACAATAAGCAAGTACTTACAGAATATAGTCCACAATAGGTGTATAAATAACACATTGATACTAAATATTAATCTTGCGTATATTTCGCTGTGTTACTAAGCAAATGTCGTGGAGTACATTTGTGTAGAAATGACAAAGAAATTTGCTTATTTTTTATGAAATATGGAAAAAAGTACAAATATTTATACTTTATATAAAGTCACGTCAATACTTATCTATCCTAAAGAGCAAATGTAAGTAGCTAACACCTGAATGAACGATCTCTTATTGAGTAGTACCTCTCATCCTAAAGTTCATATAAAGCAACTCACTGGCCCGTTGGTCGAGTGGTTAGAGACCCTGCCCACGAAACCAAGGGTCGCGGGTTCCAATCCCGCTAGGGGCAAATGTTTCGTGTGATGAACATGGACATTTGTACTCGAGTCATGGATGTTTATAAAACGTATTTAAGTATGTTTATCCGTTCACCTAGTATCCATAGTACAAGCATAAGCTTAGTTTGGAACTAGAGAATTGGTGTCAGTCTGAGAATTTATTTATTTATTATTATTTATTCTATCAAGGGACTTATCATACGTACATTTTGCAGCGCATACGCGACAGCTCCGCGCCGAACAAACTATGGGGGCCGTCTGAAGTGGAGATACGGCGCCGGTGGATGGGCACCCATCAAGAGAACAACCTCGCCGTATTCCTGAACGAGCTGGATAACTTCTCTTGACAACACTATTAAATGATTTAGAATATTTATTCTGTATTATTTCGAATTAGTCGTGGGCCGGTGAAGGAAAGAAGTGAAGGTGGTGTTAGGAGCCATATTACGTAGAGCGAGTGCGAAAAGAACTAAGAATGTCAAAGAAGCGGGTGAGGTGTGAAAGGACCCTCGGTTCTCTATGGCTATTGCATTAATGAATCGGCATGAAGTTAGTTTAGTTTATCATTTCAAATACTCAGTAATAAACATCATCATCATAAATCGCCGTTGTAAGGACAAACACAAACGTAACATAAGCTATTAGTTAGTTAGGTTCAAATCCGTGCACCTGTATTTTTTTGATGTAAGACGTAACGCATTTTTTTTCCATTTAGGTGGATGGGTAAAAAAGAGATTCTATTCTGACTCCTCTACCTAAGCGTTCCGAAGGTCAGGCAGACGCTTCAATTTATAAACCAGAATAATAAAATTTCAAACATTCTGCGTTTCGGAAAACTTAAATTATTATATTCCAATCCGGAACAGGAACAGGACATAACAGCACTAGGAATATGGTAATGTTATTGTATTTTATTTGATAATAATTAATTAATTCGATGAGCACGACGCAATCTGAAAGGTCGCATAATTTATTATTCTCATTAAACACGCTCATGTGACTACTATCAGCGAACAAAAGAAATATATATATATTGGGGCTGGTCCAACAAGAAGCAAGATATCCTGGTCATCGTCACATATTATTATCCTTTTATATATTTTTTTCTCAATTAACAAGCCAATTTCAACATGTTCGCGTTGTTTGTAGTTTGTAGTCAATATTATGAAAACCTATTATGAAACCTATTATATATGACCTTAAAAACTACTATAACTCAAACTGTATAGTTACAGTTCTAGTTTTGTCTTGAGATATGCTGATAGAGTTTTGTTTTAAAAATTCCATACATTATTTATTTATTTATCTAATTACTTTAAACAAGAAATACTATCGTTCCCAAAAAAAAAAATTTTCATTTACAAGTGACTACTTTTTACCGGCTTCGGAAATAAGGGTCACATACATTATATTAGTAACTTTTGATTCTTGTTTAATAGCTATCGTATTTTCCGTGGAACATTTTTGGTTTTCCGGGATAAATCTCCTTATCGTTTACAGAGCACATATTTTAGAGACGTTGCAAACTTTTCGAAGCGCAATTTTTTCAGACGCAGTTTGTCAGCCGCATATTTGCTGACACTGTCACTGTCAGGGTGAATCCGACATTTGATTCATGGTCTCTAAATTTGATAGTAAATAAAATCTACATTTTTGAGTCTAAATTTCAGTAAAATACAAAGCTAATCAATTAAATTTTATAAAATACTGGCGACACACACCATACTCCCTATAATTTTCTTGTGTGATAGAAAGTAATTTTAAAAGTGCAAAAATGGGTGATACTAAGCCAGGAGATGAAAAGAAAGTCAAACTTAATGTAAGTAACGGTATTATTATAATACTTACTATCCAGGGCAGAGAGCAGCAGTGAACGACTGCCTCTGCCCGATATCATGTATGTAACCTTGTGTGAGTTACTTTATTTGTGGAGTCGTTTATTGACCAAAATAATATTGCAATTACACACTATTTTTAAGTGTAATTATATTGTATAAGTTTAATTACACACTATGACAATAAGCAATTCAACTCATTCACTTTGCCACGCATGCACTCTATATTACATAAATATTTTTCGGCTCTTCTGTAGCCATGCCAGACAGATTACTAGTAGCAGGTCTGCTATCAGCCTCTAATATTAGTCACACTCGGCATATAAACTTAAACGCTAATACATATTTAGGAGGTACGTCTGTAAATTTATTACTCAATACGGTAGAGCCTAATAAAAATCTCATCGCATTTTACTTACCATTATATTTAAATTATGTATCCTAAGGTGGAAGGAGAAGATGAGACGGGTGAAGGAGAAATGGGCCGTAAAAAGATGAAACGATTCCAGCTGCCTAACTTACCGCGGTGGTGGCAGGCCAAGATCATACAATATGCGTGAGTTTTTTTTTTATCAATTCTCCAGACTGACCAATCCCCTAGTTCCAAACTAAGCTTATAAGCTTGTGCTATGGATACTAGGTGAACGGATAGACATACTTAAATACGTTTTATAAACATCCATGGCTCGAATACAAATGTCCATGTTCATTACACAAAATATGCCCCTAGCGGGATTCGAAATTGCGACCCTTGGTTTCGTGGTCAGGGTCTCTGACCACTCAACCAACGGGCCATTGTTTTTATATTACAGTAGATATATTAGGATTAGTTTTATTAATCATATGAAGGAGCTCGGAGGGCAAGAAGGAAAAGAAAAACATTTATTGGCCACACGTACGTCACATACACATAACAATCAACATCTAATAAGAATACTAACGAATAAAGACAATATTAGAAAAAAATATATAACAATAAAATATTATAAGTCCTGATGAAAATAATCATCTTTTGGTCTGACTTAAACCGAGATCATGGCATGCGAACCCTGGTTATCAACGGGAAATAAAGCTACAAAGAAAAGTAATCTTAATCAAAATGAATAGCAAATAATAAAATCAACCATTTTTATCAATATTAATAACCTTTGGTCATCTAACAGTTGGTCCTAAATGCTAATCAGTACAGTATGCGCGTCAGATGGTTTTAGATAAGCGCAAAGGCAATAATTGTTATGCCTTTGCAATATACGTAATTATATCAACATAATATGAAACCTATCTAATAAATAGGGAGCCCACGATGCTAAATGTGGATTTACTTGAGCGTCACGGAAACCTGTTAGAATTGGTAGGTTAGATGACAGGAAGAATAAATTATTGTATAATGTTTACAATTTTAGCGATGAAGAATGCGTCTACAGATATTTTTTTTAATTTTATAACCAATAGTGACATTGCGATACTCAAGGTATTGAAATTTTTCATGCTCCAACTTTTTTTTTAAGAGGACTATCGGTAATGATGGTTTTCAAATAATAAAAACCGCCAGATGGCGCGAGGGAGTCTCGCGGTCTTATCACTGTCACTATTGGCTCTTGTTGACAGCACCTTTCATAATAATGTGACACGTATGTCAGTTTGTTCTGACAACAATCAATGAGGAGGGTGACAAGACCGCAGGTCAGTTATGCCACCCGTGGATGTTTTAATTCAAAAAACCCTAATTGGCCGGAAACGGCCTTTACTACCTACAGGACTGGCGAGGGAGCGGGAAGCTCTCACCCCTGGAACGTACTCCAACATGTCTCTGCTATGAAATAAGTACCTTTTAATCTGATGATTTGCGTGATGGGGGTGGCCATGCGAAAGAGGGGTGAAAACCTAACAAAAAAAAATATTCCTACCCCCTTAGGTTACACTTAAATCGTCAGATTAGCAAAGTTTACACTTATTAGCTAATAATTAACGCCCCTTATCATAATCTGATGCGTTTGATCTTTTTTTAATGAGCTGAGGTTCCCCAGAACGTATCCCTCTATATTAAGGGCTCATACTGGTTGGAGGTACTCACTAATATATAAAGTATCCTTCCTTATATTAATCTTAGGCGCTCGAGTAAATCCCAAAATCCCCACTTAGGCTCCCCTAAATGTGCCTACTTATCTATACTTATAATAAATCTGTACAGGTCAATTCTGTACATGAAATATATTTTCAAAATAACTATCAGGGGGTGATTAGTGATCGATACTGATGCCAAAAATGCAATCAGTAAAATTTTTGTCTGTCTGTCTGTCTGTCAGTCTGTCTGTATTTTCCTTATAGAAACAAAAACTACTCGACGGATTTTAACGAAACTTGGTAAAATTATTCTTCATACTCCTGGGCAGGTTATAGTATACTTTTCATCACGCTACAATCAATAGGAGCAGAGTAGTGAAGGAAAATGTTGGGAAAACGGGAGAAGTTACTCCATTTTTTAAGCTTCCGTCGCGTGTGCAGCCTTAATGGTTAAAGTTACATCAAAATCATGTATGACGGAAATAGTCTTTATAATATTAACCATAAACGCGGGTGACACCGCTGGAACAGTAAGTTTTTAATATAAACGTGATGACGTCGTTTATAATCATTAAAGATAAAGAAGCGTCGTAGTAATAAAAGCCATTAGAAATAGGGTTCATAAAAAAAATGTATCAGTTAGCCAAGTAGGCTTTATGCTAATGAGTGATAATTGAATATAATATGTATTGTACATATCGTTTTTATGTCGGTAAGAGTATCTAAAGCGAGAAAGTAGATTATGTATGATGCTAAATTCCATGAACTCGTAATTAGTCATGAGTATGATGTCTGTGTCAACCCTGATTTATTTAGAAGCCGAGATAACCTCAGCGTGTAACGTCACTCGACTTTAATCATTTGTTTTCACTCGTTTCAATCTCGTACACGTAAACATCCTCATATTAAGCACGTGCGCACTGTCGTGACCTCCGCCCGTTTCTGGGCCAAATGTCTTTATTTTGGATATAGCATACGGTGAAATGTCTGGCATTACCTAAAGCCCACACGTCTTTTATGGACGTTATTTGAATTCCTAGAATTGAATATATTTTTGACGCCAAACTTTAGTTCCTCAATAAATGTTTTTATTATCTTGACCCAGTTTGATTGGGACTTGAAGGTCTATTGACAAAGGATGTCTGCTAGTTCAAATAGTTTCAGTAAATTACATTTCCAAGTAATTACTTTGCAAGACTATGAAGGCCGCTCCGGCGAAAGCATCCAGCTGACCCGGTCGCGACCGGCGACGTTGGCGCCATCCGGGTCACCGGAGAAACCAGGTGAACCACGTAACCAGGGTGCACCGCAGCTAATTGCAGCGTGTTTGTTTACGAGACAGAATCGAACGGCCACGAGCGAGTGCGTACGACGGCTCTCCGCTGAATCACCATTAATTTTCCTCGCAAATTTAATCACCCGCTCCAGTCAAACTATCGACAGAATAATGATTCTGCAAATTGCTTTTGAAGCAATTAGCTCGAATTAAAAGAACGAATCGAGCCTTCTAAGTGTCGGCACTTTCGATGTGATTCAGTGAATGCGAAAGAAATTATCCGTGAATGGTGTCGGGGCAGATTAATGATCGCGTGTGAGCACGTGAGGTGTGGGAGCTTGGGGTGGGGGCGGGCGTGCTAGGATAATGGCGGCGGCAGTCATTGCACCTTCCGCCGCGCGCCGGGCCACATGCACCGGTGACCACCAGTGCACCAGCGACCACGCGTGCACCATGCTGCGTACTCCTTCCAGTGCGTCCGAGGGGTCTTTCTGGACGACGATAGAGCTGCTCGCGGATCGGGGCAGGCGCAGATCGGCAGGGGATGTCGACGATGGCCCGACTACTCCTCTTGATGTTCCGACCAGGCGAAACTCCTCGATCAGGTTCACATTTATTGTTGCACTTGCATGTGCACCTGCCGTTTATAAACGCACAAAATAAGCATACTGCTGCAACAGGGTCACCTTAGACACGTGACTTATACTCACATTATTAGCACATTAATATTCGTCGAAAGAAGGTGAAGACCACTGTTTGAAATCATCACTTGCACTTTAAATTCCGAACCAAAAGGCTCGAGGAGTGATTAAGAGGCTGCCAATCAACAATGTTTACGAGTCTCTCCGGAGAAAATTACTCTCATAATATGAGTCATCTCCGTTTGCTCTGGAATTTCATTAACACCGCGCCGGCTTCATGAAAATGCTGGCCAAATACCAACCTGAGTAGAGGCATTATTTCAGATGAAATTAAGATTTTAAAGTCAGTTTTGTTAGATATTTAGGACACATATTGCAGTGTATAAAACTTTTCAAGGGTTATCTTGGACAATTTATTTATATTTAAGAAAACTTATTAACTTTACCGTACTCTGTGAAAAGTAAATATTCGAATTAAGTGATTTAAAAGTTCTTAATATATCATCTGAAATTCTTCTAAATTATTAGCTATAGTTGAAAATCCAATATGTTAAACTTGTTTATTTATGTTTTCACGAGCTTTAAGCACATGCTTAATTTTATTCACAAGCAAAATGTGGAACTTACAAATTCAGGCTTAGGAATGAGAAAGACTGTTTAAAAATACGGCATGTATATTATATGCAGTTTTTTAAACTCCACGATTATCCAATCAGTTTATGTGATCGATAAACAGCTGTGCTAGATCAAAGTGGGCTGAAACTGTTTACAAACAATGATACGAGGATAATTGAAACCAGCCCTGCGTGTTTCAAATTTCCATGTAATTTTAACGAGAGATAAATATTTTGGCTAATTTGTTTATGATTTCACTACAATATTTCTTTAATTTTTCGCGATAAGTGTGCTTTTTGTCCACAAATTTAACGAGTAAATTTAATGATTAGTGATTATGACGTAAAGTAGGTATAAGTAATTTCATGTTGAATGTAAACCTTTTCTTTTGTTTGAATATTTTTACTAATTTTATAAGAGAGAGAGACACATATTTTAATAATTTTATAAGAGATAATAAATGTACGTATGGCTATAAATTTGTTGATAGATATAACTTTAATGTAAATAAGTCTTTAAATAGATACAGTCTGTTTAAAATATTGTGTCAAATAGAAAAAAATATGTTTTGCGCTAATTACTCACATCCTGATAATATCACTCCGCCGCTTGGTAACTGTTGATATGTCTAACTGTCGTTTCCCGCAAATTGTATTCCACATTCCGAAACTCAGTTTTATGTATGACCAACCCTTTATGTATGCGGTCTTTGACCTCTAAAGATACGTATGAAGTGATTCCTTGCACGCAACAACAATTTAGCTAATTCATTTGCTATCATTCTCTTGTCGTAATTCCTCTTTTTACGTTCGGTTCTTAAGTTGAAATAGGTAGATATTATGTTTTGTTTATGTAATTTAATTAAAGATACTTGTTGGTTCTATAAATTAAAAGATTCATGTTGATCTGGGCACCAAGATTAAAAATAAATATGTCAACTGTGTTTCTTGCTTAGCATGTCATAAAAGATGATTAACGGTATATCGGGTGTTGTGTTTGCGATTATGTAGACGACGAGCCAGCCACTTACCACCACTTTTCGCAATTTTCCATCTAATCGAACTCCATTTTATGTTTGGCTTAAGTCGTTAGGTAATGGTTGTTGTGTGTTACCTACTGAAATCTACTGGCTCCTTCGACTCTAGGGATTTCTAGGATTACGGAAGTGATAATATGAACGTATGTCTACACTAAATGAGGCAATTAAATTATGAAATTCTCACAAAAGTTTCTATAAGTTTTTAAATACCACATTATTGCTTAAGTGAATATATTTTATTCTCATCTTTAAAATCACTCACATTATTGCTTGTATGAATGTTGATGTTCATATATTATTCTATTAACTTTTATTAGTATTACCAATTGTAATCATAAATATTTTACGTACATACCCAATATAAATAATACACTATAGGTACTATAAATCTTATGAAGAATTTATAGTACCTAAATACGAATTTGTATTCATTTAACAATTATACTTAAATATCCCATATCACGTGAGCGGTATATTAGACGACCAGGTAATCTATGTTTTAATAGAATGATTAATTCGGAGCCTAATATTATCGGTACGAGTATATTCGATATCAAATCAAGGCTAGTCAGTTTTACGAGCCTCGATCGATGTACGCGCAAGTGTCGAACGCTTATCCCAAATGACTTCACCTCTCAGAATATGACGAACTTATAGCTAATAATAGACACTCACAAGACTCTTACATTTATTTCGGGTAGAATTGCGAGACCAATTTAACGCTTACAGCACTCATAGACTCCGGATGCGGCATTTCGTCCTATAAAATATTATATTTCTACGGTACTGACGTACGTAGATTTTCATAGGTGAATAGGTCACACTCTTACGTCATTCTTTTCACATTGTACCTTTACTTGTAGTATATAATAAATATTTGATGCTAATTAAACACTAACTTTTGCTCGCGGCTCCACCCTCGTGAATTTTATTTGTTTATTGATATATTTGAGATGATATAAGTATTATATCTAACGGCTGGACTCCGTAAAATAGAATTAAGTACTTCTGCTACATTTTAATTAGTATTTTGTTTAATATTCAACGCCTCTGGTGCATCGGTTCCAATTTGCATGTTGATGTAATCGTGCAAGGGGCGTGAATTCGATCCCCGTACCGAGAGAAATGAGTACATAGTTTGTTTATGATGCACAATCTGGATATTAGTCATGCATTCGTTGATTTTTTCCATTCCATAATACAAAGACTTAAATTACACTTTAGAATCAGAAATATGATGTAAGTATGAATATGTTCATTTATTTAATAAGTGATAATGAAATGTCTTATCACGTTATGAAGAATTTTATTTAAAACGTTATCATCAAACAAGAAATGGATGGATTGTGTGAAAGATGATATGAGTGAAATGGAAGTGGATAGCTTAGGAGTGGATGGATTGATTGATCATAACGTAACGCTTCTTTAGATTCACCGTAAGTATTTTCAAATCTGGTAAAAATGCACATATTTTGTTATATTTCTGGCAGACTCGAAACCTCATGCAATTCGTTAAATTGACTATATATATATACTACATATTTGTCTCCGAAAACGTAGCAAAGCTCCCATGCAAGTTCCATAGAAGTTCGGTGGAACGTTAAAACTTCAAACCTCTCATATGCAAAGTCGGCATAGTTTGTGTGCTCTCCATAATATATCAATTCGCATGAAAGTTTTGCAAGTGCTTTTAGAAACAAATGTTCGTGCGGGTATGTAGGTTACTAGGTGGAGGAATTATATCATTGTTGAAATACTAGTTCGTTTTGTTTTACTAATGGTGAATGCAATGCGACTTTTAGTAGCTGTGTAAGTATCGCACCGCTTTCTTTGATTATGTCTACAGACATTTAATGGAATAACGTCTAAAACGACAAGCTACAACTTTTTCACAATTTCCCATCTAACCTAGCCTAGTTTTAATTTTGGCTGAACGTGGTTAAACGGGCCTGCTGACCCTTTGACTCTGCCTACTCCTTCGGGGATTATGTATGAACGTCTAAGACGAATATTTTCACATTTATAAGTTAAGTCATCATTAACATTGAGATTCCATGGTAAATAGCCGTAGCAATGTGAATAATCGAAGGTAAAACCCGACATAAATCTATTGCTTGTAGATGCAACTACAAGGATTTTTCAGTAGGTAAGCAATTTCTTTTACGACTGCTCCTCCGCCTGCAGAGTAAAAGAGCGAGAGGTTTATCCTTTCATTTCCGCTCCGCCGCCTCTTTTCGGAGATGAAGTCCTTGCAGACAGAAGAGGAGTAGGCGGATTCATTTGTGCGAGGATGGAACTCACGACACTAGCATTATACGCGTAGAACACGACCCCTTACAATTGAGCTGTCATATAAATAACTCTAATGTAACAAAGAATGACCACTGACCATCCAATTTATTTTTTGCTGTATAAACTAAAGCCCAATTAAGGCAATGGATACGTCTTAGTTAGTTGCCTATTATGACTTTTTTCCTTATTATGTTAATATATTCTAAATTATTTACCACTGACAGTCTACTAAGATGTGGGTTACAGACGTAGCCTACGGTTTTATGGCTACAATTGCAAAACAATAGGGGTGTTAACGTTTCCGTTAACATTAGGATGTCATAATTTGAATGACAATGCCAACTACGATGTAGTGTCGACACACTACATCGTAGTGTGTCGAAATAACGACTTATTATATGTATATTTTTATTGTAGTTGGTACTCAGTATGTTGGTATCAATCAATACTTGGAATGATTGCAAGTATCAGGAATATTTTCTCTTTGACGTTTTGAAAGATAAAGCAAATTTTATGTATATGTATAATATACAAAAAAAGAAATCCTTGTTCTTTAGCATAAACTATAGTATCGGACATACCTACCATTATCATACTGCAATTTCGCAAGAGTACGTGCAGAGTGGCGGCGAAAGATGCAATGACGCGCCTGGCGATTAAC
The DNA here is from genome assembly GCA_951394215.1 of Glyphodes perspectalis. Taxonomy (NCBI): domain Eukaryota; kingdom Metazoa; phylum Arthropoda; class Insecta; order Lepidoptera; family Crambidae; genus Glyphodes; species Glyphodes perspectalis. The sequence goes on from OX596202.1 coordinate 6,174,740, forward strand.
TGTGTCGTCACATATAATTCGGGCTCCGATAAACACTCGCTGTACCGCTTCGTGTAAACTACGTACATGCATTGTTTACGCGTTCGAAATCCGCGTTGTCCGAGTTACATCAGCCATCTTTGATAACTAGCGCTTTCATGTTACACTGTTTTATGAAAGTGCGAAGTGCGGTATTTGCAATAGTTACGTACAACAGATGCCGAATCTTAATAAACAGTGTGCTAGTGGATAAATATTGACATTGGTCCTTAATTCAGTTGTATTGTTAGACAGCTAGGTGTATATGTTGTGTACACAAACAACCAATACATAACAACACGTCCATACTCTAAATCCAAACTATGAATGCTAAATGTATTTTACCGACTTTAATACGTTTATAAACATCCATTACTCAGTTACTGGTCAATTTGCCCGCAATAAATCCTGATTGCCACTAATCTATCCCTCCTCTTAAGTACTTTATTTGATCGTATAAATACTTTAGAATTGAGAATTATAAGCTGTATTTTTACCAATAGTTCATTTATAACAGCCACGTATAGATTTCGCGTTGACCGTACGGGACGCGGGTTCGATACCCTCACCGGGACACAAAGTAGTCGTGAAAACTTTATCCAAATCTACTCAGATCAACGCAATTTTGTGGGATATTTATTTGTTTCATCTATGTACCTAACCGTTACAATGATTGTATCAATCTTTTAGCACCATTTGCAACTGAGTAGTTAACTGGTATAAAATGCACCTAAACGTTAAGTTCACTAGTTGTAGATACATTTTAAAGTGTGCAATATTTATAAACTCTTAACGGTAACTTATATTATTTTTTTCTTCATACATCTACGCAACTCTTTGCTTCTTTAAGTGCCCTAAGTCTGAATCACATTAGATATTGAAACTTAGGTAAACTGATAGTGGATGATTTTCATCTTACTTATAAAAAAGATAAACAACTTTAAAGGGTTTAAGTTTCGTACAAATATGCTGATAATACGAGTATAATATAATCTAAAATGGAATAGGTACGCAAAAAAATCTTCGAAGTTGTTCGGTTTACTGCAAAATTATACAGGGCGACTGAAACGGACCCCGCCATAGCAAATTGGCATATAGAGGAGTCATTTACTAATTATTGGACCTTCTCTAACTAAAGTGTTATGGTGCTTTTTAAAAGCGTAATATGTTATTTTTTAACCCTAGTTTGAGGGAAGTTCCGTCGTTTTTAATCACAAATGTTTATGACTACCAACAAATAATAAAAAAATACTAAAAAAAGGAAAAAATATTACAAATGCTTGAAGTTAAGATTTTGAAAAAATCTCAATAAGGCATAAAATTCACATAATATCTCTCAAACCATAAAACTTTATTTAGGGAATGTAAGGTCCAATAATTAGCAAATGACCTCCTCTATATGGGAATTTGCTATGGCGGGTACAGTTCCAGCCACCCTGTATTTTTTTAGATTTTCAGTTAGCACAGCGACAACCGCTTATCTTCACGTAACCAACCTACTTTTAAATTATCAGTATACGCGATACATTGACTTGCATTTTGACTCCTTACATCATACAATCGTCTTATTTTTGCCCGCAGCAAATCCGATAACCTCAGTAAAAATATTCTTAACCCGATTTGCGGGCTTGCTTCAGAGAAATCACGTTTAGCTATATGTCAAAAACATGTTATGAATGCTGGCCACGAAGATGGGTAGATTGGGTGACACGGTTTACCGTATATTCCTGTGTTCCTAGGTATTCATGAGGCAACATGATCACGTGAGATACGGATTCTAAAAAATGTGAGCAACGATGAAATACAAGTAATCACATTTTTACAAACCTTAACCTTCATTACTCCTTATAATTATACAAATATCTCAGCACAGCTTTATATGTAACGACATTTATATGTTGTTATTATTTTTTATTATTTTTTGCTTATGCAAATCATCATCATTCCTACCGGTAGGTAAAATTAGCAAGTTTGGTTATTGTAATATTTTTTTAATATATACAGATACAAACCCGTATCTGCATAAATTGTATTTGAAATATACAGAGATACATCGCCGAAATGCCGAGGGGCTTTAGTTATTTTTCCTGGATCAAATATTATATTATATTATATTCTTAGATGAAATATTATATTATATGTCTATCCGCGGGCTTTACAAAAATTTAAATATAATGTCCTTAAGGATTTAAACTTTCAAACAAATGTATAAGCTGTAACAACAAATCAAAATTAGTAAACGTAAAAAAATAAATACATTTTTTCAATGTACGTTTCTGTTAACTAACTAAACTTCACGCCACTTCCCTAGCGGGATAGGCATAGAGAACCGAACGCCATATGGGCCGATCCTTATACACCTCACTTGCTTCTTCAACCTATCTGTTATATTCGATTAAATTAGTATCATACAAGTAATTAATCACAGGTTAAAATGCGTGCTGCGAACAAAACACCTCGCTAAAGCTTGTATCGTAGCAACGCCATAGAGCTTAGAAAGTGACCGGCATTAATAAACAGCTGTCGTTTTCTGAAACCTACATAAATTGACAAACATCAGATTGCGCGCTTTTTGTAAAAACACTTTGTGATGAAATCAATCTGCAAAATAAAGTATTAACCATCAACGTTACATAAAAACCATTATTTTGCGATAAAAAAAAAATTTGTGTTTTATGATCCTGGTCAAGCTTCATTTCTATGTCCAATTATATTTATACATACATAACATTACGCCCACATTCCCCGAAGGGGTAGGCAGAGTCAAAGGGGCAGCATGCCGCTTCAACCACATTCAGCCAAAAATAAAGCCTTAAATACAGTTAAGTACAGAATTGTATAATAATTTATCAAATATTTCTAATAATTTGTGAATTTAAACATTTTGAGGTCATTTCTGTATGAAAAACAATATAAGTATATATATATGTTTTTGCGTATATACTGTTGCATACTATTCGTCGATCGAAATGAAACTTTGGTGATTTATAGTGCGTTGGTATATATGCGTGAGAAAAAAATATTGCGTGTTGGTGCAGGAACACCTGTAAAAAAAGCATAATTTATTTATCTATCAATAATATTTGAGTAACGGTTAAGCTGAAAGAGTTCATAAAATAAAATTAAAAACATAGCATGGACTTACTTTTTAAGATTTGGTGCAATGTTATAGTTAACTTGTAGATAACGTACTTACAAATCAACTGTAAACTGAAGAACATAAAATAGTTTACTGTTTTACGAGTCTATTATATCCACCACGCTAATAAAATAGCTGAGACTTGCAAGACACTTTATGACATCGCAATAATTAGGTTATACTTTAACAACCCAACTGCCATAAACCTATATACTTAATAGTAGATCGTCAAACAACGTTAATACGAGTGGCTAAATGACTGTCTATGAGCTTCGTAGGCGCGCGCCGTTAAATGGAGCTTTTATGGGCACCGACCTACGTGTTTCAATCCGCACCCTGATTTGCTTTACACTGAACAATTATATTAACCAACGTAAGTAGATATTATTCACTACAGTTTATTTAAAGAGAAAACGTAAAACTAAGATTTTCGAATTCACCTTCATTAGATTCATTATGAAACTTTTCAATCCTCATCTTTTATAAGATCTTATATTAAAAATGCATTACGCAATAGTTGTTTCTGTCTCGTCTGTTTTCGAATTTAAGATCACTTCGATTACATCGTTTCGTAATTCAATAAAAGATTACGTTACGCTTTAACAAGTGAAATGTCATAAAAAAACATTGGTATGCCATTCAAATTAATCAAACCGTCCTATCTTTAAGTTTCGTAGGCGCCCGCCGTAAAATGATACACCGTTTTTATGGGCGTCGCCCTACGTGTTTCAATCCGCACCCCATATCGTATAGTAATAGCCAACGGCGGTATTTGCTTTACCCTGAACAATTATATTAAGCAACACGAAGGGCGACTTTTAAAAAGGCAAGCCATCACGTACCGAAATATTTGCAATAACAAAGAAAAATGCACCTTCATGCAGCAACGGCGTTACTTTAAGTAGTCATTCCTGTGCCATGTATGGCATTCACAAAAATTTTCAACAGTCACGTTATATAAAGGAGGTTGCTCAATGTATGATTCTTTTTTATGCCCCTGTCGGAGAAGTATTGTAGGCGTGTAAGCTTTAATTTAGACATGCAGTTAGGTTAACAACTATAGGGAAATGAAGACTTTTGTATTAAGTATAGCTGTTGCCCGCGACTACGTCCGCATATACCAAAAAAGGTTATTTTTATCAGAACCATATTCTCAAATAAAAGTAACTTAAGTTACTTCTTGTACGTCTTGCCAGTGGAAGTTCCGTCGAAATCAATTCAGCTATAAGTACCGTACAAACTTCATTTGTATAAAGTTATTACTAGTCTCATGTTGGCCTGGGACTTGGCCCATGTTGATCTGGGACAAAAAAAAAGAATGTGCCAACTGTGGTTCTTGCCTAGCATGTCGTAAAAGGCAACTAACGGTTTACTGGCTTTTGGGTATGTGTCTAAGTAGGCGACGAGCTAGCCACTTGTCACTCCTTTTTCACAGCTTTCCATCCAACCCAGCCCACTGTCCCATGTTGGTCTGGGACTTAAAAAGAATGTGCCAACTGTGGTTCTTGCCTAGCATGTCGTAAAAGGCGACTAATGATATCGGGTTTTGGGTGTGTGATTGTGTAGGCGACAGGTTAGCCGCTTATCACTGCTTTTTCACAATTTTCCATCTAACCCAGCCTGGCTCTATTTTTGGCTGAATGTGGTTGAAGGGGCTTGCTGCCTCTTTGACTCTGCCTACCCCTTCGGGGATTATGGGCGTGATGTTATGTATGTATGTATTACTTTGACATTTCGAACGAACTCTTTCTCTAATTGTATTTACCTGTGCAGAGATAGATACATAAAAAAATATATAAAAAATAAAGATATTAAGTACACGTTTATGATATGCTCAGTATGTAGGTAGGCATCATGCACGTGGCTTAGCTTATGTTTATATTTCTACATTATACAATAAAATAGATAAAAATGTTTTGAAATAACAAGAGATATCTTTATTATTTTTAGACAAATGATATCGGTGACCATAATATAGCACAGATAACTAAAATTTTTGGGGTCACCTCTTATGCTGTCGCCTACCTGTAATACTTACAAAGTTATTCAAAATACATTGTAAACTATATGTAATCAATGTTAACAAATTAGAGTATGTAAACGATATTGTTAGTCAAATTAACTAAAACCATAGTTCTAGTATAACGTACAATGTATTTATAAATAGGTAAGTAATTAAATAATGGACACTTTATACTATATTTTACAGTCACAAGTTGTTAGATATGATATATTATCGCTTACGTCATCAAACGCTTTCAAATAAATATAAGAAAGTCTAACTTTATAAAAAATATAGCGATTAGAAAAAAAAAAGAATAGATACCATGTTTGCCTCTTGTGAAAACCTCTTTACAACGAAATTGGTATATGTGGTGTCGGCGGGGGCCGTGCCATACCGTGCCAGGCCCATCGCACGCCGCGATAAAGGTCTCAACTATGACACGAGCCACCTAGAGTCAAAACTACTACAACTTTACGGCGGCGACGCGGCTAGACCGCTCTCCGCCGGCCCTCCGCAACTGCACGCATTCGACAGTCGAAAACGGCGCCAAACAAGAGGGGTAGCGCTCGCTCGCGCCGGTGGTGAGTATGCCTCGTGCTTACCTCTTGAATCCATTTAGCTATTTGGTAAAAGTAGTGAAACCGCGGCGCCCGCACGGCGCCTCCGCTCGCCCGCCCGCGCTTGCACTAGAGGTATTTTCTAAACATTTTCTTTGTTATTCACGCTTTAACTATGCACCGATTGCAAAACTATGTAATTGTATGCAAGAACTACATGCACGAAGTGACTACTTCGTGCATGTAATTAGTTGTTTACATCATAAAATGCTACTTAGACCTACACAAATAGTATATTTCAGTTCAGCCCGTTAGTAAACGTAACACTAAAAACAAAAACAACAAGCAACGCTTTTAGATGTATGAAAAGATTTATGAATGCTATGTTTTGTATTTACATGGGAGTATGTAAATGATTACTTTAAGATTCTATCAACATTACATAAATTATGTCATGAAAATAATAAAAAATAAATCTTTTATTCGTTTATTTTATTTTGTTTCAACATATTTATATATAAAATTGTTTTCACAAACCTCTCAGATCGCTTTTTCATACGTCACCATTTTCTTGTATGTTTACTTTTGTTTGAAACTAGTGAAGTGCTATTTATTTTAAATTATAGTACCACAATTGACAGTAAGAACACCTCTGTTTGCTATTAACTAACTAACTGTTGGCTAGAATCCAAGATTTTATGGCTTAAAGCTTATACACGAATCTTGTGAAATCGCATATTCATTTTATCGTACATACATAACATAACGCCTAGAATCCCCGAAGGGGTAGGCAGAGTCAAAGGGGGAGCAAGCCCCTTCAACCACATTCAGCCAAAAATAAAACTGGGCCGGGTTAGATGGAAAATTGTGAAAAAGTAGTGACAAGTGGCTAGCTTGTCGCCTACACAATCACATACCCAAAACCCGATATACCATTAGTCGCCTTTAACGACATGCTAGGCAAGAAACACAGTTGGCACATTCTTTATAGTACCAGACCTTGACTGCCTCGTTGGTCTAGTGGTAGCATGCGCCGCTTAAGGACCAAGAGGTCCCGGGTTCAAATCCCGGGTCAGGCCAAAAATTTGTGGCTGGGTATTTCAATATTGAAATTACTCAGTAACAGCCCGGAGTCAGGAAGTTGGCGGTTTAATCACCCCCGTGCCTCGGAAAGCACGTTAAGCCGTTGGTCCTGCGCCTGACCGGAGAGAGGTCATGTCGAATTGCCGTCTCACCGGACTATGAGAGTAAAGGAATAGAGAGTGCACTTGTGTTTGCGCATACACTTGTGCACTATAATATCTTCTGCGCAGTTGGCTAATCCTGTTGAGATTGGCCGCCGTGACCGATATCGGTTAGGATGACATTATAGTACCAGACCAACATAGGACTTAAAAAGAATGTGCCATTCATTGATATTCATGGATATCACATTCCATTGTACTTTTTTTGTGTATAAAATTATCAAATTCGCTTTAGATAGGTACTCTTATAACACCGTTAGACTTTTAGAAAAGCCCTATCGTCAAGTTAATGACGTATGTGTCTCCTACGGCTGCAAAATTAAAGATAACTAAACATTGCCGTAAAAAGAAACCAAGACGTTTGTTAAAACGATCCCCGATTCTGTGATAAAAGGTGTCTAATCCCGGCCATTTGACTTCCACTAATAAATGTTCTTGTCGCAACAGCTTCGCGCATCCGCATGTGCGGGCCCGGCTCGAGAAGCACATGGGTTCGAACCTGGTCAAGCTGACTGACAAGAGCTACATGAACGAGCTGGAGGAGAGGATCCGCGCCGTCAACGAAGAGAACCTCAACAAGAGGATATCCAGCAGAGTCGTGAGTATAGCATAGTATATACATATAGATAAACAAATTAAGGCCATTTTAATAAATATGAACAATAAAATATGTATCGTTCATTCTAGAATTTGAACGAAATAAGTGATGATTGCAACGTATCAACATTACAATATGAATTTAAATGGGATACGTTGCAATATGGATGATATTATTTACCTGACCCTTAAATGACAACCCCCATCAGAAGCTATACCTTAAATGATTGGTATTAAGAAGATTAATTACAATGTATTTAACCAGAGGTCTGATATTAAAGATATAATAACTTATACAACCGTTACAACTTAAGACACGAAATATGTAAAACCAGAACCTTAAAAAAATTGCCATCAATAACCATAGTCGTACAATTTTAATGAGTAAATAGTTGAAATGTGTAATAAGGGCTTTTACAAGATACAAGACTACCTCAATGACAAGGATTTATGGTTAACTTCATAATGAAGTGTTCATCTGCAGTGATAGTCTTAGTCTAGATTAATTAAGTTTACAAATCTGTAAAATTTGGCATTTAAAAGAGTAACAATCGAGTTTCTTGCCGGTTTCTTCTCAATAGAGTCTACCTTCCGAACCGGTGGTAGTATTTTTTTTTTTTTATATTGACTATTTATAAGTGCTTTCTTGAAGCCCATATAAATAAAGATATTTTGCATTTGAATTTGAACAATAACAGTAGAATTTAAGAAACGGTCTTCTAAACAATTATTTGAATTTGACACTTAATTTTTCGAATAAAGTAACGGAGTATCAATACATTTACACTTATGTAGGTACATTTGTACAGAAGTTCAAATTTGAGAGAACTCAAAGACGCCAAATCTAACGTATCTATTTGCCGACAGCTCGATGAGATGGAAAGGTTGAAACGGCTCATCTTGGTGGGCAAGACTCCTCTCAAAGAGTGCCCTCCAGAGCTGTTCCACCACCCAGTCTTTGTCTTCTGGAGAATGGTGAACAGGGAAGTGGCAAGAGCGTCGAAGAAACGAGCCGACGCCTACTACAGAAAGCTAAAAGCGTCGCAAAAATTCGACCAGGTTAGTGTTCAACACTTCAAGTAATATTAGCAAACTAATATTATTTAGAGGAAAGATTTGATTGTTTGTTTGTATTGAATAGGCTCCGAAACTACTGGACAGATTCGAAAAATTATTTCACCAATAGAAAGCTACTTTATCAGCTTGTAACATAGGCTATATTTTATCCCCGTATTCACGTGAGCGGGAACTACGTGGGAAAAACCGCGAGGCGCTGCTAGTTATAAATAATTATGGTAAGAGAGCGCTGTACCCTTTGTATTTCGGCTGCAGGTTTTCTTGTATGATTTGATCTCTGTCAATGATATCATTGTTCTGAGAATCTATCTTTTCTACTTATACTGCAAATTAAAGATATAGACATTTCACAGATGCAGTCAAAGTTCCAATACTGTCACTGCCATCGGGGATATATTATTTTTATTGTTATCATTACATAATGTTTGCACAAGGAAATCCTCTTACATTTTAAACTACTTATTATACTAGCTTCTCCCCGCAGCTTTGCTCGCGTGGTACATCTATAAAACATAGCTTATGTGTTATTCTTATGTATAATCTATACTATTTTAAAGTTTCACTAAAATCCATGCAGTACTTTTTGCGTGAAAGAGAGATCCATCTATCCATACAAACTTTCGCGTTTATAATATAATAATATAATAAATAAATAAATAAATATTCGACTACATCACATACATTGATCTGACTCCGAAGTAAGTAGCTTAAGCACTTGTGTTACGGATATCAGAAACAACAGTGGAATTACAAATATATACTTAAATATTGGATATTAACACCCAGACACAGAACAAACACAAGTATTCATCACACGAATGTTTGTTCTGGGTGGGAATCGAACCCACAACTCTTGGCGCATAGGGTAGGGTCACTACCAAATGCGCCATCGAGCTCGTCAAAATTATAATATTAGTAAGAAGTAAAATTTCTTATATGGAGAAACAGCAAACATATCACAGCTTACTAAGTATAAGCCTATTCATTCATATTATACATATATAGATCAGTAAACCGGCATTGACTCCTTAAAAAAAATTAACAACTCATTCGCTGAAAATAACGGCAAATTTATAGGCGTATTGTAGCAAGCAAGGTGCTTAAAAGCAATTGCGGCGTAACTAAGTTTCTTCATCGTTATCTGTTTTGGCAAGTGCGGCGCCGAGGGAAATTATATTGTGCTAGGTCTTAAGCTTTAGGCACGATAATCCTAACTTTGAATGTATATTTTGCTGTATTTAATATATTCAGTTAACCTTTCAAAATATCACTTTCTGAACCTGTTGCTTAAAAAGCTTTAAAGAAGATCTTTTGTAATAATGTATTCGCATATTCTATTGAAGAATTTGTTTTTTTTTATCACAGCTATGTAATTAGAATTGTATAAAGAATTTACCAGTTCTGTTATTAGGGCTACCCCTGTAATATATTGTAAAATCCGATGATAAATAAGCAACTATGTAACAGGAAGCTATATTGTTTTCCTCTTTATACAAATGTAATTACGTTACTATAGACATAGTATGCAACTGTACTTTAAACGATATATAATATTGCATCAATTATATTATAGTCCATGGACGAGGAAGCTGAGGTGGAGGTGGTAGAAGAAGCGGCGGAAATACTGACCCCTGAGCAACTCCTCGCTAAATGCAATGTAGAAATCGAAGAACAGAAGCAGATAGACATAGAGAAGGGAGTTCGCTTCACCGATGAGCAGTTCGCGCTTCTCAAATACGAGACCAATGACGTCAAAACGCTCAAGAGCCTCACAGTAAGTTTTATACAAAGTAATTGCCGCGGCTCGTGGTCGTAAAAAGGTCGTTCATTGCTAGCTGTTTTAGGTTATCTCTCTGCGTTTGAGACTACGTGAGTCGTTAAACTCTCTTCCGATAAAATATTTTACGTGAAGATAAAGTGTCATCTTTTTAGCCAATGAGGGTAAATATAACATAAGTCCCATACAGATATGATATATCGTATCATAGTTCAATTATTCATATTTTAATTGCCATGTTCCATCAACAGTATGGTAATGTCCTCCTAACCGATATCGGTCCACATTTTATAGTGCAAATGCGGGTACGCAAATACAAGTGCACGCTCTGTTCCTTCACTCTCATAGTCCGGCGAGACGGCAATTCGACATGACCGGTGAGAGGTCAGGCGCAGGACTAACGGCTTAACGTGCTTTTCGTGGCACACGGGTGATTAAACCGCCAACTATCTGAGTCCGAACCTTAACTGAGTAATTTCATTATTGAAATAATGTCTGCTTATGAATATGGACAAACTATACACTAAAGGTATTGACCAGTTGAGTAAAACATGAAATAGAAAAAAAAAATACATATTGAGCATACTACAGACATATGAATAGAATGAATATTTTAAAGCAAGCAGATCAAACGGGACTAGCAAGAAGGAGTTAAATAAAAAAATAACAAAATTACTAAATTATAAGTAGTAATTGTCCCATGTTCGTCTGGGACTTGGCCCATGCTGATCTGGGACAAAAAAAAAGAATGTGCCAACTGTGGTTCTTGCCTAGCATGTCGTAAAAGGCGACTAATGGTTTACGGGCTTTCGGGTATGTGACTGAGTAGGCGACGAGCTAGCCACTAGTCACTCCTTTTTCACAGCTTTCCATTCAACCCAGCCCACTGCCCCATGTTGGTCTGGGACTTAAAAAGAATATGCCAACTGTGGTTCTTGCCTAACCCAGCCCGGTTTTATTTTTGGCTGAATGTGGTTAAAGGGGCATGCTCCTTTGACTCTGCCTACCCCTTCGGGGATTATGGGCGTGATGTTATGTATGTATGTATCTATGTATGTAGGTAGGTACATATAACTTTTCATAGAAAGTATTGAATAATGGATAAAGACAACTATGATCCCCTTAATGCCGTCATTCACACGCAAATTCTTCGTACCACGATATAGGTATATCCCTGTTTATCTATAATACAAAGAATGATTCTACGAACTCATTTAATGCGTTCCGTTCCAATTCTACGTGTGATTACACGTAAAGCCCATTTGGTTTAGTTTGAACGCACCTATCGTGTGTTTACATCTGCGGTGCACTGCCTGGCTCGTGGCAAACCGGCTGTGACTAGATAACTTCCAGCTATGTCTAACCTTTGGGTTACCGAATGGGCTAAAGCCGATCTATGTACCGCTCTATCGCAACTCGTGTCGTCTCGTTCACGTTTGCTTCATTAGACGACACGTCACACGGTGATGACTGTGATTAATCGTTTTTCTCCGACTTGAAAGAGGTACTTCCCAGAAAACTGTGATCATCATTTATCATTTCTGATTACTGAACATTAGTTAGTTAGTTCGTAATATCGCCATTTGATCTATGCTCTTTCTTTTATTTTATTCAAATCCCTTTAACACTATAAAATTTATTTATTCAGTTTGAAAAGCTTTTGCATTTGCGACCGGATACTTTTGCTTTAGCTTAATTTTATCACGTATAAATTTTATTCGTTCATTCAATTCGAAGTACCTACATAGTTACATGAGCTAGCCATAATATGTATATCAATCAAATTATTACCGATGAACCTAAAAATGGTCAATAATGCCCACTTAAAGTGTTCTCGTAACAATTCGTGCTCCTAGTAACATAATCTAATCAGTTGTAATTAAGTAACGCAGTCTCGGAGTTCATATACTTTGCTGCAATATTGTGTTAATTAACAACAGCTATATTTTATCATATTGGCCGGGTAAAGTCTAGTTCAAAAGCTGTAAAATCAATTAGATGTTTGCTATTTTGAGGCTAACATTATTATTTTTTTTTTATTTAATAAATGAGATTTCCTTTAATCATTTATGCACTTCGTAAAAACTGAAACTATGAATGCATTTCTTTTGACAAAAATATAGTAACAAAAATAAGTTTTGCTATCTTATTATCGTGTCTTAAACTACTTACAATAAATTATGTTTTAATTTTATACAAAAATAAACATGATACGAGTGTCGTCGACCGCTGTATCCGGGTAACGGTTTAATCGACATGAAAACCTAATGTACAATGACAACAGACACAGGAAACTAGTCTATGGAGGGGGGAAAAGTTAATAACTATTATAAGTTTGTCACATGTCGGTGACATTGAAATCACATCTAAATAACATTATTATTCGATACAAAGATAAAATGTTTAGTGTTTCAGGGATCTGTGCACAATCTATACTTATAATAAATCTGTAGAGAGGTCAATTCTGTACATGAAATATATTTTCAAAATAACTATCAGGGGGTGATTAGTGATCGATACTGATGCCAAAAATGCAATCAGTAAAATTTTTGTCTGTCTGTCTGTCTGTCTGTCTGTATGTTCCTTATAGAAACAAAAACTACTCGACGGATTTTAACGAAACTTGGTACAATTATTCTTCTTACTCCTGGGCAGGTTATAGTATACTTTTCATCACGCTACAATCAATAGGAGCAGAGTAGTGAAGGGAAACGTTGGGAAAACGGGAGAAGTTACTCCATTTTTTAAGCTTCCGTCGCGTGTGCAGCCTTAATGGTTAAAGTTACATAGAAATCATGTATGACGGAAATAGTCTTTACAATATTAACCATAAACGCGGGTGACACCGCTGGCACAGCTAGTATTGTTTTAAACTATTCGACGTTTTTGGCCTTTGAATTTTAAAGAATGCACAAATTATCACTTTTGCCTCTATCACTTTAATCTTGATTATTACAACTTTATTTCAACACGTATGTAATACTTTTTTGCAAAATAGTCTGAAACCGACAGGTCTGACACCAGTCTTACAGACTTACGCAAAATTGTCATTCCACTTCTTAGTCTTGTGTCTAGGTTACCTATTGTTACGTCAATATACAATTTTAGTAAGCTTGTCCTCTATCCAAAGCCCTCTTTAACCTACTGGGGGCCCTGGGCACATTAGTAATATGTTTGTGTGCGTAATAAATGTCGATGATCCATTGCTAATCAAGAACAAGGGGGCCCTCTTGATCGTGGGGGCCCTGGGCTCATGCCCAAAGTGCTCAGTGAAAAAGAGGGGACTGCCTCTATCACAGACACATGCCTATAAATGTCTGTGGCCTCTATCAAACTTCTGACAACTAAAAGTGTTTATTACACTTTATTATCTGTCTACATACATAAGTTAGGTTTTTGATGAAGCTAGCTAATAATTGTACCTTTCAACTGTTAACATTGAATTTATTAAATCAGTCTATGACGTCATACGTGTCATACGAAAATTTATGTTATATCATATTGGTGAATTAATTTCAAATGACAGGTCACTTGAGCTAATGGTTAAATACCATGAAACTAAAGGCCGCAAAGGCTATGAAGAATACCGCTATATGTAAATGTTTGTATGACGATCGCGATCACTTGTAGTCAAGTGGATATTTATAATCGTATTGGACGACATCATTAGATAACTGTGAACAATTGGGGTGACAACCAACAATCAATTAAACTAGATCTCATTGAAATTCTTTCATTGAAATGCGTTGTTTCCACTCTCATGTCATTTCGGGAGTAAATGTTACATGAATCAGTTATAATATTTCGCATATGCAATAATTTGTCATTTAACGTCCAAATTCTAACTTAATGTGGTATTTACAGACAGTGGAGGAGCTGTACGCGTTGGCAGACAAGATTATTGGGACAAAACGCCTGTAGTTTGTTTTTTTTCTTTAATTAAGTATAATCTCATTAGACTAGATAACTCGTAATCATATTTTTTTAAACCTGTTTTTGTTACCGTGTGTGCCCCCAGTAGAAAAATACGTAAAAACATTGTAAAGTTTTTAAATGTAGTGAAAGTAAGCGATCACTGTGATTTTGTATCAAATAAATGTCCATAAAATTAGTTTACGATATTTGGTTTTATTTTTTACAATACGCCGTCAGTTGTAGGCAGTTTTGACATTCTACTGCCTATCTATTTTTGATAAGCGGAGAAGCCTTGCAACAAAGTAAAAGAAAATTTGTCCAATTCACTGTTATCTTTTTTACATTCATTTTGAAGGACCTAACTGGTTAGAACTGGCACCGATAAATCTTAGTAGGTGCTTCATATCACTTCGTAATTCAAAGGTTTTTAAATTTGGAATCATTAGATCTTAATAATCTTAAAGGCCAAAAATGAAAAAAACAATTTTATATCCTCAAATGAGGCCACAAATGTTTACAATTTGTAATTTAAACTTTATTTAATTTATAAATCTATTTCGTATGTACCTAACACTCTCACATTCCTTGTCACTTATTCCTTGACACCTTAGCTTGACACACAGATAATTTTATATCTACACTGGGTGACGAAATGGGGATTTACGTACTTATAGTACTTACGTACCTACTTAATCATCGTTAAAGTCAATCAATTTATTGCATTTAACGTTCTTTATCTGCAGATATACAAAGAGTTTATTGTCATCCGAATTACATGGCAGTGTATTTGTAAAGAAAAATTGTAATTATACTTCACAGGGGATCAGTAAATTGTAATTAAATAATGATAATCTTAATAAGTTTCGCACTGAGTCGCGCTTTCTGTCTGACCTTACACTAACCTTACCTATAGACAAAGAAAACGACGAGGAATGCCAACTATAATGAATATTCATAAAGTTTTAACTGATAAATGAAATCTATCAAAGAAATATGACGTATACATATAAAACAACATATTATTTATTCATATCTAATCATAAATTAGCAGTATACGGATCGTCTTGTAACCTAGGAGGCATTGGGCACATCAGGAACTTAATTGTTCTATTGATAAATATTACAATTAATTTCGTAATGTGCGCAGATGCAACGTTGCATTAGGGGGCCCTGTCGATCGCGGGGCCCTGGGCACGTGCCCAGAATGCCCAGTGGGAAGGATGTTCCTGGCAGTATAGGAATACTGAATATATATGAATGCAGGTCAGGTTTTGAGAAATAAATGTACAACGATTAATACTTTCAACATTTATTTTCTTATGAAGAAGAACTCGCTTTCCAATCATATATTATATAGATTTTAGGTAACTCTAGCAATGCCAGTAGATATTTATTGATGTTAATTTACTTCGCAGGGTTAGGTGCTGGCACTTATATGTAGTTTAATGACTTACATTATTTTTACAACTATTATTATGTACAAGTTCCTATTTATGCTCGAAACCAAAAAGTTTATAACCTTTTCATTCAAACTATAAACATTGTAAAAATATAAATAATATAAGTATTTAAAGCTATTCTCAGTTTTACAATATAAAGACTTCGCTACTCAATGCGAGTAAAGTAATAGGAAACAAATAATGAAAATAACTAAGAGAATAGACAGATAATAGTATCGATATATGATTTTTCCTTACGTTACAAACTACAAATAAGATACTTTTAACTAAACAGCAAATGTTAATTTTGACCCGTACACGACTACGGTGGCGACTACGAAACGAGGCGACTTTACTGTGCTGTAGCGGTCCGTAGCGCAGCGTAGTACATATTTTCACATTCGTAGCATAGGCCACTTACTTTGACTTTACAGAACCTGGCGGTATTCAATTTAAAAATTTCGTAGAACTTATCAAGAGCCATTAAAAATTATCTTCCATTACAATTAGTATTCGTTGACACAATAAAATTATTGATGGACATTTTTGCTTAGTTTGTTTATCTGGCTATTTAAACTTAATTCATAAAAAATTATGAAATATTCACATATTCTTCATCTATATTATTACATTAATTTTAACGATCAGTAGTGGACAATTATAAAGTCCTCCCGTATTATTCACGTATGAAATCAGCCCATAGCTGTTTCTTTATTATTTTACCATTAGATCCTATCACAGCACAGGTATGTTGACGAACACACATAGTTGCTTTAAGATGAACAGCTTTTAGTTTGATGATTCAGCTGACGTCACGTACATATAACATATATTAATTCCTATTCTATCTACGGCTCATTTGAAACTCCGGTAAACAAACATTAATACCTATTACCATTCGTCAAACGGACCATAGAGGTGATGAGTGTATTAGGTCACAAGTGGCTCTTGGGTCTTCTACGCAGTTGCGCATAGATGAGGCCGGCGGGCTTGTCTATGGGCTGGTAGATGTGATGGCGGGGGTCGCCCTTCGTCACGTTAGCCGGGAACTTCGATAGGTCAATATTCAGGTAGTGTTTGTTGGGCATCGACATTCTCACCCAGGAAATCTATGGACAATGGAGTTAAAAAAAAAATTATAACTAACTAACTAAACTTCACACCACTTCCCTAGCGGGCTAGGCAGAGAGAGCTTAATAAATTGTACAAAAGCTCCAAGCTTAGACAAAGACGTATAAAAAAACATTAAAGATTAAGGAAGAACTAGATTTTACTCTAAAACTACTTATGGGTGCAGTGTTTGTATTTAATTCATCAGATTAAAACGTTGTTGATTTAAATTAACTAAATTAACGTTTCTCATTATATCCATAGAAATTATAATTAATATTAATAATAATGATTTGCTTCAAACATTAAACATATTGCGAATCGACTATATGGTGTTTATTTACAATAGCAATAGTACTTTAAGATAATCTTTGGCCTGAGAATGCGTCATATATTATTATTATTATATATAAACTTATTATGCAAAATATGATAGCATTGTAAGCAGAAATGTTGAACTATCTACTTTTCATAGGCACCTATGGTTAAAACTGTGATGCAATGGATGCCCTCTGCACTATCGCAAAGTTGCTTCGTAATTATTTTACTTGAGAACACAAGTACTAAACTTGTACTAAAAGAAAATATCAAATATAGCCGGTTCTTCTCGATAGAACCACACTTTCAAATGCGGCGGCGGGTGATATATTTGAAATATATATTATTTCTCATTTTGCTGACGATTTAGTCTATAGAAATAAGAATATACCTATGTGATTCTGATTTTGAGTTAGGCACAGAAATTTGGAACCGGGAAAAGCTGAGTATATTTTGTTTATTGAGCCGACGAGAATCGAATCTGGGAATATCCGCACTTTGGTTATTTCCTTAACGTCATCGAACTCATAATTGTGTTACATTTTAATACTGTTTATAAACAAATACAGTTAAATTTAAACCAATAACTCAGCAGACATACTGGCAATAAATCATGATCGATACACGTGACTCTTGGCCCTGTTTAAATTTAGTTATCTGCGCACGCGTCGCCTACGTCGCGCCGCAGTGACAAATAAATCGTCTTATTTACTCATAGATACCAACCGGCACCTAATTACCGGCTCAACATTATCAACAGAAGCACATGACCATTGTAAACAGAAATCAAATCGATAGATGTAATTGAGCATCCTGTTTTAAAAAAGCTTTATGAGGTAATTTCTCTCGGTATAACCATTTTTATCTGTATTACACTTCGTAGGAATTTAAGGTCGCACGAGTGATAAAATAGAATAGCACCTACATACATTTAATCTATTCGCGCTATTTCAGACTATACCTAATATCATTGATAAAATTGATTTGGCATAAGTAGATTCCCTTTGTGCCTTAGCTACATTATCACGCTAACGCGAAGATTTTTATTTGTGTCTGTCAGTCAATATTTTAAAGAGCAGGATAGAAAATTATATCTTCATGTAATCGCGACCAGTAGCATAAGGTAAGAACACTGTAATTGTATCCATCGATAACTTACCTCAGGTACTTTTTCTAAGACAACTTTCTCAGCCTGGTACAGGGTGTGTTGCACGGAGGGTGAGTAGACGCCGACGTCAGGGGGGCCAGCAAACTTGTCCAGTATGGCGTCCTTCACCGTCAGCCAGGCGTCGTCGAAGTTAGCTGTGCGCATGCTGTCGTATGTCCACTCGGCTTCCACTACCGTACTAGTAGGACACATAAAAGGATCAGAAACATTTCGTAAGTTAAATCTAATAAATCTTTGCAGTTCACAGATCACAGAAAACTTAAACGTTTACTGAACACAAATTTCCCTCCTTTAAGTTTTGCAAGAGAAATGGAAATTCACCGTGTAAAATTATTAAGAGAATCTTCTAAATTTTGCGCTTTTATATGCACAAAACAATAACTTAACTAAAACGCTATAAGTTAATATAATAAATTGAGATACTAAGATTCATAAAATAAATTACGGGAATTTAAATCGAATTAGTTTAAAACATACCTGAAAATTCTTTCAGCAGCGTCTGGCAGCGTTGTATACTCATCTTGAACAAAGTCTACGAACGCTGACTGTGTCGTCTTCAGAACTCTTAGTCCGCTCAGACCAGATTTCACTTGTACGGCCTCTGTATCGACATAACAGAACTCATAAGACACTAGCTCGAATAACAATTTTCCTGCATTAATTTTTTTTTAAAACACAGCACATCAGTAACACTCACCGTGTCTCGCTTGTGACACTTCGCACCATCTGGTCGTCGTCGGTGAGAACACGAAGGCATGGTTATGAGGCAAGGTGGCTTGTAATCTCTCCCAGGGGTACTCGACAACTTTACATTTCGCTGCTACTATTTGCTTGTACATGTAGAGGAAGTGGTTCACAACAACCGCTCCAAATTCCTCAGGAGTCTTTACTCCGTGCTTCTTTGCTAGTAGGTAGATTGTGTTCTTCTGGGAGTCGGTGGCAACCACCTCCTTGTTGTCTCCGGCGACGTACGCTGTCTCGGATATGAGTTTGAGTTCGGTGGAGACCTCGAACTCTCGGATGGTGTGATAATCGTTGTCACGGTGGACATGGAGGAGCTTGACGGAGCTCTTTCCATAGCCATGGTCGCTCAACTCGAAGCGGCCGCCGGTGTCGTTGGCGGCCGTGTAGGCGGGCAGGGTGCCCGACACACTAGCCACGGCGGAATCGCTGCCGCTAGTGTTTGAGGGTTTCGCATAAATTCTGTAACAAATAAAATTAATAATGAAAAAATAATAAAAAAATATGCTTTTATGGATTCATTTTGAAACCGCATTTTGAGGCGCGAAATTGTGATTGAAGCCGAAAATAGAATCAAATATATTTTATTTTATTCCAAACTTCAAAGATATCAGCTATGTTTTACGAATAAATTATTTATTAATTTACCTGTTGGTACTTGTCCACGGCATCTTTGATACGATAATTTCACTTAATTTTGAGTGTATGTAAGAAACGGCGTCGGCGCATCTAGCGCTTACAAAACAAAGTAATACAGAGAGGCGTCGGGCGCGGCTACTTATAGGGGCACACTTTGACCTGCCTTATCGTGGTCAGCACGCGCCCACTGACGACTAGATATCGGTACGACATGCAGATATTTACTTATATGTATCAAGATATTGAATATTTGCAAAACATATCCACCATAGATTTATCTGCTGCACCTGGCATTGAAAAATACAATAATTAGATAACTATTTTATGATTCAGAAAAAAAAATGTTTTCATCTATTCTA
This sequence comes from Glyphodes perspectalis, assembly GCA_951394215.1. Lineage (NCBI taxonomy): Eukaryota > Metazoa > Arthropoda > Insecta > Lepidoptera > Crambidae > Glyphodes > Glyphodes perspectalis. The sequence goes on from OX596202.1 coordinate 6,194,843, forward strand.
TATCATCCAGTGTTATGACAATATATGTATGTACTTAACTTACATTTGTAAATTTTAGAATGCTCTCAACCACAAATAAATCTCATGAAATAAACAATCATTTTAAAAACCCACCCGAAATATTGTTTATAACTACTACTATATAAAACAATCACAATAAATGTAAAAATTACTACACTTAATTTATTTCAAAATTAGCATCAAACATTTAGTAAATAGGTAGGCATAGATTTCACTCAGTTAACTGTCGCTACTCCGCCGCGCTGGCTGTGTGACCAAGCCTTAGGTCATTACATGTGGTCCCAAATTTATTCACTCTATTATATTTTTAAATATTTTCTCTTCTCACCCAAGTGTGTAAAAGTTTTCGAGCCTATTATATATAATGTTAGCAAGTCTTCACATTCAACAAATCGGATGTTATAATCGACCGCATAAACACAATCATTATAACCTTTTTTTAATAACTAGCAGCGCCCCGCGGTTTCACCCGCATAGTTCCTGTAGCACTCGAGGGAATACGGGAATAAAACAAAGCCCATGTTATTCCCTAATAAAGAGGCTTTTCATTGGTGAAATAATTTTTCAAGCCGGTCAAGTACTTTTAAAGCAAACTAAATACAAACAAACAATCAGATCTTTCATTTTTATAAATGTATTTTATTACTAGTATAGACATGGATTAAAAGGTAAATAAATTAACTAAAACGCTTGCGCATCCATGGTACTAGTAAATACTGTTGAATAAATAATTTACTAAAAATGTTTATTGAACATAACGACCCAATGATATAGATATATCATTGGGTCGTTATGTTCTATCTATTTATGGGCGGGTACAAAACATACTTTAATCTGAAATTTATAAATAAAACAAACCAACGAATGTTTAAAGTTGATATGAAACTTTGCTTCTTAATGTTTTCATAATAGGTTACATAATTTAAGCACTGTAGGTAAGTATACAATAGATGATGCAAAATAACAGTATTCATCCAGTATGATTCAATTTAATTACATAGGGTCAAACATGTGACAAATTGCGCAGTGTTTCTTGAGAAATCACGGAATATATAGCCGGAGAGCTGATGACGAATTTAGGGAACATGTTTTAGCCTAGTTGGTATATAAAAAGAATTGTCAATGTGCGTGCCGAGAAACCCGAGTCTGGTTATGTGCTTGCGGTTATTTTGCTACTGCGCAGTACATGGTATTCGAAAAAAAAAACTAAAAAACATGCTTCATGCACTCTTAAATTTTTATAGCATGTTTTTTGATTAATATTTTCTTTTTCATATTTCAACTAGGCCTAAACATGTTCCCTAAATTCGTCATCAGCTTTCCGGCTAATGGGTTTTGCGTGAATTTTGGTTTGCTTAATCCTAATAATTTCGAGTTATTTTAGACTCGCACGCCAATTCCCTAACTCCAAACTAAGCATTTTGTCCTGTGCTGTGTACCTATACTAGTTAATGGCCATACTTAAATATCTTTCTAAACGTGACTCGACTAAAAATTACGGTAATAATCATACAAATACTTAGCCCTACCGGGATTCAACCAACGCGACCTTTAATTTCGTGGCCAGGGTCTCTTAGCATTCAATCAAACAGTATGTCTAATAAAAATAATTGGACCATACAAGATAAAAAGTCACGAGTTCCATTTACAGAATGTTAGCGTAGTCGCAACGAAACAAACAGGGTGGGAGGTTATCTAAGTCGTAATTTTTTTATTTGATTATAAACTATCTGTAGTCTAAAACGACTGTATACCTATTTAAAGTAGGTAGACTTGGAATAGAGATTCCTGAAAATGTAAAATTTTATTTACATCTCATAACCACATAAATACATATACATGCGATATGTATCACGCCCACAATCCCCGAAGGGGTAGGCGGAATCCAAAGAGCATTAAACCTCCTTAAAAAACATTCAGACAAAAGATTAAGTTGAATTATATTGCGTGAAAAATTGTGCAAATAAATGGCTAGCTTATCACAAATCACAATCCTAATAGCCAATTCACTATTAGTCGTCGCATAACCACAAAATGATTAATATCTTAGTAGGTAGGTATAATTAGAGATCCATACTTCAAACGGGAAAAAATAAACACAGACTGACATACAACCAAGTGATCTTATAAATCACTTAATTTTTCCTTTTTGTGACTATTTATTTTTTCGTCTTGACGAAATGGTAAGCGGCTTGATCAGAATCGTAAGCAGTTTCGCTCTTAGTTCAACCACTTGTCATCATGTAAGGGACACGTTTATTATTTACAATAACCTATGAATAATAAACCCATTCCAAAGTGAGAAATGTAAATAGGAAGGTTAATTATTTTACAGCTTAATTAATAATAGTAGAATAGCAGATATCAGATACGAGTATTATAGGTAAGTGCGTTAAACTATTTCTACATCTAGCAAATATACATTTCATTTATAAAGATTTAGATTTAATTATTTAGGTAATATGCTTGACCCCGATTAGATTAATTCTAATAGTCTTACCAAATTAGGTACATATAAAATATTATTAGAGTCAATTATTAAATTCAGTTAACAGTTTATACAATAAAAAAAGTACTTAGGTAGATTTTAAATGTTTTTTCCAATGCCACTGAAATCGTTATTCATTAATGTGTTTATATAAGGGTACCTACATATAGATAACGATCGTGAGATACGGCGAAATAAACAGTCTACATAGTAATCTCTATCATCATTGTTCAATTTAACAACAAATGAAATCCTAAATGTTGGTAAAAAGCGATTCCCAGGTAAAGTGTGGAGATCGGGATCGTATGGATGAAACATCTGTACTGCGTCTGTGCAGATGTCCAAATCTCTGTATTGATTGACCTTTTGAGACAACCTCTTCGTTTCGGCGAATTCGGCTGATGATGGCTTTTGACCTTTCTTGTTTAAGAAGATATGACGTCGAGAGCTACGTATAAGATTGCAAACATACGATGTTGCTTAGTTACCAAACTACATTCTGGTGAAGGATAAGGTTGCTATTTTTAATTGGATTCGTACACGCAAAATAATATAAGTAAGTAGTAGGTATCAGTAATATAATAATAAACATACTAACTATGGCCTGAAACTCCTTCTGCGTGGAACAGGGACTTTTTCCTTCTATATTAATCACACACATAGTGGGTCTCGTGGGATCTATCAATTTGATTACTTACTCGATTCTTTGACTAATTGTGTATTTTTAACAAATTGCGAAAACAGGGGTGGTTCTTATCTCGACTGTAATAAATTTTACAATATCCTGTGTTTTCAGTCAGTTGTATGCCTTTGTTATTACATACATACGCAAGTCCACAAGTAAAAATAAAGGCACAAGCAACATGAATACATTATCCCATGACACATCCCTCTTGGGCATCGGGGTAATGATTTGTTTTGGTAAGTTGCACTCGAGTAGAAAAGTTATACAGTCAGTGTATTAGTCAGATCATTGTAATAAAACAGTCGATGAAACCATATTGTACACGTGTTAAATTGTACGCAGCATTCACAACGTTCCAAAAATAAGCGCTATAATATCAACGCACCGAATGTGAGTGGCACGCAAGTTTTACGGGCGGATCGTAATATTTTATGTGCGTCACTGTTTGATTACTTACTATTTCTCCTATCTTTCATGAATTTAATTTTAGACATGTTAATATAACAAACCGGTATGCCTGAATACTAACACTAACCTGCAATATATACATTATTGGTGTTTATTTACCTATCACTGTTTATAATAAATCCAAGCGAATTCCTCGAAAAGGGACAATATGTACCTGGGTCAATATCATCAAACCTGACCCCTGTTAAATTTGTTGTCGAGTTTGTTGAATTGGTCCACCTAAGCCTTTATACTTTCCTCTCTTGGTTCCTTCTTGTAGCTTGTGAAGTTAGTTTAGGATGTGATATTGCAATGGCAATTTTTATCTGTAATTTCTGGTGCAAACAAATGGTATTTAAAATACTTAACCCTGCACTAACTCTAAATATAAATTTATTTCAAAGTTAGCTCTTAATAGTATTTAAGGTGCAAATATTTTATAAACTAATTGTAGACATAGAACATCATCTGGCTTAGTATCTGTTTAGACTATCAACTTCACTCTAAAGGGGTGTAAGGTACAATGTAAATCGATCAATTTAAGAAAAAAATCTATAATAAATAATCCAAATAAATGCCATAGCTGTAATATTAATTGTATGAATAGCTATACGTATGCAACTATTTAATAATGTAACGTAATGTTCCCTGCGAAATGTATTACGTATTGAAATAAAACTTAACATTTATTTAGGCATGCTTATATTACACCAACTCCAATTATCAAATATAATTGGCCCATGTTGGTTCTGGGACTTAAAAATGTGCTGACTGTGTTTCTTGAATAGCATCTCGTAAAAGGCGACTAATGGTGTTATGTATGAGTAGATGACGAGCTAGCCACTTGTCACAGTTTGCCATTGAAACCAGCTTAATTTATTATTTTGGCTAAATTTCTTAAGAAGATTATTGTTCCTGGGAGTGCTTACCCCTTTGGGGATTGAAGGCATAATGTTATTTATGTAATGTATGTAACTTAAATGTGAGGGAAAACATAGAGAAGAGCCTATGGTGAGAGGCAACAATGATGATGATCCAATTTATTTGGCTGCTCTTTCTAAGACGTACGAAAATCATAAGGCAGACACTTGACTGAAATAATCAGATGTACTCATACTTCGAATAAGATAATAGCGAATCCCGACTAGGACGAGACACAATGTCAGAAAACAAAAGCTTTAAGTAGTTGTCATTTATTTAAACCTCTATTATTAATGTTTGGTTTGTAGTCCTTATTTAGTCTCAATACTGATTTAATAAATACCTCCTTTAACAAATTATACTTAGATATTTATAAATGGAAGTAACCTACGTCAATAAGTATTTATTAATGTTAGTGTGTTGCACACGTTTACTCTCAATGGAGATACCCAAACAAATCACTCTTATACTCTCTATCCTACGTATGTGTCGTTAAGTAACATCTTAATAAGGTGACGATGATACCACTTTTGTTCCTTTCATAAACATTATAAATTATCCCAGTAAGACCACTCTCGTCTCTCGTGTTTTGTAATATGCGATGTAAAATACCTATGCGACTCTTTATGGGTTATGAAGGTATTCTGTAATTTTAGTTGAAATCTCCACAGGCTACTAATCAAGGGTTTATTACCCTTTGGTAACTACATATTGTTTCAGTGTATTTTTTCTTTGAAACGCTTACGTTTTTAAATGTTCAAGGAGTTTTTAAGCATCTAATGAAACACTGCTGGAGACATCAAGTGCGAAATATCGCACTTGATGTCGCAAGCAGTGTTTCGTCGACTTAAACATTCCGATTCTTAAAATAGTCGAAGTGAGTCAGTCAGTATCTCAGGAAACGTCAGACCATCGCTCCGTGAGACGAATGTCTGTCCGTGCGTGAAGGAGCTCAGCTGTCAAAGAGTGCGCGTCTCCAATTACTCACGAGGAATTCAAAGAATATTTTCTGATAAAAATAAAGTGTTTGGCAAACCTAGTTTCACACGCGAATGTTTATTTATATCCCATTTAATGTTTGAATGATGATGGAAGGAGAGTAATTCGTCACCTCTTTCATAGGTAGACGCATCATTCGCAATATCGACCTAAAAATCCATTTACCTCGCAAGAAATTACCATATTGAATCACAGAGAAGGCCACCATTCGCCAACCTGCCAGCCAGCCTTATGCCTACATGCTAATCAACTGGCTTTTGTTTATGAAGCATCTGGGTAAAGTAACTCTGATTAAGTAAAATTCAGGGCCCTAGCCATGCTCGTACAAAAGGAACTAAGTACTGAGTGTTGTATCATGGCACTATTTGACAACGAGAAAATTTCGCTTTTGGCCCTTTCGCTAAGATGAAGTCGCCAGCTTAAATATTAAGCTGATAACAATAGAAACAAGTTATCTCACTGAGAGACCAGCTTTCATAAGGAGTTAGATCTTATTAGCCATTATTATCTAAGTATATAGTGAATAGAACTTAGAGGGTACAGTTATAGTACAATATTTAGTACAATATTTTGAGTAATAAAGTCAAAAGCTCGCTAGACATTGGAGACGAGACAACGAGAGGAGGGTGGTTGTAGTGCGCAGGCGCGGCTGGGCGGGCGGGCGCCGCCGTGACGTCCGCTCAGCTGACGGCGGCCGCATGACGCGCCGCTCGCACGCGTCGATACCGCGCACGCCCGCCCAGCCTGCCGGTGATGCCCAGCGCGCCTCGCCAGTGCCGCGGCCAACGTGTTGCCGCATCGTCCGCGCCGACCGACTCCCACGCCGATGATGGTGCGACGCAGCGGACGATACACCGTCAACTGGCGGGGATTCAGAGATCTCGCTCTCGGCAACAAACCGCCCGATGAACGTGAGTAATTCCTAAGATCAGCCGCAAGCAACATAACCTAAAAGTTCTCGCGATTTCGCTTCCCGTTTTCGCATGTTTTCCGCGAATAACGTTAAGTCACGCGAACAAGATTATCGACTGTTATTATACAACTAGTAGATTTTGTTGAAAGGAAACGGTTTTGTGCATTTATGCAACAGACAATTTAAATATTTATGTGTAGTGCCAAATACCAAAACGCAAAGCTCGAGAGATTTATAGGTTTTTGTTGGGTTGAGTGTGAAAAATGTTGGCCGGCCGATTTCGAGGTAAAATTGTAGTAAGATGGTATGCTGTGCATTTTATTAATAAACAACAAAGGCAAGGAAGATATCCTTACCTACGTATATAAGAGTGTGTCATGCAGCTGCAGGAATGTTATTTAGACTAACACAACTTCCTGACGAGATAAAGGTTCGGTCAGAGGGTAGTCTTACCATCATGTGCATTAAGGACCTACTGTAAATACCGATCTGAATACCTTAATGTAAGAGACTGAACGTCGAATAATACCTATCAAATCAGGTCAATTCTAAACTAATACGTGCAGTGACTGACTGGTGTCGGTATTGTCAATTTCGCGCACCGACTTAAATGTCCTTCCGTCCGTCCTTAACAAATAGCTATGTGGCACCTTAGACTATTGTTGTTGTGTCTACGCCTAACACTGTAAAGCAGAAATTCCTGTACCTAATTTAATTTTAATATTTAAGTCAAAGATAAAAGGTTTTCGCAATACCTCACCGTAATTAGAATATTTTTTGTATTCCCACAAGTACGGATCCAGTTCGTTACATAACCAGTTTGTGATAATTCAAGGTTTATTGTATGAAATTGTTGAAAAAAAAGCTGTATTAAACATGTTTACCTTTACAGGTAAAACATGTTTAATACAGCTTTTTTTGTAGTTATAATTTTTTATCTTACTTACCTATATTTTTTCTGATTTTGAACTTCTAGAGCAGATTTGAGCTCAGTAGCTTCAGCTGAGTATATGAGATATCTGACGGAATATTAAACAAAATAGTCAAAGGTAGTTGTTTATTTCAGAAAAAGTGCAAAAGTGGTAGGTATGCGGTAGTCTTTCATTGAACTAAATCTAGGTCAAAAGTATTAATACAGGCAAAGCAATTAGTTCTATGCTACATACCTACATAACATCACGCCCATAATCCCCGAAGGGGTAGGCAGAGTCAAAAGGGCAGAAAATTATAAAAACGTTGTGACAAGTGTCTAGCTTCTATACTGCTACCTAATAATAGAGGGTCAGCTAGCGTTCTAAAGGAGATTTATGGTTTTTAGTCAGACTTGAGGCGATTGTAGGTTCAGCGCTAAACAAAGAAGTCACGCAAATACATTTTGATCAATCCCGTTGGCTGGACAGCTAACACAATTAATGGTGTTTGTTTTGCGAGAGGGGCGCGTGCGACCGCAAACAAGTGTCCGAGTGATCGTTGAGTTAATTAGTGCACCATCAAGCAGTGGGATGTGCGGACTGTGCTAACAACGGCTCTTAATATTATACTAAACGTGCCAGCCAGGGTTTTATTAGGGTTCCGCACTTAAAAGGTGCCAACGGGACCCTATAATTATGGTGACGCCGACCGCCCGTCCTAATGTCCTAATTTTAAATAACTAACTTTGAACAAATTTGGTTTTTCGAGTAAGTAATAAGTGAATAAATAAACAGCGAAATGCATTAGCTACGCTAAAAATACGCTCATATCATTGCTGATTAAAAACAAAAAAATATCAATATTTATCATAATTAACCCTAATTACCTACTATTTTTTTTTTGTTGTACCTATTTGTATCATGCTAGCTCTATTAGTAAGAAAACACAAGTAATACAAATACATCGAATATTTTCCAACTAGAATTTCCTTATTATCCAGGCTTTCCGCTTTGTTGACGGCGAAAATGGCGACGGAAGCTTTTCCCCAATATATCAATACTAGCCGTATCCGCGGTTTCACCCGCGTTTATGGTTAATGTTATATAGTCAGCCTTCTTCGATAAATCATCATACAACACAAACATATTTTTTAATTCGGATCAAGCAAGCAGACAAACAAACTTCAACTTTATATATTTGTATAGAGTATATAAATGTTCGATTTCTTTTGCATACCGTTGTCACCAATTTCTCAATATACACAGCCATTCAGATTTAAATAATTAAGAGGCCTTAAATCATATAGGTACTCGACCTATGGATATACAGAAAAATTACTAGGTCTTGTAAATATGTTCGCTGAAAATTGCATAACTGAGTTGTTATAGTGCCAAAAAATTTACCGAATTCTTGTTTTCCTTATATTATTTCGTACTATTTTTTCCCGTACAAACGTGAGCATATATTTAGGTATGCAAGGTAGGCTATGCATAACTATAGATGATGAGTAATTGGACGCGAAACAGTAAGAAACTCACTTTCGCATATATAATATAACTAAGAATTTTTACATACATGTCATCATCACGCTTGCATTCCCAAAGGATGATAATACTATCTAAGTAAGTGTAAGTGTAAACTTATTTACTTAAATGGTAATGGATGACGAAAACAGTCAAAATTTGAACCTGTGAAATATTCCTCCTTCTTAGACTTTAACATACATAATAGTAGTTCTATTTAAGTAGGTATACAAAAATAATTGTTTTTAACCGACTTCAAAAAAGGAGGAGGTTCTATGTTCGACTGTATATATTTTTTTATGTCTGTTCATCTATATAGAGCTAAAAAACACAGCTTATGGAAAGCTTGAACTCCGATTTTCTTATGACATTAGTATCTTTTTTTTATGGAGTGCGTGTGTAGGTGTAGGGATCTATAAGGTAAAGGTTAAATTACCTGCCTACGGATTGATATAAGCTAGGTTGAAAACACCGATCGAAATGATAGCGTGACTTTATTATTCGCAGTCAGTCACGCATGAATTTAGGGCAGTTACTTACCTACAATAATTTTATTTACCTAAATTTTCTCGAACTTATTTGTTTATATTCAAGATCTTCTCTCAATAAAGTAAACAATTTTAACTACAATCTAAATCAGACTTGATTATAATAACATATTTTGTACACACACACACACAACATCATGCCCATAATCCCCGAAGGGGTAGGCAGAATCAAAGGGACAGCAGGCCCCTTTAACCACATTCAGCCAAAAATAAAACTGGGCTGGGTTAGATAGAACATTGTGAAAAAGTAGTGACAAGTGGATAGCTTGTCGCCTATACAATCACATACCCAAAACCCGATATACTATTAGTCACCTTTTACGACATGCTAGGCCAGAAACACAGTTGGCACATTCTTTTTAAGTCCCAGACCAACACGGGCAATGCGCTGGGTTAGATGGAAAATTGTGAAAAAGTAGTGACATGTAGCTAGCTCGTCGCCTACACAGTCACATACCAAAAGCCCCATATACCATTAATCGCCAAGAAACACAGTTGGCAAATTCTTTTTAAGTCCCAAACCAACACGGGACCAACACAGGACAAGACAACATATTTTGTGTTTTATAAATAAAAAATATAAATCCGGGCTCAACATCAGGATTTTTTTTATACATACATTCATACATAATGTCCCGCCTTCTTCCCATGGGGGTAGGCAGGGATCACATTTCCATTCCGTCAAATTTAAAAAATAACGAAATAAGACGAACTAAACTAGCGAGGTAACTGACCAATTCTAGAAGGAGTCACATCATACCAACGTCCTGTTGCATGACGTAGGACTGTTTTTCCCTGTCACCCAGGATGCAGCTGCAGCTGGCCAGAGGCATAATAAAGGAAGTTTGATAAATTTGCACAATATAACAAGTGGTTACAAGTAGGTAATAGGTCAATAAATTTTATAATATAGGTACCTATGTTTTATGTAATAAATTCGTTCAAAGTACATACTTAGATGTATTTTACATATATACTTAGTTATTTAAAGCAATTTATTCACTACCTACTGTGCTACCTACCTACTGGCTGCATCGGATGTAGGACCTACCGATAGTTGTCAGTGGTGAATAATCAAGTGGACTATGGACTATATGATTTATGTACAATACAATAAATGATAAAAATAATAGGTATACTATTTTTCAATAACTTACTATACTTAGATTCAGGCTACGCAAAAACAAATAAAAGGTTTACTTCTCATTCACGGACTAGTAAAAAAGAAGGACTCCACTATTAGCTATTAACGGCAATTTTTTTCAAAATGTGCGTAACGGTCTTACCAGATATAAGATATAGGTACCTATGTATTTGTATTTCCCAGATAGTTACTAAGCATTTAAAACCATACACACATTTTGTTTATAGAAAAAGAAGAACCAAAACCGGAAGAGGACCTCAATAATCACGAAGTAATATTCTTGAAAAGTATAGTTGAAAGCCCAGACTTTGCTAGAAGATGCGAGGTAAATTGATCATTTGAAAATAAATACTGTATTATAGAAAAGGCTTATGCACTTGTTTTTGTTAATATTTCCTTCAAGAATAGTGGAATCAAAAAGAAAACTAAAAATAAATTGAAAGTTCGTTCATTATTCTTTTTTTCTTATTTTACCACAGTGCAGTCCAATCCAATAGGTACCTACTTTTCTGTTTTGGTACCACTGATGCTTGACATTTGACTGACATTTCAGTATTGCATATGAAAAGTAGTAAATTCGAATTCTCTGTAAAAAGAAATAAACCTTATCTACATGTGGTAAAGCTTATTATACAAACATGTTACCCTGACAGTTGTGCAGCTAAAATTGTGTAATGGAACACAGCGTACGTCAAATAGCGTTACGGTAGCCAATGAATGATGTGAAATCAAGTGTTTGTCGTCCTTAAAATATCGAATACGAATGAATTTTGCTTTAGAATACAATTTATCCTTACGCTATCTTCTAGATTTAAGTGTTATTTAACTTAAGCCTTCATTAGTGCTAACGTAACACAGTGTCTGGACGTTTCTTTGTAGTTTTTCATTCAAGAAATCATAACAACAAGTGCCACGCCTATTGGTTCCCGTATTTTGGAGTGTCGCTAAACCTGGTTGTGTCAATTACTGGTGAGTGTTGTCGTTACAGTCTGTAGAGTCGGAGGAGGACTTGGTGGTGAAGCCCGTGTCGCTAGGCAACGTGAATATAATCCGGTCACTGAGCGAATACCGGGGGAACAACATTCGGACTATCGAGCAAGCGGAGCTCGCGATACTGCTATCGCGGGTTCATTTCAGGGTACGCTTATAGGACACACCTTAATCTTATCGCTAGAACTTTCTTTTCGGCTTATAATAGTTTTTAATTGGAACCTTTATAAATACAACTGATAACAAACAGTAAACTGGTTTTAAAATACTTTAAGTGAAAACTATTTATAATGTAAATAATCTAAAATTGCCAAGCTAGAATAGTTGTAATCCCTGTTGCCTTGGAATACTAAAATACATATACATTTTGTCTAAATACAATGTATTCTTTACCTTGAAATGCTATAATGAATGCTCTGTCTGATATTTAGTTATGTCTGTACTTCTATATAAAGCATGCATCTTTTTACATGTTGCAAAGATGGAAGGAAAACAATTGAATTTATTTAAAACATTTCATACATTTTCAGGCTTTAATAGATGCCCATGACCAGATAGGAAAGATCTGGTTGGAACGTGGTTCAGGCATTGATGAGCAGGCAGCTGTGAAGGAAGACGGCAAGGACGTAGCTGAGGCGAACACCCCAGAGGAGAACGGAGACATGCCAATAGAAACCGTTAAAGTGGTGGGCCTTAGAAAAGTGCCTGGACAGCCCTTAGGATTAACAGTAAGTAGCTTATTAACTTAGTTTAGCTTATTAGTTATTAATAATACATGGCCTGCTGTCCCTTTGACTCTGCCTAACCCTTTGGGGATTCTGGGTGTGATGTTATGTATGTATGTATGTAATATATATTGATATATGTAATAAATACTATAATGAAGAGGGAGTTAGAGAAATCCTTCCATAATAAAAATTAAAATGTAAAAGGAGATCATTATATAAATAAAAAAAGTAGATGTAATGTATGTCTCACAGGACGATGAGAGTGAAGGAATAGAGAGTGCACCTGTGTTTGCGCACTATAATATCTCCTACGCAGATAGCTAATCCTCAGTGAGATTGGCCGCCATAACCAATATTGGTTAGGAGGACATTCAAATTATAATGTACAACTAATTAAATCAAGATTGTACATCTAAGTAACTAGACAACTATCCTGCTTTTGAATGTCTTTAATTTGGTCTTTATGCTTTTTAATTGTACCCAATCAAGTTTTCAGATAAGACATAAATTTGTTTGCTCTTAATCTGTTCCAAACTGGATTACTTAATTAAGTATTATTTTCAATCATAGGATTGTTTGGTTAAGTAAATCAATAGTATGATAAGGGCTCCAGAATTCCTTAATAACTAGACAAAGAGAACAGTTAGATAGAGACCTTAGGCTTGAATCCTGTTAGGTGCAAATGTTTATTTGATAGCCATAGTAACTTGAACTATAGAACAAGTATTTCAATATCTATACTAATATATATAGCTGAAGAGTTTGTTTGTTAGTTTGCTTGAACGCACTAATCTCAGTAACTACATATCTGAATTGATAAAGTGTTTTTGGGTTGTATAGTTCATTAATCTAAAAACATCCCTTCGGCTATATTAACCATAAACGCAGGTGAAACCGAAGGGGCAGATAGTTAGTATAAAATTTTACATAGTGTCCGGAGTACAAGTATACATAGATTTTTATACCATCACGCGTGCATATCCCAAAGATGTAGACAGAGTTCAAGGAGCAGTGAGCTTCCTGAAACACATTTAGCCAAAAATTAAATTGAATTGAAGTTATGCTAGTCTAAAAAATATTTATCTTTAATTATAGGTTACAACAGATGAACATGGTCAGTTGATAGTAGCTAGGATAATGGCAGGGAGCGCCGCTGCCAAACAAGCATTGCTGTCTGTTGGCGATGTCTTGCTAGAAGCAGATGGTGTGGAGATAAACACTGAAGAGCAGCTCAAGGAAGCAGTTTCGAAGCCAAATGATAGGGTATCACTTAAAGTTGGACCAAATCTTAAGGAAAAAAGCAGCCAGTTGACCAATAAACTTACTGTAAGTATTTTAGCCCATTCCTTATTATTAAAGCATTAGTGAAACTAAAACTAAGTAAGTTATAAATACATGTTCTTTCTTTCAGTGTTATATGAGAGCATTATTTGACTATGATCCTAAGGAAGATACTTTATTACCATGTAAGGAAATTGGATTAGAATTCAAGAGAGGAGATATCTTACAGGTAAATAACACTGAATATTTTATTCATAGAATTACTCAAAGACAGTACTTCATTGTTATGGTCCCATTGAAAATTCAGCTCTTTTAATTTGGGCAGTCATTTGTTTGTGTTGAAAAAAGATTTTCTGTTAGTTGATGTGTAATTTTTTTAAATATTTTTACATTTTATTTACTTTAATTTTCAGACTATAATACAAACATGTATTATAGTCTGATTGTATGCATTGTTGATCTGGGACAAAAAAAAAGAAAGTGCCAACTGTGGTTCTTGCCTAGCATGTCGTAAGAGGCGACTAATGGTTTACGGGCTTTTGGGTATGTGACTGAGTAGGCGACGAGTTAGCCACTTGTCACTCCTTTTTCACAGCTTTCCATCCAACCCAGCCCACTGTCCCATGTTGGTCTGGGACTTAAAAAGAATATGCCAACTGTGGTTCTTGCCTAGCATGTCGTAAAAGGCGACTAATGATATATCGGGTTTTGGGTGTGTGATTGTGTAGGCGACAGGTTAGCCGCTTGTCACTGCTTTTTCACAATTTTCCATCTGACCCAGCCCGGTTTTATTTTTGGCTGAATGTGGTTGAAGGGGCTTGCTGCCCCTTCGACTCTGCCTACCCCTTCGGGGATCGTGGGCGTGATGTTATGTATGTATGTATGTATAATACAAACATAAAAAAGGAATGATAAATTATTTTTTAAATTGCAATTTAATTCAGTGTGAATTTCTTGCAAGTAATTTTATAGTGATCTGTCCTAATTCTAGGTGTCAGATAGAAAGGACCCGAATTGGTGGCAGGCGAGTCACGTGGAGCACCCTGATGTAGTGGGGTTGATCCCGTCGCCGGAGCTCGAGGAGCGGCGCAAGGCCTACGTGCCTCCCGAAGCTGACTTCGTGCACAAAATCAGCATTTGCGGAGCCCGGGTGAGCGATGTTTGCGTTTAGATGCCCACGCTATTGTTCGTTCACGTGTCGCGCTATTGTTTTATCATTAAAATGAACTATGCGCAAGTTAAACATGATATGTATCTTGTTTAATCATTATAATGAATTGAATTGTAAAAAGTTGTCATTATTTGACTGTGTATTTAGTTAAAATGTCACCTTATTTCAGAAGACCTAGTTCGTTGATCGTTTTCGTTTACTTGTAGAACTCGATTTCTGATTGTTATGAAAACATTAAATAATATTAAGTCAGTTGAGTTTGGCATGCCGTAACATCATAACATATTTATAACAATAAAATATATGGAAGTATTGCATATTGACTTAAAATAGTGTATAAAAGATTGATGGTATTGTTAACCGATCTGTTATTGTTTTCATGACATTATATAACCAGAAGGGGAGAGAGGAGGTTACCCCATAATAAATATTGACAGTAACTTTGATGGTGCAATTAATAAACATTTAGTCAGTCTTATAAACGAATTTATCTAAGTTCCAGGGAATGCATGTTTCAAGTATCGCTCTCATTGATCTATACTTATAATAAATCTGTAGAGGTCAATTCTGTACATGAAATATATTTTCAAAATAACTATCAGGGGGTGATTAGTGATCGATACTGATGCCAAAAATGCAATCAGTAAATTTTTTTTCTGTCTGTCTGTCTGTATGTTCCTTATAGAAACAAAAACTACTCGACGGATTTTAACGAAACTTGGTACAATTATTCTTCATACTCCTGGGCAGGTTATAGTATACTTTTCATCACGCTACAATCAATAGGAGCAGAGTAGTGAAGGGAAATGTCGGGAAAACGGGAGAGGTTACTCCATTTTTTTAAGCTTCCGTCGCGTGTGCACGTGCAACCTTAATGGTTAAAGTTACATAGAAATCATGTATGACGGAAATAGTCTTTATAATATTAACCATAAACGCGGGTGACACCGCTGGCACAGCTAGTCATTACATAAAACAGGAAATTTCAAATTCGATACCAGATTATGTGTGTGCATTATCTGGCGCATTTATTTATTTGTTATTGTTCGTAACAATAACAATGAAATCAATCATCAACTCCATTGACGTAAATTGATGTTTAACCTATCTATCATAATTTTAGAGTACATATACTCTAAAAATAATTAATTAATATAATAATAACAATAAAATAAATATTTACACATCACTCTAATAAATAATCATTACTTACGGATATTTAAATAGTTTTAAACATGAAAATACCTACCTACACGAAATAATATTTATAGACTGTTCCTCTTATTAGGTTCGATCAGCATCAGGAGTATCTAGCTAAAGACTACCCATAAAGTACAGATTTTCCGGGCAAATTTATAAGCGCGTCTTCCAATATTCGAAACATTTACACGAAATGTATGGATGTAAATATAATACATTTTATTACCACTCGACGATAAGTAAAACATAATGGTTGCGGCTTAAAAAAAAATGATGTATACTTGGGTCGCCGAGCAAAAAGGTTTTTGTAGTAGATGCTGATGTAGAAAAACATTGGTCGAACGAATCCTACCACTTGCAGATATCTAAAAAGAAAAAGAAGTTCGTGTACGAGTCGCGGTCGAGCGTGCAGCTGGAGGGCGCGGAGCTGGCGCTGTACGAGGAGGTGGCGCGCACGCCGCCCTTCCTGCGCCGCACGCTCGCGCTCGTGGGCACGCGCGGCGTCGGCCGGCGCACGCTCAAGAACCGCCTCATACACGACCACCCCGACCGCTTCGGCGCCGTCGTGCCGCGTGAGTTTGCTTTTATTAGAGACAGCAAATGAGCTGATGCGGATATTGATTCCAGAATTTGAGGTTTAAAACCTGCGGCATTCTAAATCACCGACGCTAATGACACGCTACTCTCTTGTGCTGCTATTTTATGTCGGTATCCTGTGACATTATGGTACCCGCCATTAAATGGCTACTACGTGCCTTTACGACGCTTAAGAGTAGAACGGGTCGCTCATTCATATTGTTCATTCATATGATAAGGTTTTATTATCATGCCACCCTTTTTAGGTGTTTCCATGCTCACAAACAAGAATGTTTCCCATCCTCGCTTATCCAACCAATAAACGCGAAATTTTTACAAGAATACGAATAAAGAAAACTTTAACTTTCCACCATTGCGGTAATAAAGATATCAGGCATGCATGCATCCGATATCTCATTACGAATTTAAATTCCGATTTCGATAACAAAAATCTATTCCTAAAACAAGAATAGTCGAACTTGCTATGAACGAACACCCATGTCTAACAAATCTCATTTGTACACCGCAGACACGTCGCGCCCCCCGCGGCCGATGGAGGAGAACGGCCAGTCGTACTGGTTCGTGTCGCGCGAGGAGATGGAGCGCGACGCGCACGCCGGCCGCTTCCTCGAGTACGGCGAGCACAACGGGCACCTGTACGGCACGCACCTCGACTCCATACGCGCCGTCATCAAGGAAGGTACATACATACACTCAGTGGCATAGCATAGGGTTCTGGAGCGGGTGACCCGGGGGAGAAAGGAGTGTAAATACTTTGCTTTCGACAACAACAAAAAAGGGGGCGGGGCCCTTAATCGTCAGAGAATGAATAGTGGTATGTTTAAATGTCGCATTTGTTATCAGTCTATTCAAATTGGCCGCCACCAAAATAGTGCTCCATACGGACCTGCACTATTTAAGACAATTTTTAATATCTACTTCGTATAAACAACAGTCTTTATACATTATGTTTGATTCGAATGAACTCGATTTTGTAGAACTAACTAAACGGCGTCACTTACCCAAACATTTCTTCGCACTACCCCACAGTGCCGTTGCCATATAAAATTCATCGAAATCGGAAATCGAAGAGTCTCTTGTCCATCGTAGGTACTGTGCCCGTTTTCAATACCTCAGATACCTCACTCACGACCGGAAGACCATTAGTGGTTTGTCCACCTGCCACCCTATTGTTACCAACTGCTACATTGTTTCAGGCAAGATGTGCATCCTGGACTGCGCGCCGCAGTCGCTGAAGCTGCTGCACAACAGCAGCGAGTTCCTGCCGTTCGTGGCGATGATCGCGGCGCCCGGCATCGAGCAGCTGCGCAACCTCACGCACGCCTCCAACCGGAACCTCACGGTACACTCGCAGTGCGGCTTAAGCTAGCTATTGATGTCGCGACACTTCCTTAGTCATCAATAAGGATAGCACACTGCTAGTGCAGTGGCGGATTTACAGTCTTGGCCGCTCTAGGCCCCAGGCCATATAGTAAACACCAGCCGCCTCTTCTCAGTACTAAAGCATCATCAGTTAATTTTTAACACAATTGGCCCCTCTAATACCTGGCCGTTCTAGGCCCGGGCCTACTAGGCCTTAGAGTAAATCCGCCACTGTGCTAGTGTAATCCACCGATTATGCTAGCAGATGTAACACTACGGGCGCAGTTGTTTTTTGTAAAGCAGCTGTTCCAAGTGTTAGTTAGTTTCAATATGATGTATCCACGCTGCAACAACTTTTTATGGAGAAACGTTTCCAAGTTGACAGGTCCGTTGGTCGAGTGGTCAGAGACCCTGGCCACGAAACCAAGGGTCGCAGATTCGAATCCTGCTGGGGGTAAATGTTTCGTGTAATGAACATGGACATTCGTACTCGAGTCGTGGATGTTTATAAAATGTGTTTAAGTATGTCTATCCGTTCACCTAGTATCCATAGCACAAGCTTATAAGCTTAAATTGGAATTGGTGTGTCAGGAGAATTAAAAAAAGAAAAAAGTTTTCTAGTGTTAATGATCAACATGTAATTTCCTGTTACTTATTACTTCAAGTGTAGTCAGGCTAAGTGATGTTGTTATCATGCTGGATAACGTTACTCCACAATTAGTTTTAATGGTTACCAACCAGTTTCGGTTATTGTGACCACTTTTTGGACTCTTTATTCGCCAGCTCTTTCGTGTACTCGTAAGTAATTAGTAAATGTGGTGTGGACGCACCATTAATTTAGTCAAAAGAGACAAAGGCTCAAGACTTTTTGCTAACTCCGAATCTTGATCCGGCATGGCTCTCAACTCTTATCTGTATATCTACTATGTTACTCCAATTTTAGTTATTTGTGAGGCAGTTACCGATTAGATGCCTGCCCTTGAATTGACGTATTTTTTTAGAAAAATTGTGCTTGCTATAATGCCAGCCTGGCATAATATAAAGTATAGTATTTATTATTGTACCCAGTAGTCAATGGCTTAGTGTGAATTTTTAAGTAGTTAAGCAAATATTATTCAGTGATCGGCTGTCTAGAGCCGTCTGGAGTCTTTGACTGATATAATGATCAGTCAAATACGAGATTGTAGTGTATTATAATCCGTGAACACTACGCTAATGAATCTTTCTCAAAATTTCCTTGTAGCATGAATTATTATTTTTTAGTTTATCCATAATTTTCGAGAATAGGATGAGAAAAAGCAACAACGTTATGCAAGTAAAAAAATATTTAAATAAGCAGATGTATTATTTTCCCTCATTTTTAAAAATCTTTTTTAATTTAATCATCACCGTTTTTGGTCCACAAAAAAAAATTTAAGTAAGCAATGTATGTTTCAAAACTTAATGCATATTATGTTTGGTTTAATGCCCTGCTACTTTGTTGTTTTCATGATATTGTCATTCAGCACAAGGCTTCCCGACCACAACCCGGAGAACGAATTTTGATTAACACGCGTGTGCAGGTTTCGAAATTTCGGGATAATTTTGAAGCTGCACTAATCTATGAAGTTTGATTTATTCAGCGTAACAGAAAATAAAAACCTTCACCTCTACTTTGACCAACTAAATAGTTCGGGCAGCCTTGGTCCAGAATGTTTTCGCTTTATTTCATTTATTATGTTTCAACTGAATTAGCATGCTTGTTTCATTTGACGACATGTTGTGCGCATGTTGCGTAGTTCGACAGGCAGAGCTCCATCCGGTACAGCTCGCGGCGCGCGCGCACGCTCGAGTCGCTCGCGTCGCTCTACGAGGTGAGATATGATGTCAATCGCTTCATTTGTGGTGTTGTCAAGTTATATTGGAGCATCTGTGGTGTTGCCAGATTTTTGTAATGAACTATCGGGCCGTAAATGAGTAAATAAGGGAACTGGGACAAAAAAAATAGCCACTCGTAAGAAGAACGATACACGAACGAATCCACACGTAGCGAACTAATTTTGGCTACATTTATATATAAATATTTGAAGCCAAAACTAGTTCGCTTATAGATGTGATTTTATTTTTACCTTTTTTTAAGTCGGGATTTAATTATACATTTGAATAGTTAGATATTAAAGTTTGATTGAGTGCGTCACTCTCTGAGGGCTGGAAAATGAGATCTCTAACCAAAATCGAGAATCCTGGCAACACTATTTGTTATTTTTTATTATGTGATTGGCATGTTAAATTGTATTCGTGTTTAATTAGTTGTGATAGTGTCTATAGACTTACAGAATATGATTCTTATTCTTTTGTACCTACATAAGTTAATTGCCCGTATTAGTTTTACTAATAAAAAAACAACATTTTTTTTTTCTAATTAGGCGACCGAATATTAAATGGAATAAAAAGATCGTATATGTTTCCTGATAGTAAAACAATAAATATACTGTCATTAATAAAACTATATAGATATAGTGCGTACGGTGCGTACATTAGAACAACCAAATTAAAAAAATTGTCGTAGAAATATTTCATCCATTTATAAAAATAATTACCATATATACCTACCTCAAATGGTATAATTAAGCCTAAACGCAATGTGCCCCAGTTTAAATAAAAAAGTATGCCTAATACCCAGGAGGAAGACATGAAGCAGACGCTGGAGGAGAGCGCGCGCATCCAGCGGCAGTACGAGAAGTACATCGACGTGGTGATCACCAACAACAACGCGGACACGACGCACGCGCGCCTCACGGACGCGCTGCACGCGCTCTCCACCGACCACCAGTGGGTGCCCGTCAGCTGGATCTACTAGCCGCGCCCCACCAGCTCCGGCGACGACCTGACACGCCTGCGGTGTTGCTGCCCCACTCACTGTTTTAATCAGATTTATTTACGTAGGTACATCTAGGGTTTTGGACATAATAGGGTATTGGAGATTCGATTTCAATGGCACGTATTGGCAGCTAGGATCAGACTCTAAGAAGTCATGGATTTTAAATTCGGGTCAGGCCAAAATGTTGACGCAACCGTATGTACTTCTGTACTTTGCATGCACCAAAGGGAAGCATTGCACTTCCTTCAATGCGGATTCGTCACTGTAAATGGAAAATTTCTGCGTCTTAAACATTAATCTTGAAATGATCCCGTTTAAGCAAATACTGGTTAGTATGTATAATCAAAGCGTTCTATTAAAGCCCTTTGATAGACTGTATTAATACAGTATTTGACATTGCCCTGTTGTAAAGTATTGATTTAATTGAGTGGATATTCGTTGAAGTGAAGGGTAGGGTAGGGTGGTGTGTTTACCGACAGGAAAGGATTCTGTGATTACTGTATAAAGGTACATAAAATAGATGTTTCTCTTTTGAATAACCTTACATTAACAAAGGTTATCGAACGTAACTGGTAATACCAAAAATAATGAAGTTTTCTATAAATATACAGTTATTACACAAAATCCTATGTCCAGGAACTTGTCCGGTCTCGTCATCGCATTACATGTTTCGACTGTTTATTTGATAGTAACATAACAGTCTTCCCGCACTATATTAGGTAAGTTAATTGGCAACTAGCCGGGCGCAGAGACAAATTACGCGCGGCCTACTTTCTCAGTATTATAGCAAATTAGATTAGTAAACTCAGTTGTAAACAGAACCGAGCGGGGTGCCATCGATGTATGTGGCATCAAAGAGAGAACATTCAACATAAAAATAGCTTTAAATGAAAATTTATTCAGAATATTGCAACTACTTTATAAATTTTATAATATTGCTGTGGCTTAAGCTAAAGCATTAATAAATCATGGCCTACAGCATGAATATTAATTACAAAATTCAATTAAACAGGCAACGTTTAACAATACAAAATCCAAAAAAATGTTTTATATACTAAATGATTGTAGGTAATAAATAGTAGAATTTTATACATAAAAAATTAGGTGAAATGATGATGATAGTGCGGGTCTAATTACTGTCGTAGTGTGATTAAGTAATAATTTTAATGTGTATAAGTAATGTGCCAGGATGCGTGAAATATTGTAGTTCATTTGTAGTCGGATAATAAAGCAAGTCATTCCAAACTCTCTTGATCCCTTAAATAAAGTTCTCACAAGCATCGCATTAATTGTTACCAAACTGATGTGTAGCTTTCACACTAACTCCCAATTTTATATTTCTACTTGATTTATTGCATTTATAAAACTAAGTCAACGCCCCTTTCTGAAACTACTTACTATACATACAATAAATGTCTTCTCTATTCTTATCTCCTTTCTATCGCAACATAATGTAATGGATAAATCGAATTCCCACCTGTGAAATTGTATTTTATAGTTTTAGCAATAAGAAATATGTGTGAAGAATTGTATTTTTTTATTTATAATATCTTTGGATATAGACTTTTTGATATAACATATAAGGTACATTTGATGTGTACAATTTCTATCAACTTGGCGTGCAATATATCGAATGTGTATTTTTTTTATTAAATAAAATGTCATGACAATTGCAATGTTAAATTTATATGTATTTTTTAAAAAGATGATAATAAATTTAGCTCTCTTAGCATAACTGCGCTTGCTTCGTAAACTTGCTTTTGTATTGTATAACACGTGATGCTGTATTTGATTGCATTGATACCGAACTACGGCAGATCCGGCTCTGTAAATTAATCATTAAAGACAATTGCATACATAGTTTTAAGAATAAGATTTTTAAATCGATTTCTCGTATTATATTTGCTTAGAAGAGTCTCACGCATGTGTCTCCAAAACTACTCTCAGTAATAAAACTGCGATATCGCAGTGTCTAAATTTTGAATGGCGTATTTCCTTGTATAGTAATTTCAGTAGAAATGACACATCAATAAACAATTCCAAACATGTTTTTAAGGACTTGTTTGTTTTAACAAAATTACATTGTTTAGGGTATGCTTCAATCAGTGCTGATTGTGGAGACTTGCTTCTATTACTGTAAAGCTTTTATATACTAAGCTTGTATGTACTTCATTAAGAATCTCACATTCCGTCCATTTTATTTTGTTGTTTAGCTATAAATTTTATTGAGATATTCAATATACATTATGTAACTGTATTGCTTACTTTTATTTTTATGCTATCACCCAATTATAATAAAACATGCATTACAAAAAGTTCTTGTTCTTTCAGATTTATTAGAACTCTCTACAACAAGCTTATCAAAACAGTTATCATGTATTTATTACTTCCCTATGTAGACATTATTACCAAAAGTTGTTTATTTTGTGAATGGACACACGACATACGACCAGTGGCGTAGCTTGGGGTGCGCGTAGTGGGCCCTCGCCCACGGAATCGCACTTGAATTGCCTCGCGAAGCCCTTTGTAGGCATGTTTGGTAAGATACATTTATAGGGTAGTCTTGGAAACAAAAAAAAGGGGCCTCGCTGATGGTACTTCGTCCACTTATAAATTAGTTCACGCTACGCCACTGCATACGACACACTATTTGGGGCCGCAGTAGTCCAATGAATAAGTACACGTGCTTCACACGAGATGGGTATTGGTTTAACCCTGAGTATGTATGTACGTACATCTGAATTTTTATGATCTTAGCACGGATCTATAATAAGTAGGTTCATAATAGGATGAGGATAAACATCGCGAGGAAACCTACAAACTCAAATAGCTATGAATAAATTATCAAGCTCGAGGCTAAGGTAAGGACAGTAATAACTATAATGGTGTAAGTGGATCCCGAACTAAACTCGGGACATAAAGCTAAGAAGATGGTAAATACTCAAAGCTGGTAGTCTCTGCACTGTGATCATCAAACTTCCTAAATTTAAGATCATAAAGACCAAGTCCTTTTTGGGGCCATAGATTTACAATACAGCATAAATGTTTGATGCAGACAGCTGACTTATGCGTTACTTACTTAAAAAAAGTTAAAAAGATCAAATCTGAGAGTTTTCAACCCAAAAGGGATTCTCTATCGCCTGGTTTGTATGATAAGTTGAGTTTATTTAGGTACCGCCCAAAACATCGTAAATATTAATAGAGCGGTACCACCCGTAAACTTTAACCTGGAGCCTGTAATGTCCAATTTGACATTCCTCGTTTATGAACTAAACTAGAGCATACAATTAAAGTAAATTATAGATTTACGACGATTCTTAAAATCGGTTCTAAACTAACGCATGTGGCTTGTTTAATTATTTTACCATCGTATGAATTAGGCTTGTGTAGTTCGCGAACGAACTAGTTCGAAAGAGCGCTCTTTTAGGTGAACTACGCAAACTAGTTCGCAGTTTGGATCGTTAATAGTTCGCTAGTTCGTTCATGACAAAGTATTTTATCTAAGTATTTTATTTATATTAACTGAAACAGATTGTAGTTGCAGTCATAAAATATTGATAAAATTTTATATATGCATCTCTCGTTCTAATAAACTACTAGGCAGAGCGGCATATTGGCATATCCACAGAACTATATCGAGATATTTAGCATATCGTACTCACCACAGAGTCGTGACCTGACGATTTAAAATTCTAAAAGAACGATCTAGATCGTCAAAGCCATAGATTTAGAATTTTTTGTACATCCTAAATCTATGGTCAAAGCTAGACTGTATTAAAACGAGAGAAACTAGTTCGTTTAGGAGCGGCGACCTATACTGAGCGATTTCAGTTGCGAACTAGTATGCCCAAATTGCCCAAGACTAGTATGAATCACTGTGCTGCCTTAAGGTACCTACGTTTCGATTCTAATTTCTCATATTTTTTTTCGTTTGTTGAAAACAAGTAAATGTAAAAATAACCGTATTTAAAAAAAAATCATAATTGCTTAGGGTTATCATCATTTATATGTAGATGTGAATTATAAAAATATTTCTGAGACGAGTAGAACTTTCTCCTTTTGGGTTTTTGAAATCTGTCAAAAAGACTAATCGATTCTGGCCTCTGAGTACTGGAACTAATGGAGATGGCATAACTACGAAAAAGTGAAGCCCAAATTTGAGTGAGAAACAAATATGGCGCCTTAATGTAGTGTCATTCCACTTTACTTATTTACATACGATAAGTCTCTGAACAATTTATTTATGACGATGTTTTTGAATGTTACAAGTTAGATATGTTACAAGTTAGATATGTTATAATCACAAATTTTATCAAAATTGCACAAAACACTGCAAATTCCACTGACATTGACAACTTAAAGCGAGAAACCAACACGGTAAGCCAGCTTCACTTAGGTATTTCTATGACGTCACTTGATGATGTTTACCGAAAATAGATAAGTCAAATATATTGTTGTCTCTTTTTACGTGTAGTATTGCAGACTTGTTAAAAAGAGATAGATAGAGGTTTATGAATACAATATCGATATTAATCATATTTGTATAGCAGATTGTTCGTATAGAACATTAGATCGTCTCCATATGTTTCAGTACTCAGAGATATTGGCACAATACACCGCAAATTCTACTGACATTGACAACTTAAAGCGAGAAACCAAAATGGTAAGCCGGCTTCACTTAGGTATTTCTATGACATCACTTGATGATGTTACCGAAAATAGTTAAGTCAAATATATTGTTCTCTTTTTACATGCAGTATTGTAGGCTTGTTCAAAAGAGATAGATAGAGGTTTATGAATACAATATCGATATTAATCATATTTGTATAGCAGATTGTTCGTATAGAACATTATGTCGTCTCCATTGGTTTCAGTACTCAGAGATTCTGGCATGACACAACAATTGCTTTTATGACATTGACGTTTCGCCAAAGTTGAAGTATCAAAACGTGTGTAATTTAAAAAAAGTTTAATATCATAACCTATAAAAAATATGTGTTTAGATAAGAATAAAGCAGTACGATTATTCATATAATTAAACATGACTAGTGCAAATACAGGAATATGTGCCATCAAAGAAGAGTTCATTATAAAAAAGCCAGACCACAACAATGAGACTATTTCACTTAGTAAACGGAAGTTAGATGATTCCGGTACTGAGACTGAGGAAAGCAAAAAATCCAAAAATAATGACGTCCAAGAAAACGATAAGCACCCTTTCATACCTAAAAACAAAAATAGAGGCCAAAATAAAGCAAGACCAAAGACCTTTAGAGATGACAAAGAGAGCAAACCATGCCCTAGCATTATAAATGTAAAATCAGCTGAGGAGCTTCAGAAGTGCCAGTTTAATAACTGCAAATTTATACATAACCCACTTGACTACCTGAAAATAAAACCGAGCGATATTAGCGACACATGCCACTTATATGATATCCGAGGCAGATGCCCTCGAGGAATCGCCTGCAGATTTGGATCAGTTCATATAACTCCAGAAGGCTACAATCTAGTCAATGAAGAAATATTCAATAAGTGGAAGGATGATACCAAGAACACCCTTCAGCAATCTCTACAAATCAAACTCCAAAAGAAACAATATGATTTGAGTTTTGCTGAAAAATTGGTGAAGGCTATGGATACAAGAAATAAACCAGTGGCTAAAGAGAATTCTGAAAATGTTACAAATGTTTCCAATGAAACAAATCGTCTAAGTGGTGCTATTACTGATGAAGATCTTATTAGACAACTGCCAAGAGAGAAAAAAGTTATAAATTGGACTGACAAATTGTACCTGAGTCCCCTTACTACAGTTGGTAATCTGCCATTTAGACGTATTTGTAAATCATATGGAGCTGACATCACCTGTGGAGAAATGGCTCTGTGTGAATCATTACTTAAAGGAACAAAGCAAGAATGGGCTTTAGTGAAGAAACATGAGTCTGAAGATTTATTTGGAGCACAAATATGCGGAAACAATGTTTATATTATTACTAAAGTTGCTCAGTTGTTGCAAGAGAACACAGAACTTGATTTCATAGATTTGAATGTTGGATGTCCCATAGACTTAATTTATAAAAAAGGAGGAGGCAGTGGTTTAATGCACAGATTACCAACACTGGGTGCATCAATTAGATGTGCCTCAAAAATTCTTAGCATACCTTTCACTGTAAAAATTAGGACTGGTGTTTATCAGAATAAAAAAATTGCTCACACCCTGCTTCCGAAAATAGCAGAAGCTGGAGCATCTTTGATTACACTACATGGCAGGTCCAGAGAAGCAAGATATACTAAATCTGCAGATTGGGAATACATTGAACAATGTGCACAGGCTGCTAAACCATGCCCAGTTTTTGGAAATGGTGATATTTTAAGTTATGAAGATTATGTTGAAAGGAGGCAATTAGCACCTTCTGTTCAAGGAGTTATGATAGGCAGAGGTGCTCTTATAAAACCATGGATATTTACAGAAATTAAAGAGCAAAAATTATGGGACATAAGTAGCAAAGAAAGATTAGAAATCCTAAAAAAATATACAAATTATGGATTAGAACATTGGGGTTCTGATACCCAGGGCGTTGAGAATACAAGGAGATTTTTATTGGAATGGTTGTCATTTTTGTACCGCTACGTACCAGTAGGGTTACTTGAAAGACCCCCACAAAAAATTAATGACCGACCACCATCATACTTTGGTAGAGATGATTTAGAAACATTAATGGCATCTGGTAATTGTGCAGATTGGATAAAAATTAGTGAAATGCTCTTGGGTCCTACTCCAGACGGATTTCTGTTTTTACCTAAACATAAAGCAAATTCGTACCAATAACACTTTTATGATGATGCACATAATTTATCTATGTAGTGGCTTAGTAAAGTGGTACTGTGTCTTATAATTAAAATTTGTTATTTTTTTAATCTAACTAATAAAATGTTTACAGATTACCATAACACCATACCATAATTATACTTAAGTTGCTTAATTAAAATCTGTATTTATTTTGAACCTTAGGTACCTGGTAATTAGAAAAGAAAGATAATTAATGAAACATATTACCTATCTCTTCAACCATATATTTCCCATATTTTTATTTACTTAATTATAATTGTATAAAGGGAGTAGGTACATAGCTTTTATGGTCAACAGATTTGCAACCTGGTTACCTGTCCCTATTTTGGTGAAATGCTCCTTAAAAATTTTGTGTAATATGCGCGACTGGTCAATTCGTTTAGTTTTGTCTTTATATAGCTAGGTACGCCTTTAGGCACAATTAATAAAACTGACAGTAGGTACCTACATAGTGTAACGCGCGTTTCTTTTCGGATTGCCGGCGGTATTGAGATAGATCGGGGACTTCTTAATAATGGCTACTATAGAACCTTTGTTCCCAACGAGTCACACTGTGACCACGGACTAGTAAAAAAAGAAGGACTCCGCGCCACTAACTAGATGTTGAAGCTCCTCAGGTGCTCCAACTTGACACTTATGTCACACATTGACATAATAATTGCTCCAAATGACAGATAAGTACCTATTCGTTAACTGGTATCCTCACATAGCTCACTCACACATGCATAAACAAACATGGCTTTACGCTAATGTATGACAACGTGGGGTCCTTCTTTTTTAACTAGTCACAATTGAAGAATTTTTAAATGATAGGAATCCTACAATCTGAGCTCTAATTCTTGCATGGTCTGCTCTTTGTAATGTATTTATTACATTAATTGTATTTGAATTATATAAATTAGTAGAAGTAGATATTAAGTAGAATTGTTATTGTATACCACGGCCTACTAAAAAAAGAAGGGCTCCACGCTGTCATACTATAGCGTGAAGCAACGTTTATTCATGTGTGAGCAGTGGTGGATTTACACTAGGGGCAGTCGGGACTAGTGCCCAGGGCGGCAAATTTTCTAGGGCGGCAAAATTTGGAAACTGAGAAAAAAGTTTCTTTACAATATATAATTAACTAATTCTTTTAAATAAACATTTTATCTTTCAAGGAATATAATTTATGCATTATGTATTAAAGTAAAATTTTGTATACTATAATATAGGAAATTTAAGTGAAAACTATTCAAATAGCTTAATTTATTTATTTCCATAAAGGTTTGAAATAATAAAAGTTGATATTTTTATTTTCTGGAATTGATAAGTTGGAATTGATAAATTAAACATAATATATAATAAATAATATATAATACATAATACATAATAAATTTCCTGCAATCAATTAGTTATTCTAATTTTTAAGAAATAAGATATCTAAATTATTAAAATAAAATTTAAGTCATAGGGCGGCATTTTCTTCAGTGCCCCAGGGCGGCACAATTTTAAATCCGGCCCTGTGTGTGAGTGAGTTAAGGATACCAGATATCGGATATCTGTCATGTGGAGCACTTATTATGTCAATGTGTGACGTAAGTTGCATGTCAAGGTGGAGCACCTGAGGAGCTTCAATGTCTAGTTAGTGGCGCGGTGTCCTTTTTTTTTACTAGTCCTTGTATATGTCGCAGGCAATTTTTATGATTCCGCATTTTACAAACGACGTCGTCCGTTAAAAACGCTCGCCGTTTTGTAATATTCCGAAGGCAAATTGGCGACTCATTCAATTGTTGTTATAATTTCGACATTGGTTGTTCTTCTTCGGTTCTGGCCGTAGGGTCGCAGTTGTACCTAACACTCCTCCTCGCTTCGCTCGTCGTCGTACCTATTATTTTAACTATTAGCTAACCTGACCTTAACTAAATACTTGCGGCATACTATAATAATGACCGCAATATACATTTTGCCTTCGGCATAATACAAAACAGCGAGCGTTTTTAAACGGACGACGCCGTTTGTAAAATGCCGAATCATACAAATTGCTTGCAACATATACATAGCGATTTAAAAGCTACCGAGTTTCTTGCCGGTTCTTCTCGGTAGAATCAACGTTCCGAACCTGGCGGTAGAATCACTTTTTTGTATTATTAAGAC
Organism: Glyphodes perspectalis; assembly: GCA_951394215.1. Lineage (NCBI taxonomy): Eukaryota > Metazoa > Arthropoda > Insecta > Lepidoptera > Crambidae > Glyphodes > Glyphodes perspectalis. Next base: position 6,224,613 of record OX596202.1, read on the forward strand.
TATTTATAAATGCTTTTGTGGAGCCTACATGAATAAAGATATTTGTATTTGTACATATTTCTAATGGTTCTTACACTTTCTTATTAATTTATTATCATAGAAAGATAAATAAAGCGCAAAGTAGTATCAAATCAAAGTGTGCATCTGGATTGAGGGCCCAAATTTTAAATCTTTGCAAAACAAAATAAGATTTACATGGAATTTAGTTAAAATTTGGTAAAACTTAGGGTAATATGCCATACATTTCTTAAACGCGAAATAAAGCTGTTATGATGAAATAGGTAGGGCTCTCAATCCTGATGCCTGTATCAATGACATAGCCTGAATCTCAGAAAGTACCTACTGCCTCTGGGCTGATAATTTTTATTTAAGGTTTTAGTTAAGAAATTCTTACAATTCTTAAGAAATTATCAAATATGTAGAATACGCTATTACAGAGTTATTGCGGTTTTACAAGGGCCCTCAGTTCATATATGTTTGTACTGAGGAATCAACAGAACATGGATTTGTCTAAAGAAATACTTAAATACGACTATAATATATTTTACTTAAGCACGTCTGTAAATTAGTAAAAAAGAAATAATGAAGAAAAAGTTAATAGTTAAGATGTAATTGGAATTTGAATTTTCCTAAAACGTCAGAACTGAGGGCCCAATATTTTCTGCAGTATTGGCTAGGATAAGCCTTCTACGCTACCGCACATTATTGTAAGTATTTTAACCAATTTTTAATTGAAATCTAACATAGCGTCTAGTCTTCTAAATGTAATATTTTAAGAGAAAATTGATTTAAAAAAATATATATGAGAAAAATTATGTAGGGTAGATATGATTTTGTTACTTTTTTGAGACTAATCAGCATATCCCCTTTGTTAAGAATCCTCTTTGGTTGATTATTGACGTAAGTTGTCACATTAATAAAATGGTGTGCAAAAATTTGTGTGTGTTATTTTAAAACAATCCCAAACACCCTCATACAAGCTATTTCTGAAACGAATAGTTGTTGCTTGAACCGTCGGAAGCGATTACGTTTTGTGTGGTGCAATAATTAAATAGTGCAATTAATAATATTATTATTAGTGTTTCCGTTTTGTGATATCGAAGTAAGTACCTAGACCACTTTGATATTATATAATTATAGTTAAAGAATAACATGTCATGTACATATTTTTATGTTGTTTGTGATTCATCATCATGACTTTATGCCTGTTTATGGATAATTCAAGAGTGCTTTATTATATTTTGAATAAAAAAAAATATATATATATTTTCCTATTACTTGCTTCACTTCTATTTTGCCAATGTATCTCGGGAATTTGCGGGTGATACAGATTGTGCAATATACAAACAGGACAGCTAGCTATACTAGCTGTCTTGTTACCTATGTACCTATCGTTTGGATCGTTTATCAGGCCATTGAATTTGCATATAAATTTTGCTTTATCATAAAAAACAGACTACTATAAGTTAAGTTAAGTTAAGTTAAGTTTCTTATGTTTAACTCTATTTTGTTTTAACTAATTAAATTAACATCATTTATTTGTTTATTATATCATTTATTCTCTGATGTAACAGTCCATAAATACGATGACTACTTACTATATTACATGCTACTGGTCGATTACTTTGTTTTATTTTAGCTATATAGAGTTTATTGAAGCTAATATTTATAAATATATTAATTATCAATAATGTGTTAATTCAATTACCTACGTTTAATATTTCATTGATTATCGACACGTTTTTATCTTACTTTTTCACGCTACGTAGGTGCGGGCACAGCACTGCTAGTCGTATATAATTATATAATTCTCTGTCTGCGCTTTACGGAATACTACAAGAACACGTCGAACACTTTTTTTATACTTAAATAGAAAATTATGGTCACCCTACATAATTTTTCTCATATATATTTTTTTAAATCAATTTTCTCTTAAAATATTACATTTAGAAGACTAGACGCTATGTTAGATTTCAATTAAAAATTGGTTAAAATACTTACAATAATGTGCGGTAGCGTAGAAGGCTTATCCTAGCCAATACTGCAGAAAATATTGGGCCCTCAGTTCTGACGTTTTAGGAAAATTCAAATTCCAATTACATCTTAACTATTAACTTTTTCTTCATTATTTCTTTTTTACTAATTTACAGACGTGCTTAAGTAAAATATATTATAGTCGTATTTAAGTATTTCTTTAGACAAATCCATGTTCTGTTGATTCCTCAGTACAAACATATATGAACTGAGGGCCCTTGTAAAACCGCAATAACTCTGTAATAGCGTATTCTACATATTTGATAATTTCTTAAGAATTGTAAGAATTTCTTAACTAAAACCTTAAATAAAAATTATCAGCCCAGAGGCAGTACTTTCTGAGATTCAGGCTATGTCATTGATACAGGCATCAGGATTGAGAGCCCTACCTATTTCATCATAACAGCTTTATTTCGCGTTTAAGAAATGTATGGCATATTACCCTAAGTTTTACCAAATTTTAACTAAATTCCATGTAAATCTTATTTTGTTTTGCAAAGATTTAAAATTTGGGCCCTCAATCCAGATGCACACCAAATCAAATACACATACATATACATATTTATCCATCTTTTAGGTCGACAGCCAAAAAGTTTTAGAATCGCGGATGTATTAGATGGGGCTTGCAAATTGCATAGCTGTTACCACGGACTAGTAAAAAAATATTTCTACAAGTCCCGTGGCTGTTACTTAATACATATTTTTTTGCTCAATAGCTGATTCCGATGTTTTCTTTCCAAAAAGTGCCAACCCTGAATCGCCTTTAGCCCCATATGTTTAGGTACTATTGGAATTAATTAAGTACCTATGTATATGTATGCAAGTTACAATTATTTACCTAGCCTAATTGTAACACGAGTCGGGGGGGCACATTCGAAATGGATACCGATATCCTGGTATAAGTAAATAATTTTAGAATTTTAATAAGTTATATTAATCTGAACAATCATTTTTTATTGTTACTTTTCACAAGCCCAAACTTAACCGATTGCGATGAAATTTAATTGGTAGGTACATACTAAAGGTAGGTTGTATAATAAAATAAAACATCCAGTTACGGTCGTGTAAAATTTATTGTTTGTTAACTTACATCAAAAAATTAAACTAGGTACTTATTCAAATAAGATTCAATTAAGCATCTACCTATCTATAAGGCCGCGGCCACAAACGTATTAGGGAGAGGCGGCAGCGGCGGGCGCGAGTCAAACAAAAGCACAACATCAGGATGCAATTGTCTCAGTCGTTGTTGCCACCGCCCGCTGCTGGCCCACTCTTCCGGTCCCGGGCGTGTCCGCGGCAAGACGATTCTTTGAAATATTAGTTACGAATTATAAAGTTTAGATAAACTTTTAATAATCAGTATTCAAAAACTATTTACACAATGATGACAATACAAATAATTTACATTCTTACTTAAAACTTTACTTAAAATTGTTACAAATATATCGTATCGAACATTATGTACTTAAGAATGTTGCAATTAGTGTAATGGTTGTTAGAGAAATGCAAAAAATGTAGAAGAAAAAAATCTTATTATATTCTCCGCCTGCCCTATTGTCACCAGGTGTTGATAATAAATCTAAGTGAATATGTGGTACTTCAAATAAAAATTGTCAATGTTCATCACTGCTAAGCAAGAAATATGCGTTCATATTTAAATGATAAAAAATACAATATAAAGAAAATACAATTATGTAACACATTATGGTACCATCACATTATGCTGCCGTGACCAAGAGTGTTCAAACTAAGTCACAATTAAATGGTCTGTGGCAGACTATATGAATGCTGAGCATTTAATTAGCCGGTCGGTGTTCATGGTTTTCAGTATCAATTATATAAAGATTTTATACATACCTATTCGGTAAAATTCAATAAGTGAAAAAATGCAACAATACTATTTTGTGTTAAGATTAAACAGCATTACTTTGAACCCAATTTGCAACGAAGGTAATCATCGTCTATTTAACAAAAAATTGTCTAGCTGCTAATTGAAATGCAATACTAAGTTCAAACATGTATGTGATACACTTAAACAAACAGTTAGGCAGGTCCATATAATCAAACTAAGTTCATCACTTGGATGCCTAAATCTTAGATATTATCATTTGCTCTTTTATTGAATGATTCAAATGTTGAAAAGGAGTGTCCTAATTGAACTCTACAAAATACATAAATCTTGTGGAATGGAATTCTATACAGGGTACTTTTCAGTATACCAGCATTCTCAAAACCAAATATTATTACCAAAAAATCATTGAGATAAGATACTAAATTTTTGTGAATATTTATATTAACATTTAAATTGTGAATGCTGATATATGATATATACCAAGTTAACCTTGTAACTTATCTATTAATTGTTCTTCAGTCATCAACTTCCCATAATTTACCGCCTTCTACGACGACGAGAGTCACCATTGTAACCATTTTCTGTAAGAAAAAACACAAACAGTCAGTAATAAAATATTTTTAAGTTTTCATTCAAAATCATACACAGTGGTAAAGGATCAGTGTAAATGATGACATACCAACCATAATTCATAATTTAAAAAAGCGTGTGACATAATACAATAATAAGAAATTTATTTTTAATTGTATACCGCATTTGAAATGTAATGCAAAGGAATTAGCAGAAAATTTTAATGAGATTCTAAACATAGCCTTATGGGTGGCATCTCCAGCCAAGGTGTTGAAAGATGTGTGTTAGAGGTGATTTGCATTGGTTTGAATGTAACAAACCTCAAAGGTTTCACCGACGGCGATTCCTCTGGCGGTCATTATTGTACCCCATAGAGCCATTTGCCAGCGCACCATTCAGCATAGCTTGATCCATGCCCATTTGGTCGGGCCTCCCAGGGCCCATGTTCTGAGGCCCATAGTAATCCATCACATTAGTGTCATTAAAATTCTGGTTGTTCTTATCCATATTTTTTTGATTATTCTTAGAGCCGTAAGATCCAAAAGCTGTAAAATTAGCGCCTTGCGGTCCAATGTTGTCCGCTCCATTCTGCGGAAGCATGCGCGGCAATAGGCTCCTATGGGGTACGCCGAGACCGCCAGAGGCAAATCCGTAGCCGGAAGGTTGACCCAGATCGGCCCCAACGGGACCACCGAGTCCGTAAGACCCGAGACCTCCGCCACTCGGCTCTTCCGAGTCATCGGCGCGATCTCGTCCTCTTCCGCGACGCCGCCTATCCCGACCTCTCGCACGTGAGCCGGACTGGCCCCCGTCGGAGCCGCCACCGCCGTCGTAGCCGAGCCCGCCGCCCGAGCCGAGGCCTCCGCCAGAGGCGAAGCCGCTGGAGCCCAGGCCTCCGCCCGAGCCGAGGCCTCCGCTGGAGGCGCCCAGGCCGCCGCCTGAGCCGAGGCCGCCACTCGAGCCCAGCCCACCGGCAGAACGTGAGCCACGTTTCCTGGAATCTGACTCGTGGCCACTATCTCCCGAGCCGCGTTGCCCATGAATCGCGCTACCCAAGGATTCGGATGCGGGTGGAGGAGGGGGAGGGGGTGGCGGTGCCGCCCATCCGTTCGGGGCCATCATCGGCCCGGGCCCGAAATTCGGAATCATCATACCATATTGGTCAGCAGGAAAAAATGCAGGCATAACAAATCCCTGTCCATTCATAGGAGGCGGTGGTACACACATACTTTGAGGATTGAGCGCCATTAAAGGTGGAATTTGATTGGGAGGTTGCGGTGTGAAATCTTGGTTAATATTACAAGTGGGCATGGCTTGCAATTTATCATCCCTATTTGGAAGATTATCATCTTTACCCGGAGGTGTAGAAGGACCTTTACCATTAGATTTAATATTTAGGGATGCCGGCAATTGTGGACCTATAGGAGTGGGTAGCAGCGGTTTCGGCGTAGGCAACAGAGATTGGGGCATCGCTTGAAGCCCTACATCCGAGGCATCCTTCATTGGGCTGCACTTGCCTGAACGTGATCGACTTCGGGAGCGGGAACGGGAGCGCGAGTGGCTTCTCGACGAACGTGAGGATCTGCTGCGAGACGAGCGGGACGAGCTGTGCCTGCGGCGGCGACGGTCGCGAGACCGAGACCGCGTCCGGGAGCGGCGGCGGCGAGACCTCGAGCGAGAGCGAGACCTACGCCCGCCGCGGCGATATCTTCCTCCGCGTCCACGATGACCTGTTGAACAAATTTATAGTTAAAAACGAACATGGAAAAAGACTATGTTAGCGATATTTTTATTATGTATTACCAAAGGGTCAACTATAACAAATATACTTACGTCTACCGCCACCACCGCCTCTTTCAGCCAGCTCTTGTAATTTTGGATTTACTACTTGCTTTGCTTCTTTCAGGACCGATACAAGGTCAGCTGCTTTAGCGGCGTTAGATGGCGTAAAGAAGGTATAGGCTGTGCCGGTCTTGTTAGTACGGCCCGTACGGCCGATTCGATGAACGTAATCTTCAGAATTACTGGGGTAATCAAAGTTGATAACAAATTTCACGTCATCAACATCTGAAACAAAACAAACATTGTCAAAAAATCTTAAAATCACCTAAACATTCGTCATCATCGTTTCTTTTATGTAATATAATGGCAAACATATTCATTAATTTAATTTTTATGTTTTTTGTAATATTATTATATACATACCTAAACCTCTAGCGGCAACATCTGTAGCAACTAGAATGGGAGCTTTCCCACTTCGAAAATCTGCAAGAAATGTTATTTGTTAAAAGACATTTTCACTTAAGTTTTGCAGGCCCAATTTGTGTAAGAATATAATATAGATAGATAATAGATAATGTTATATTAAAAATAATGACGGGTAGTTTATAGATAATATAGCTAATATAACAATAAACTACATACAAAATATTGTAAATTGTATTCAAAATATAAGTAAAATTAATAATTCATAAAGTAATTTGACTAATACATATTATATTATATTACCAATACATATTTCGGGACAATAAGGTATTCTTTAATGTCACAGATACTATTTTAAACTTAATTAAGTAACACAAAACTTACCTTGATACTATTTTTTTGCCATAAATTTTTGCACCATTAATTTGTTTTTACTTGGGAATCCTAATTTTCAGAAAAAGTTATTTTGTGACATTAAAGATATTTTTCTTGAACATATCCTATTCCACCTTAGATAATGTAAGAATAGAGTTTATAATTCAGGAAACCATGTAAATATAAAATACCATTACAAAATGAATAATATTCATCAGATAATTGTTGTTAATATAATATTCATTCAATACTAAACAATTAAATATTTCTTATTTCAATGAAAAACTTTACCTCTTTCTTACACATCATGATGCTAGATAAATATTTCGAAATGCAAACAAAGACTAGTTGCTTTTTTTCAATAAGTTGAAGTTAAGCCCTCGATTTATAAACTAATGCTATATCCGTCAGTATATTAAAGTAGGGTAACGCACGACTAGTGAGCGAGAAGACGCCACCCGTCAGCACGAGAGGCGAGAACCGAGAGGCGAGCACCGAGCCCGCATGGCGCGGGCGAAGGCGCCGGAGCCGGCGCCTCGCGCCTCGCGCGCGGAGGAGGCAAACGGCGTTTGTGCGAACGCTGCGCCGGCGAGGGGGCCAGCCTCGCGGCGACGGACATGCGAGAAGCGGCTCGGACTAGCCGCAGGCGAGTCAGAGTGCATAGGGCTTAGCCCCGACAACTAGAGGCGGGCGCGGTGCGGACGCGGCCGCAGGCGCGGCTCGCCGCCGCCGGCGCTTAGCGGCGACGGTCGCGCGCTTGCCGCCGCCTCCGCCGCCCGGCCGCAGCTCTCCTCAGCCTGCACATGCAGACACGGCTTCAGACATTGTACATGCAGCGGGACTCTACTGCCACCCCCTATGCGCTCGTCTCCAGTCCAATACCGCTTCTCGGCTACCCTTCGTATACTGAGCTTATATCTCTTTAATTTAAGCTTGTCATCAAAATACAGTTGAGTAACTTTCAATTGATGGTAATAATTATTATTATTATCCAAAGAATAAAATAAAAAATAAATATTCTTAGGATTTGTCTACCTGTGCACATCTTACCTTGCAAAACCCAGTCACGCTCGTTTTGTGACTTGTCTCCATGAATACAGACAGCAGGCCAACTGAAAGAGAATTCACATGAGAAGCAGATCCCAATTAGTCGGGCTAATTTAATAGTTTAATACATATCCACAGTTAAAGAGGATTTGTGAGGTTTAAGAGACAAAAAGTAAGTAGAATCAGTATATCACACTCTCGGTGCGACTATCACTAATGTAAATATGCAATTTTCAGAAGATGCATTTAAAACTTTCAACATCATAAAATTTTAAATATGTTTAGCTTTAGACAACATGAACATGAGCTTAAACTACATCAACTATAATAAAAATAAATAAAATAAAATATCACATTATCAACTATGTGTACTACAAAAGAGACACTATTGCACCAAGTAAAGGGGTGCTTTAGGACATAAATGTGGACATAAGTGACAGTGTCACACCAGGGGTATGATTATAATAACTATGACTTTACATACCCATCCCTCTTCATTTTGCGTGTAATGTCATCAACACGACGTTTTGTTTCAATGAAAATTATTGTCTTATTCTCCTTTTCTGCCATTATTTCTTTTAGAAGTGTACTAAGCTTTGTTTCTTTTTCATATTCCATACAAACATCAATTATTTGTAATATATTATGATTAGCTGCAAGTTGCAATGATCCAACATTGATTTGTAAGTAGTCTTTAAGAAATTCTGACGCCAAGCTCTGGACTTCTCTAGGCCATGTGGCAGACCACATAAGTGTTTGGCGGTCAGGTCTAATTTGTTCAATAATCTTTCTGATTTGAGGTTCAAATCCCATGTCCAACATTCTATCAGCTTCATCCAAGACTAAATATGTAGTCCTTTTCAAGTTTGTCCTTCCACTCTCCAAGAAGTCCAACAAACGTCCTGGTGTAGCAATGACAATTTCCACTCCAGCATCTAGATCTCTAGCTTGAGGCCCTTTAGGAGCGCCTCCAAATAGGCATGTATTATGGATTTTGGATGTATTAGCAAACTTGTCACAAACTTCTTGGATCTGTTGTGCCAGTTCACGAGTAGGAGCGAGAACTAAGGCAATAGGACCATCTCCTCTGCTGGATTTTGGTTGGTGATTAATGTGTACAATAGCAGGTAAAATGTAAGACAATGTTTTACCAGAACCGGTAGAAGCAATTCCCACCATGTCATGTCCACTCAAAGCAATCGGCCAACCTTGGGCTTGGATGGGTGTTGGTTTTGAAAATCCCATTTTATCGATCTCGTCCATAACATAATCAGGAAATCCAGCTTCATCGAATGTGAGCGTTGGCTTAGGGATGTTGCGACCTTTTAGCGTAATTTCATTTTCACTGCGCCAAGCTTCCACGTCAGATTCAGACCTACTCTCGACATCTGGATGTGGTACGTAAAATTCCTTCTTGAAGGGCTTCAATCTGTTTAAATCCCACTTCGGTTTACGGAGACTAGCTCCAGGATTGCTTCTACGGCCGCCTCCGCCTCCGCCACCACCGCCGCCGCCGCCGCCGCCACCATAACCTCCTCCGCCCGAACCAAGTCCGTAACGCGGGCTGCGGCTTCGACTACGACTCCTGCTTCTACTACGGCTACGTCGCCTGTCACGACTGCGGTCCCTAAATAGGTGAACATAATCGTATGAATAACTGCACACAAATCATAACTATCAACAAAGATATCTTGCAACAAAAGAAAACGTTCTATGCCGCCTAGCCGCTAAGCAAAATTACCATGGCTGCGATGCATCACATGAATACAATATCATTAAGATATGGAATATTTACCTTCCTCGGCCCATTTTAATCACTGTTAATTATTTTGTACCAATAACACTATCACTAGAAGATAATCAGAAGACGTGTAACGATAATATTAATTTTCACTGTAGAGGCAACGCCAATAACTAACTCGCAGGAAACAAAATGGCGTAGCCAGCTTGCCCAATGTAAAAAGGAAGGAAGAAGAAACGAACGAATGAATGAAACTTTTGCTTGCACGCGGAAGCTGGGTTGCCAAATAAAAAAAATATTATGTAGACTAGACCTAATGTTTGAAATACATTGCTTAATTCATTCATATTGCCCGTATACCTTTATGATCATGGTACTTTTCATTCAATTTAAGTTTCGATCTGCATTCGAAAACAAATTAAGTTAATTATTCACATAATTTAATACATTTATCAATTTAAATAGACCAGAAGGTACCTTGGCTTGGCACACGAGGTCCAGGCCTTGCGTACGCCCATGTTTGAGAAATAAAAAAACTGTTAATGTTAATCAGAAAGATCATAACAATTTATTTAAATTTATCACATTAGGTAAAATTACTTGAAAAAAAATACTAAATGTTATCATTGCCTAGTGAGTGACTTAATTATGTATTTGGTTTGTGGTTGTGTGTAAGCAACGAGCTAGCCACTTGTTACTATTTTTTCTCATATTTAGCCATTTAGTCAACTCAAATTTATTTTAGCCAAAAACGGTCGAAGGATCTTAATACTTTTTGGACTGGCTTTTGGAGATTTTGGGCGTGGTTTAGATGTATATTCACCAATATGTAACATGATTTGCACATTTCGGGTTTCTTATGAATATCGATATTCCAAGATTGAATTATTTTTTAAAATATAAATAAATTTTATTCATTATAATATGTATGTACTAAAGTAATGGTGTCGGTATTTGAATTATTATATATTCAATTGTTAGTCTATTAAAACATAGGTTTTTTATCTGTGCTATAAATGCCCATCCCTATTAGGAATCCATTTTCTGCGTTGTTGTGACATTTTGGTCTTACTCGCGTACTCCTTTGAAAAGGAATTTATTTGATTAATATGCTATTTTATTGCGAATCACACGAAGTTGGTTATGACTAAGGACATTTTCTTTCAGTCTTATGTATAAATTGAGTTTTTGGAGAGTGAAAATACACACAATGGGTTGAATTAGTGATTGCTATCGGCATACATTCATCATTTTCGTTTCACACATTTCTGTTCAAATTATATTAAAATATTATCATGGAATTGGATGTATCGCCTGAGAACACTCCTAGTAACGAAATGGATTATTCAGATACATCTTCTGATAGTAAATATATAACGTGCAACAATAATGAACAATCATATTCTGTCACACGCATTCCCGAGGATAGTGAGAAACCTAGCAAGCATTCATCCAAAAAGCAGTCTAAAAGGAGAAAAAAGAGTTCCAGCCATTCGAGACCTTTACCTAGGATAATAGTGAAGCCATTACCTCCGCCACCACCACCAGAGACGCGAGAATGGACTGCAGCCACGTCCTACTCCGAAACGAGCAGTTCTCACAGACCCTCGACGATGCGAGAGGTGTTGGCTAGCATACCCGGATTTTGTATGAAACCTCGGAAACGAAGCGGGAAGAAATTATCTACGGCTGCACAACTACAACAGACTAGAGAAGGATGCATGCATAGATTTAGAAACCCCTGATTCAATATTAGTGAACACAAACATTAGAGCACTGCTAAATAAACACACCTTTTCATTGCTTCCCCCACTTTATCAGTACAAATTGGGGCAATTACTACCAAGTGTGGACCGATTAAGTCCTTCTGGACGTCTTAACTCATCTAGTCTCAGTAATGAATTCTTTGCTCGAGCTTGTTTAGAATGGCAAGATTGTTTATCTGGTGGAGAATTCACACCAGAGAATCAACAAAAAATGAAGACTGAAGCTGAAAAAGAGAAAAGTAAGATAGATCCTTGGAAATTAAAACATTTTGAACCATTCTGGGGAGAGAAATCAAGAAGAGATAAGTCTTCTGTCAGCATAAACACAGAAAGGCCATCTCTGAAAACTACTATTAAGTTAAGGCCGACTGCATCAATTACAAGTAGCAGTACAGTTCCAAAAATTAAGAAAAGTAAATCATCAAGCACTAGCAAGAGGATGAGATCAGTAGGTGCTGTGACCCGATCATCGGCTAAAGCAGATGATGTACCAGATGAGCCACTATCTCTCGGGACTAAGTCGTCTGCACCTTTACCTGACTTATTACCTATAAAACACATAAAAAGCCATAACCAAGGCTATGTTGATTGTCAAGATTTCAGCTTTTCAGACTCCTCCTCTGTACAGCAATTGGATGATTCTGTTTCTACAACTCCCGTAGATCCTCTAATGGATCCATTATTACCTGATGTTGATGAGCGTAATGAATTGAATCATGACCTAGATTTTAATGCTGTCAAAATAGAAGAATCAAATGTCAAAACATGCGAAGAGGACAAAACTAGTGATTCTGAGGGTGCCCTGTCAGAAACAGTGAAAAGATCTAATGATAGTAATGAGGAATATGTAAGCTTATCAAAAAGAATTAAGTTTGAGGATGAATATGAAACAGACAATGCAAGTTACTTACCAAACA